>CM042013.1:44591497-45191497 GCA_023525715.1 Cichorium intybus
ACCGGATACAAGACAAATTAGTTACTTTGTGAGAAAAAATTACAAAAACAACAATCATTTGAAGTACTAAATTTGACCCAGACTATCTTTCATGACATATATAACATAAAATTATTTTTCTAACGACTTAGATTTATAGATTACTATTTTCTACAATGGAGTGAACGAGTTCATCCATTTCTTGATTTCATCGTATTAAAGAATAGATTCATTTTGATGATTACATGAATTTGGGGTTTATAGTATGATTATTCACCGATGAATTTGAAATTTATAGTATGTTTATTCACTGATTAATTTGAGGTTTATAGTATGCTTATTCATTGATGATTACATTAATTTGGGGTTTATAGTATGCTTATTCACGGATGAATTTGGGATATTAGTTAATCACTGATGAATTTGGGGTTTATAGTATGTTTATTTATTGATGATTACATGAATTGTTAATTGTTAATTGTATCAGGTTGAGCCACATTAGGAACTTGGTTCTCAAAATTTCTAGATTGCACAAAAGTGGCATACGTACACGAAGGAGCAAACACAAGCAGACCTAGAAGATGACCGGGGGCATTTTATCTGTGTTGTATTGTATTCATTTATAATTATCAGAAAATACCTAATTATGACATTGTATTTTTCATTTGTTGTGTTATTCATTTATGAATAGATGTATATATACATTTATGAAGTATTTCATTTTTTTCTCTAAATTGTTTTTTATTCATTTATGATTATAACCGTATTCATTTCTGATTAAAATTATGTTTTATTCATCTATAATTACAAATATTACGATTAGTGGATAAAAAAGAAAAAATAAATAAAAAAATCACATTAAAGGATAATTATGTTAATTTTTTATAATAAAAAATTGAATTTATATACTCTGAAAATTAGGAAAAAAAACATTAAATTAGATTACATCCCATTATTTTAGGAATTAGTTAATTATCTTGATTATCCATATTTAGATTCTTTGTTAAATTCCATGTACGTCCCTATAAAATGATTGACTCAGATTTGTCTTTGCGTGTTCTCAATTGAACCTATATATATATATATATATATATATATATATATATATATATATATATATATATATATATATATATATATATATATATATATAATAAAAGGCCTCCTTTGCTTTGGGCACTTGAGGTGCATCACCATTTGTTCCGGGTCAAATATTATCCAAGTTGGATCCATTTTGATGTTGAACATGAGTCATCTCCACCGCTAACATCTTCCAAATGGATGTTGGGCATCTTTATGACTTTTCCAGCACCCTATAAATGGCTCTATGCTCCATTTACCCATTCAACCGCCCTTTCACACTCTCTCAGTCTCTTCTTCTATCTCTATAAACCAAACCATTTCTCTTCATTGAAGAAACTTCCGGTCACCAATATTGGATTTCAATATGATCGATGATTCATTCCAGAATACATATACAATATAAATACATGTACAATGGGCTAAACTAGGTATATGGGTTAAATACATACGAGTCCATGAAATAAAACTACACACATATGTAAATATACATATATGTCTAGCATCCCGGCAGTTTGATCGGGAGGGGTGTGAACGCTCAAATTGTCTCAAAAGTTCAGAGAGAGAGATGTCGACAACCCCTTTGTGAACATATCTACATACTGATAACTGTAAGGCACATGGCGAACTCGAAGATACCCAGACCAACTTTGTCGCGAACAAAGTGGATATTAATCTCAATATGCTTCGTGCGATGATGTTGAACTGGATTATTGGTCATGTATACGGCACTGACATTGTCATAGTAAACGAGAGTGGCTTTGTGGGTTGGTAACTGAAGTTCCTGAAGGAGGTTGCAAAGCTAGCTAGCTTCCGCAACTACCCATTATTCCGCCTCTGCGCTCGATTGTGAGGTAGTGTTTTGCCGTTTGGAGGACCATGAGATTAGATTGTCCCCCAAGAAAACACAATAACCTAACAAGGAACGACGTGTGACTGGACATCCCCCCTCCCCCCAATTCAGCATCAGAGTAAGCAATGAGATCGGACAAAGGAAAAATATGTAACCGTAAACCATGCGTAAGTGTAACCGTAAACCATGCGTAAGAGTACCACAGATGCACCGAAGAACCCGTTTAAAGGCATCAAAATGAGGTTCTTGCAGCTCATGCATGTATAAGCATAATCTGCTGAATTGTGAAAGCTATATCAGGGCGAGCGAAGTCGGATACTGGAGAGCACCAGCTCATGCATGTATAAGCATAATCTGCTCAAAGTTCCTTTAACCATTACTCCTCCATCAAATAATAATAATATGGGAATAATAATAACAATAATAAAACATGCCAACAAAAAAACATAAAACTCCCATCAAATAAACCAAACACGATCTCTTTTACAGTCTTATTTCCTCTACACAAACAAACATAAACTATATAGTCTATAAACTCACATTAATCCATACCACTTACTTACATAATCAACACCACATTTCAGTACATCTTATCCTGCGCAGCCCGGTTCATTTTAGCACAATACTCGAACAAACTCCCATCAAAGCACCGCCTCACCGCCTCCTTCGACAGCATACCTTCTTCATCCCTAGCAAGCAAATACAGTATCGCCCACTCCATCTTCCCCGCAGCCCTGTATTGTTCAAAAGTTTCAAACATCTTTCTTTTATTCATTCGTAAAATTAGGGTTTGTTTGTTTGAATTGAAATATTGAATCACTAACCATCCAAAGAAATCGAAAGCTAATCGATTCCCTTCTGTGATGTTCCAAATCTCTCCGAATGTGAGCTTATCCGGCACCGTTTTAGCATACTTGCTGAATATGTTCTCGAAGTGGACTGGCAGGTATCTAGAAATTAAAATCAAAATCAGAATCAAAATCGCACAAATTTAGAGAGATGTTTAGATTATGGCGGACCTTCCTTCGGTGTCGTAAGTTCCTGAATCGCTTCCGTGCTTTGCTCTGTGGATGTTGTGAATGTATATCGGGAAGAAAGGCGAAGGAATCCAACTCTAAAATGCGGGTGAATGAATAATAATCAGTGCATAGAAAGTTACGATTAGAGGAAGATGAAGAACGTACAGGGAGTGTTGGATAGCTCATTCCGAAATTGATTACAATGGCGGCCAGTAAGGAGATCACGATGTTGAACCCTAGTTGACGCATTCCTGAATCGAACGTAAATTAGAGATGTTAAGAGGAAGTAACTGAAATTCATCCGGATTTGAAGCCAATGAAGGATTATCGATTTGTGTCGAGATAAGAAGCACAAATTTTAGGAGGAAGGTAGCTTACCGGAATATGTCTCCCATGGATAAACGATGCCGTCGTCGTTTTGATCGAAGAAAGCAACATGTTGCTGGAGAACAGTCATGTCGTTGTGTCTGTGCCCTAGCGTTCCGTTTGGATGCTCAGCATCTGGAGCTATCAGTCCCCTTGCCAAGTCTGAAAACCATCAACACAAAATCATCATCACGAAATTGTTCATCATAAATGAATTTGCATTCAGGACGAAGTAACAAACTCACTGGATATAACAAACACGCACAAAATCATCATAATCAGACTTTTCACAAAAATCGTCGTATAGTAGGATACGAATTCAATACAGCAATAGAAACACATAATCTCAACATCAACTTGTTTTAAAAATTGTCTGAAATCAGGAGACGCATTAGGATGAAGTAAGTCAGTAACAAAAGACGCCAAAAATTCATGATCGTCAAATTGTTTATAACTTATAAGAATCATACGAAATCTGGAAAACGCATTTAATTAAGATGAAGTAATAAATAACAAAACATGTAAAAAAGCATCATCATCAAACTGTTAGTAACATAATACCAGATCTGGGAATGCATTGAGGATGAAGGAACTAAGAACATACAAGGTTTAGGAAGATAAGTTTCCAAGTCGGTCCGGACTCTCCTCTCATAAGTCAACGGTTCACACTCCGCCTCCGGTGTCATGGCATTGCCGTCGGACCCTCCGATCATCTTCGTCGCCATGTCTCTTCGTCTTCTTTCGCTGATTGTTGTTTGCTTAGAATGAGAGATACGTCTGTCTTAAACTGGTTCACCGCTTTGAGGTGGAGCTGGAGACTGTGCTTACTCGCTTTGCAGCCCCGCCACGTGCCCCTTAACTCGCTTCCACGTGCCTTTTTCAATCTAATAGTATCTACTTTCGAACCGGCCCATATCAGTATTCTGCCCGTTATGGAAACTAGAAGTAGTAGGCTATTTCGACAAGAAAAGCCCAATAACTTAGATCGGAGATTGAGGTGTTAAAATGGAGTTTTCAAAAATGTTTATTTTAGTTTATTCCATATCAAAACGTCATAAGTTGATAAGTTATTTTTTAGTGTTTGACAACTGCTGTTTATATGTATACTTAAGAAATTACTTACCAAAAGCTTGTGAAATAAGTTAAAAGGAGAAAGTAACTGATCAAGAAGTCATTATTTAAGTAAATAAGTCCTTATAAAATCTTCATAAACAAACACTTAAAACCTATCCTTATTGGTGCAAAACTGCAATAAGAGGTTTTTGGTAAGCCTCTCAACCATTTAGTTAATAGGTAACTTTCGAATGGTAAGATTCACATTGTTTTTACTATCATCCTCACGAAAGGTCGGTAACTATCCCTATAAAGAGTCAGTGCTATCATCTCCACAGATAGGACTTTAAACTCTGACACACCCTCGTTCTCGAATATTTGGAATATGTGAGACAATAAGATAAAATTTTCAATCGGTTGAATACTTTCATTTATGTAAAATTTTGGTTTGCTTAACTTACTATGTGAGTTCATAGGGTACGCTATAAACCTCACAAAGAGGAATTTTAACCGTGACACCTCACAAGGAGATATTTTAACTATGCCACTTCATAAAGAGGCCGAGTAACGTTCATAACATCCCATACAAGCATATACACACACAATCATATGACATCATGTATAGACAGTGAAACTCACCTGATACCACGTTGTCTGAATAATACAACTGAGCCATTCGCAACAATCCACATGCCAAGATATCAAAGATATCACGTAACAACCCACATACATTATCAATAATCACTACTTAGATCATATTTCAACTCGTTACTTAATAATGCTTTATATAGTATTCATTTTAGTTTTTCTTTCCGGATAACAGTTTATTCATGGACTATTTTACCCCCCCTTACTTATTCTTTCAGAATTGTTCTTACATATTATTAAAGTATACTTTTTATCTTTTTAAGGATATAAAGCACATGCTCATAAGACCTTCGATTGATGTACTGCGAATTTTTATAATGAGACTCTTAGAAACAATCACTTTTTGGACCGAGCTGCACAATTTGCAACTTTCACCCCAGGAGGGATGAAAGTTGGGTCTTGGGAAAACTATGACATCAACTAGACAAAACTACTAAACTATAGTCCCTGAGCCCATGTCATTTAGACACCCATATGATTACTTATAGATATACCAAGTTGATTGATGTTGTTGCTTAAGGTGTGACCCTATAAGATCATATATTATTGGCAAATATCATTCTAAAATGATTCTTGAGCATATAGATCCAACATTATAACTGTAGATGGACCAGATGTAAGAGTTTGTTGAGAGAGAGAGAGAGAGAGAGAGAGAGAGAGAGAGAGAGACTTCAAAACTAAGAAAATTCTCATAGTTAATAGTTGTCTCAGGAGGACCAAAAAGTCACTCAAAATCAATATTTACAACAAGTTGAGCAGGATCCACAAAGGAGAGAACATCACCTTTCGAGAATGAAAGTAGTATGAATATGTTTATTGCCCCTCGTGTGTAACGCCCAGTTTTTCAGTCTAGAATTTACAAGATAATATCACCAGGGATCGTCCCATGATCCAAGCCAAGAGTTACATATCCTGCAAAACCACATAAAATAAAGGGTAAGCTATAAAGCTTAGTGAGTAATCTAATCACAGTATGACCTATATGGTCACACACGTTACAGGATCACCATTCCTGCCAGCTTCACAGTCCTATCCGACTCGTACTTCACACTATGAAACTACCGTATTACCCGACGTCACTCGCTATACAGTATCATCCACTGATACTCACTATTAGACTGTCCCACACAGTCTTATCTTAGATCGTCACGACTCACCTCTTTAGCTACTGTCACCTCTTTTTATTTATTATTTGGTATTAGTTTTCACGAATACTTATACCGTCTCACGGTATACCCACTCACTTAACGACTTTCTCATACAGGTATAGTCATAGTACATCTATGATTACCTCGTGTTTTATTATTATATGGTAAATCTTGCAGTCCCCTGACATGCATTATATACCATTACTTAATCACTCTGCTCAGTATCATCTTGTGATACTTTTAGATTTATAATTTCGACTTACCCTCACGACAACACACCTGTTTCCCACATAAGTATTATTATAATACTTTACAGCTTTATATTTCCTTCAATAATTCCAATACGGCACTCCATGATTTATCAAGTAAAGAACGGCCAGGTAGAAGATTAGTTGGGATGGCAGGATCCTTTCAGCATTTTAGCCTTTCGGAAAATCCAACAACCAGATCCCAAGTAATCGGCCTAGTCACCGTCCTCGTAAGTAAATCAATCGGCATTACCCTTAGAATTATGAATTATTGGAAATAAGTCTATTACACCCTTCATATTTTATAGTTTAATACATATAAACTATTAGGGAGATACGGTAGCGATTACTCACCTGAGATTGGCGTTTTCTCGGAGTCCTGTCGCATTTCCCGTTCTGAACCGCTGACAGTTCCCGAGCACCTCGTTGCTAGCTACCGCTCGTTTCTCACCTCCCATCATCCTCCCTCAACATATTTTCCTTACCAGAACACTCCTCTATATCTTATATGTGTTTGGTGTGTGTTCTGCCTCAAAATGAGGCTTAAGCCTCGTATTTATAGGCCTCCTGGACCTCCTTCGCGTCGCGACAAGCTTACGCTCGCGTCGCGATGACACACGTGAATGATTGCCTGAATGATTGCCTGATCGCGCAAATCACGGAGCTGCCGACAGTCCGTCGCGTCGCCACCACCACACCTGTCGCGTCGCGACCTGTAAATTTTATAGATTATACTAGACTCAATTTGCAAACTTTATGCACTGGTTTGAGGTCCAACCGATTTTTGTATAATTAATTATGATTTTTCTAAGATCGGCATATAATGTTGATTTTTATATGAAATTGTAACTAATGTGTTTTTTTATTTTTGATCTGAAACATTATCTGGAACACGGGTGTTACAAATCTCTCCCCCTTAAAAGATTTCGTCCCCGAAATCTCCTAGCATCGACATACCCTTATTCTTTCTTCCACTCAACCATCCCTTATTCCAACGCAATGCGGCTGTACTAGTAAACCCAGAGGGGTATCACCACAATACTGACACATTAACCACCTCTACGATATCGAGTCCCAAATACTCAACGTACACCCTAGAACTGCCGACTGATTAGGTCATCTCAACACTTGTATGTGGTCCCACCACAATTACTGCTCATACAACCGTCACAATATATATATATATATATATATATATATATATATATATATATATATATATATATATATATATATATATATATATATATATATATATATATATATATATATATATATATATATATATGGTCTAAACTGCTGATAATAGTCACTAGCCCTATAAAAAATATAGTCTCAACCACAATTACCGAGTATGTGACCCCACGGAAAGATGGTCCCAATCACAAGAACCAGTAATGTGGCCCTACAAGAAAAACCAAGCCACAAGGGCTCCAGCAACCAACAATAAGCCATAAAGGCTTAACAGCTAACACCTAACTGCAAAACTCTGTAACCGACCTTACCACCCCCTCATCAGCTCAACAATTACACAATTACTACTTGGATTTCCTGATTTATCAGCTCCCTTTTTCTTTTGACACTATTGGTCACACAACATCTTAACACACACTAAATTTGTATATACTTAATTACTTCTCTGAGTAACTACTCACACTTCTCTTTTTAAACAGATGTTTTTTATTTAAAAACATTTACTCTTTTGATTTCATTAGTCATAACAATGACTTCTTTAGTCGTAAAATGACTCTTTTTAAAGGATTATTCCTTTCACACTTTAGTCATAAAATAACTTTTTCAGCAAAATAACTCTTTCTTTGAAATATCTCCCTACTTGTAAAATTCTGGTCATAAAATAACCTTTACATCAGTAGAAAAATCAACTATATTTTGGGAAAGTACCCCATTACATTCTTTGGTTATAACCTCACCTTTATTTGTTTAGTGATGATTGGATGGTCCCTGGTACTTAGACATTAACTAAGTAAAATAGTACCCTTAATTCTTCTAGAATGGAAGGAATAAATCAATTAGTCTTATGTTTACTCAGGACATCTACCAGCCTTACTTCTTTTATGTCTCCGGTGAATTTTCCACATAATCTACTCTACCCAGTATCTCAAGTTATACTATCCTGCTTAATATTCTGAGCCGCGTATACTCAGTACGTCGAGTCATACGTATCTGCTCAAACTTAACCTACTCAGCACTCAGAGCCGCACATACTCTGTACGTCGAGTCATGCGTATCTGCTCAAACTCCACCGCTCAGCACTCGGAGCCGCGCATATCCTGTACGTCGGATCATGTGTATCTGCTCAGTGCATCTTGCGAACATCTCTATGTTGCTCAGTACGTCGAGCCACCCTTTATCTCTCAATTCCTCAACCCCATATTATCCACATGCTAGACTTAGACATGTCTAGTACTACCACATACCTCAACACTTGTCTCATTTAGAGATTGTATAACTCCTCACGAACTCATTTCTTATAGTTCTTACCATCTCACATCCAATCATCACATATATTTATCACTTTTTCTTTACTATGGCTGTCGCCATATATTTTCATAAATCCACCCACCAACTCGTACTTTTAGAATTTTTATTTCAACTTATACTTTTTCAAAACATTTTCCAAATTATTTTGGACTCAGCTTCAGATCAGCTTGTCAAAATCCTTCGTATTTCTCAGCTATACCCTACTTTTCAAATTTCCTAAAAAATTTCTTTCAAATTAACTTTCAAAACTTTCTTGTTTGACAAAATTTGCATCTGGATTTACTTTTAACACCTTTCCCGTATTTGGGAAATACCACACAAACTCACTCATTTTCTCCAGTTCTTTTTATCTCTGAAAGAGTTTACTAACATTTTTATTATCATGTTAGAATAACTGCTTTATCTATGTTCGACTTTTATCACAATATGTTTGTGATTTTTTTATATTGTAGCACCCAATTCTCGTGTGTCTACTAATTTGAGTCTAGGGATCTTATCTTAGTTCACTCAAATCTTGGCTCTGATACCAACTTGTAACACCCAGTTTTTCAGCATGGAATTTACAAGATAATATCACCAGGGATCGTCCCATGATCCAAGCCAAGAGTTACCTATCCTGCAAAACCACATAAAATAAAGGGTAAGCTATAAAGCTTAGTGAGTAATCTAATCACAGTATGACCTATATGGTCACACACGTTACAGGATCACCATTCCTGCCAGCTTCACAATCTATCCGACTCATACTTCACACTATGAAACTACCGTATTACCCGATGTCACTCGCTATACAGTATCATCCAATGATACTCACTATTAGACTGTCCCACACAGTCTTATCTTAGATCGTCACGACTCACCTCTTTAGCTACTGTCACCTCTTTTTATTTATTATTTGGTATTAGTTTTCACGAATACTTATACCGTCTCACGGTATACCCACTCACTTAACGGCTTTCTCATACATGTATAGTCATAGTACATCTATGATTACCTCGTGTTTTATTATTATATGGTAAATCTTGCAGTCTCCTGACATGCATTATATACCATTACTTAATCACTCTGCTCAGTATCATCTTGTGATACTTTTAGATTTATAATTTCGACTTACCCTCACGACAACACACCTGTTTCCCACATAAGTATTATTATAATACTTTACAGCTTTATATTTCCTTCAATAATTCCAATACGACACTCCATGATTTATCAAGTAAAGAACGGCCAGGTAGAAGATTAGTTGGGGTGGCAGGATCCTTTCAGCATTTTAGCCTTTCGGAAAATCCAACAACCAGATCCCAAGTAATCGGCCTAGTCATCGTCCTCGTAAGTAAATCAATCGGCATTACCCTTGGAATTATGAATTATTGGAAATAAGTCTATTACACCCTTCGTATTTTATAGTTTAATACATATAAACTATTAGGGAGATACGGTAGCGATTACTCACCTGAGATTGGCGTTTTCTCGGAGTCCTGTCGCATTTCCCGTTCTGAACCGCTGACAGTTCCCGAGCACCTCGTTGCTAGCTACCGCTCGTTTCTCACCTCCCATCATCCTCCCTCAACATATTTTCCTTACCAGAACACTCCTCTATATCTTATATGTGTTTGGTGTGTGTTCTGCCTCAAAATGAGGCTTAAGCCTCGTATTTATAGGCCTCCTGGACCTCCTTCGCGTCGTGACAAGCTTACGCTCGCGTCGCGATGACACACGTGAATGATTGCCTGATCGCGCAAATCACGGAGCTACTGACAGTCCGTCGCGTCGCGACCACCACACCTGTCGCGTTGCGACCTGCAAATTTTATAGATTATACTAGACTCAATTTGCAAACTTTGTGCACTGGTTTGAGGTCCAACCGATTTTTGTAGAATTAATTATGATTTTTCTAAGATCGGCATACAATGCTGATTTTTATATGAAATTGTAACTAATGTGTTTTTTTATTTTTGATCTGAAACATTATCCGGAACACGGGTGTTACATTGTGCGTATCCATAATCAAAATCAATATCAAAGCTTTCTTCAACAACTCTAGTTTGTCAATTTAGAACACGATATGAAGTCAATTAGAAGAGTAACCAAGAAAGATTGATGCCTCAGATCGAGGTTCAAATTTTTTAAGGTAATCTTAGTTCTTTTTTTTTTGACAAAGCATTTGCAATTAAAGATGTGGAAAAATTTGACATTTGGTTTTCGATTATTTAGGCTTTCATATGGAGTGCATTTTAGATGCTTGTTAATGATGCTTCTATTCTAGACAAGCCATGTAGTAAAAACAACTTCTGCCCAAAAATAGAGAGGCAAGTTGGCAAAGTTTAACATCTATCTAGCGGATTCAATTAATACTCTATTTATTCACTCGAAGACACGATTTTGTTATGGAGCAGAAAAGTTGTGCTCAATACCTTTTTGGGACAAGAAATTCTTCCGAAGTTGCGTTTTTGAACTCGGTTCCATTGTCATTGTGAATCCTACAAACTTATACTTAGGCTTTCAACTCTGTTGACTTGATAAAGTTGATGAGGGTTTGAGCGGTTTTAGATTTTAGCATAAGAAAGAATACCCAAGTATATCGAGTGTAATCGTATACTATAACAAGAATGCAGTTCTTGCAAGATAGGCTTTCTATGATTGATGGTCCACATATATCGATATGCAAAAACTGAAGGGGCTCATGGATGGAGGATTCATGGGTCAAAGGATGTCTCTTGTAACATTGCTTTCTATACTTATAAGCAGCACACAAATGCCTACTATCAAACTTCAGGAGTGGCATTCCCCTTGCCATCTCTCTTGTTACCAATCATTCATGTAGCAAAATTTGAGATAGTCAAGTCTTCGATGTCAGAGCTAACTGACATTAGAGTCTGCCTTTGATAGGAGGCAGAGTTGAGTTTTTCTAGTGATTAGAGTAATGTTTAAGGTATACGTGTTTCCATCTTTTTTCTAAATGATTAGACATTTTCTATAGTATTGGTGAGGACATAGTTAAATTGGTCATTGTATTCTGCCCAAAATATTGTTGGATTAGGTGTCTAAGCCATGACTAATAATTAGTATTTACCTAATTAATAGTAGCATAGTCCATTTGGGTTGCCCTCATAGTTGGAGGATTGGCAGAAAATCCGGTAGAGAGAAATGTTGATTTATTATGTGATTAATAAATCAATAGAAATTAAATAAATAGTTTATTAATATATTTAAGTGTTAATATATTAATTAGAAACTATAATAATTAATTAGAAATTTTTCTGGAATTAATTGGAATTAATTTGGCAGTTAAATTGATTAATTAAAGGTGCAGGGACTAAAACTGTAATTATTCGATAGTTGAGTAAGTGGCAGTGTTAGTGACCATGTGGTGGCCGAAAATATATATATAGATATATATATTTTCGAATATATATATATATATATATATATATATATATATATATATATATATATATATATATATATATATATATATATATATATATATATATATATATATATATATATATATATTATAGATAAATGGTGTTTGAATGATTAAAATAATAGTTTATCTTAATTCGAATTCAAAAAGGCTTATCTGTAACGATTATCTGATCACCACATGGAGGCTATAAATAGGGAGGCTCTCCCTAACCCTAAAGCCACGAAATTTGAAGCTCTCTTTGAAGGATTTTCGGCCAAGACCTCAGCTAAGGGTGTGACTTCATTTGAGGCAGGACATTTGTGCTGCTTGGTTTCCAAGAAATCCTAAAAGGTTAGTTTTTCTTATTTTATTCTTTTAGTTAATTTCTTCTGGTTTTCTAGGATATGTTATATGTTTAATTAGAAGAAAACCTAGATCTATATAGGTTGCATGTAAACTTAGGATTTTTAGTTCATAGTTGCAGAAAACCTTTCAGTGGTATCAGAGCTATTTGGTTGTTTTTCTTGTTAAATTGCTATAACTGCTTTCCTGAAAATTAGGGTTTAATTTTTTTATAAACCCTAATATGGCCAATTTCGAAATTTAGGGTTTGTTTTAGAAACCCTAGCCCCTCCCCTATGATTTGGCGATTTTTTGTGGATTAGGTTAGAAGGTATTCTATTTTTTGTAACTTTAAATTGTTTAAAAGATAAACCTTAAAACCCTTTATCCTAAAAATCGAAATTTAAGGGATTAGGATAGGTTTTAATTAATTTGATTAATTTGATAAAAACCTATCTACTTTTGAATTAATTTAATTAATTGGTAATTAAAAGATAATTCAAGGATTTAATTTAATTTAAAATTTAATTGCTTTAAATTGGCGAAAATTAAATAGATAAATCCTAAAATATTTTAAAATGTTTAAAATATCAAATTTAATTAATTTAATTAATTGGTTAATTAAAAGATAATTAAAATCGATTTTAAGGTTTAATTTAATTTGAAATTTAATAGTTTAAATTGGCAATAAATTAAAAGATAAACCAGAAACAATTTTTTTTAAATGGTTTAAAAAATTACATCTTATATATATTATAATTAGGGAGTTATTATTATATGTATAAGATTAAAATGGTTAGTCAAATCATTAGTAGGCCTCATTCACGAAGCTGGTCTATAAAGTGGGTATAAGGAGACTGCCTATAAAATGGCGATCTAATGGGTGAACACTCTCGCCCACCGCTCGCTTGATCAGTGGAGGGTCGTTAGCCGAACATGTATGATAGGACCACCTAATAATCACTAAAAGTTAATGATTCAAAGTACTAGAACACTTAATAAAATCCCATATCTAGTTACTTTAGGAAAATGTGAATTGGTGCTAATCCATGAAATTGCACATTGCACTTTATGAAACATTGGTGGAGCGTGTGTGGTTTACCGGCACGCCAATAGGGGTTCATAAAGAGTTGCAATGGGTTTCCCGGGTATTATCATTATTGATGGAGCGTGTGTGGTTTACCGGCACATCAATTAGAGATGATAATTAACCCGAGAGTACCAAACTAATTTGCATGGTTATTCACATCCAGTTTGTGATCCTCGGCATCCCAGTCACAAACAGTGGGGCACATCCGAGATTAAACATGCCATTTAAAAGTTTAATGAATCTCATCAGAACTAGGAATTTCATAAGATGAAATTGATAAGTGTTTATCTACCTTAATGACCATTATGTTGTGATTACGGCATCCCTCTTCACATCATAGTTGGGGTATTTTGGATCCTAGCCTTAATAAATAATATATTGGGTAATTATTTAAAAGGAATAGTTAAACTAATAAATTCTATTTCTTTTATAGATGTCAAGTGTCAATTCTCCTCCTTCACCCATTTCTGAATGCATCAGAATGCACCTGCTTAATATGGAAAGGCTGACTGGCCTCAACTGTAAAGAATGGCTTCGCAATTGGAGACTGGGTCTCGGCATTGCTGGCAAGCTACATCTCACCGAGTATCCGATCCCAGTTCCACCGGAACAAGTCATCATAAAAGGTCCCTATGATGAATCCGAAGAGATTCGTGACCTCATGCTATCAACCATTGACCCCGAGTTCCGCAAGGATTTTGAATCCTTAGGGCCATATGAGTTGATGCAACTGGTGAAGGAAAGGTTCCAAAAACCAGTTGAAGAGGAACGAGCTAGAATCCTCAGAAGACTTGCAGAGTGCAAGCTAAAGGGAGGAAGTAGCATCAAGTCACATGTTCTTCAGATTGAAGGGTACATAGGCGAGTTATATAAACTTGGTCATCCCATAAGTCAGGAGGAGAGTGTTAACATCCTGCTCGCTTCGCTGACAAATGAGTACGATCTGTTCATTCAGACGTATAGAAAGGAAGACCAGAAAAAGACCCTCATGGAAATGCGTCCACTGTTGACTTTATACGAGTCACTCTTGGACAGGCATAGCTCCAATGGCTCAGCTACTTCTGGATTAAGTCCAGTGAAGAGACGTAACAAGAAACGGTCGAGATCGACTAGACATGTCTCAAACTGGGAATCCGCAAAATCGGATACAGTCACGGAAAGATTGGAAGACGCTCCAACTCTTTTGAAAGCTCAGGTATATCTAAAAACCTCAAAACTCCTGTTCCAAGATTTCTTGATACATAATGTGACAGTCGCATTTTGGTTTGTATGCAGGGAATCAAGAAGGCACGGGACTCTGTCGCATAGGAGCACATTTGGATTGGATCTCCAGCTCGTGCAGTTTTGAAGTTTAGATAGATATTAAATATTGTTATTAGTCTTTAGATACATTTTTGACATTGTCTATTACATTGTTCAAGGATTTTATTTTTAATAAAATTGTCATATTTTCTTTTAACACCTGTTGTCTGAAATTATCCTTGAAATGTTATATGAATGTGTTGAATGTATGATTAGTAATAACTTGAATGTTGATGCATCCAAAGTGTTTGGATTCAAGAATTGTGTCATTTATGATTGTTAATACAAATGTTATAAGAATCAATTCAACCATAGGTCCAGTTGGACAGGACCTTGGAATCATTTGACTTAGAGTCGCTTGATGAATTGATTTCTTAATGTGTCAAGAAATGAATCAACCAAAGGTCCAGTTGGACAGGACTTTGGAATCATCTGACTTGGAGTCAGATGATGATTAAGTTCTTTATAAAGCACATGTGGCAAGAAATGAATCACCCAAAGATCCAGAAGATAGGATTTTGGAATCAGTTGACTTAGAGTCAACTAAAGATTGCATGTCTTGAACAAAGTCATAAGTTTACATAGATATGTAAAGGACATTGAGATTAAGAGCAACGGACACACCTGTTGTTGTGTATTGCTAGAATCTTGATATAGAACATAATTGTTTGTACTTCACGATATTCATCATTCGGTATGACGAATATGACATTGCTAATCGGGATAAGCAATTGAATTGAAACCTTGAACAGTTCAAGGACTTCGAAGGAAGTACAAGTTCCACAGAACCTGAGCGATAACATAAACTGAGGAAAAGGTTTCACAGTTCATTCTCTTCCAAGAATATTAATGGTTATAATGTGTCTTAGGGAAGATAATGGAGCATTGGTCGAAACAGTTCGATCATCGGTGTATGAGATACATTGCCAATTAGTTTCCAATAAGATGAACACTATACCAGTCAGTCTATATAAACCATATTCCGACCACATCCTAGACTAAGTAGGTCTTGCTGGCACTGTCTGATATGTAAAGCTGGGATTATCCTACTTGTACAGTGAAACTCCAGGGTCCTGTAGTGTTCGTCTGAACCTCATGACTAGCCTGAACCTGATCAGCAATGTCGTTTCGTTGGCTATCCCGCTACAACTCTAAAAGAATAGCTCTTTTAGAAAGAACTAATGTTTTAAGGAAACAGTGGGAGTTGGGACAGTCCTGAATGAGTTCAGGATTAGCCAAGTGGAAGAACCTTTAGTCATCACTAGGCTTGGAGCAGAAATCAAATTTCTGTTCTACAACTGACATAATCTTCTCTTGACCAGTAGTATTGATCACCATCATAAGTAGCTATGATTGGGGTGACACACCGATTGGTGGTAAAACACTATAGTTAGTACGGATTCACAATCCGACTATTGGGAAGCATTGGTGAGCCCGGTTGCTACCAAACAAGAGAACCTTAGGGCGAGACACAGTCTATGTGAAAAATTTGATTGATTCTACACCTGGTCTAAAAACCAGTGGGAGTAACGAAATCATCAAAAGAAAGCAACATGGACATATACATACCTTCAGAGCATCTAGTTGAGTGAATCGATACTCAGAGTCAAGCAATTGATTCCGAGTAAAGCACTCTCAATAGAAGATGAAATCCGAGAGGATTCTGCATGGCATAGTGTGAGTCGTTAGTGGAGCATGTGTGGTTTACCGGCACACTAATAGGGACACATATAGAGCATGCCATTACAAAAGGTACACGGCCCCGGGTTTCGTCCCACGGGCATCTCGTAAGAAAGAATATTCAGATTCTCAAAATATGCCAAAGGATTGGATTTTGAGAAAGGGCTGAAAGATTTCCATTAAAATGTCAGAAAGGTTTAGATTCTCAAAATGTGCCATAAGTCCTGGATTTTGTGAATAGCCTATAACCGTGTCAAAGCTAGTGGGAGTCGCCGTTATCCATTATCCCCACATGTAGGATAAATAATGGTTCTAGGAAACGTCTCTTTTCATTACGAAGTATAATGACTTGGTGTTAAGAGACGGATCGCTATGAAAGGCCTTAATAGAAATACGGCATACTCAGGTGGTTATAAACGTCTATGAGATAGATCCAGATTCTGCCAAGATGATCTTGATGAGATTCAAGATGCATAGACTTAGGAAAAGTTTTTTCTTGTCATTGCAAAGTGTGATGACTTGGCATGAAAGAAATAAAGAAGGTGCAACATACTCATGTAATTCACAGTCATCTATTGTAAAGATGAAATCACCAGCATAGACCTAGCCATTGTAAGCATGATCTTGATAAGATTCAAGATGCACGAGAAAAGTCTCCGAAAGGAAAATAATTTTTCGAAAATCATGACACAAAGGATTATAAATAATCCTTGGATTCCGAAAGGGTTTGGAATAGGATTAGATCGGGTTCCACAAGTTTTGGATCGATCATAAAGTCATGAACATGTCCTGATAACTTAATGCTTAGGGCATAGTAAGTTGGATTCAGGACATTGCCTGGCTGGGAATACTGGATGGATTGGTTGAACTAAAGTGAGAATTCATTAGGAAATGATTAGGGTGAAAGTGACAGTATTAATTTGAAAGATTTTCAAAGTGGTAATTATTAACATCTGGACATGATGTTAATGGACTTCATGGTTACAAAGTCTCGTTGGTATTCTGATGGAGCGCGTGTGGTTTACCGGCACATCATAACACCTCAAAATAGTCTTAGGGTGCAGTCAAGTAGACTAAAGACCCCAGAACCATAGGAAGTCACAGTACACATTACCGAAATGGAGTTAGAAGGGAATTTGACAGGATAACTTATTGAGATGTTATCAGATGAGCATCCGATTGGATCATCTGCAATAGAGTGTACAAGTATAAGATACTTTGGATACATAGAAAGAGTGTAAGGTTCATAAAGACATAGATGTAAAATTAGAATTGGAAATTTAAAAGAAATTTTTGAAACCGATAATAGTTTATGACAAGACCAGACTTGGTGATTACCTTGTGGAGACTTGGTAATAAGCAGGAGTAGCTGCCAGTCAGATCTTTATGTTTCACTTTTGCATGTTTTACTTCCCGAATAATTTAATTATTCAGATAGGTCCACAGTCGCTCATACTTTGGGTAGTAAGTATTGAATCAAGACTGTCATGAATTGGTTTGTAGACTGTCTAAGGAGTTAGACATAGCAATAGGATTGCTACAACATTCATGAGTACTTAGAAATAGAGATTTGAGTATTGGATAAACCCACGCTCAATAGATTGCTTCATGGATTATATCACAAGCAATGTTGAGACGGTAATATCTTATGATCTTGAAGTGGAGAGATATGAGTTATAATTTACAAGGCAGTTGTTCATTGATAATACGAAAACACATCGGTAACTCGATGTTATAAAACGTGTTGTTGTGAATGATTTGACTGGTAAAAGATATAAGCATATGAGTCGAAGCTTATTCGTTCCTTGACCCTGATGGGAAACAGATATCTGTAGGCCTCTCGATGATTTTGAAGTTGACTAAAGTGCTGGCCAGCCTGGACTAAATTGATGTGTTCAATTAGAAGTTCTAAAGTCATAAGCAGAATCGGAAATCGGGGAACAGAGTATCGGACAGAGATTGATCTCAATCCATGTCTCGTGTCTGAAAATATCTTGTTGGACGAAGGATCATCTGATCACTTATCTTTGGACAGAACTGACTAGGTCAGAGTTCGGCAGCAGTTTCTAGGAAGCTACAATTGCTAAATTAATTAGAGGGTAAATTGGTAATTTTAGTCATAGACTTATCCAAGTGGGAGACTGTTGGATTAGGTGTCTAAGCCATGACTAATAATTAGTATTTACCTAATTAATAGTAGCATAGTCCATTTGGGTTGCCCTCATAGTTGGAGGATTGGCAGAAAATCCGGTAGAGAGAAATGTTGATTTATTATGTGATTAATAAATCAATAGAAATTAAATAAATAGTTTATTAATATATTTAAGTGTTAATATATTAATTAGAAACTATAATAATTAATTAGAAATTTTTCTGGAATTAATTGGAATTAATTTGGCAGTTAAATTGATTAATTAAAGGTGCAGGGACTAAAACTGTAATTATTCGATAGTTGAGTAAGTGGCAGTGTTAGTGACCATGTGGTGGCCGAAAATATATATATAGATATATATATTTTCGAAATATATATATATATATATATATATATATATATATATATATATATATATATATATATATATATATATATATATATATATATATAATAGATAAATGGTGTTTGAATGATTAAAATAATAGTTTATCTTAATTCGAATTCAAAAAGGCTTATCTGTAACGATTATCTGATCACCACATGGAGGCTATAAATAGGGAGGCTCTCCCTAACCCTAAAGCCACGAAATTTGAAGCTCTCTTTGAAGGATTTTCGGCCAAGACCTCAGCTAAGGGTGTGACTTCATTTGAGGCAGGACATTTGTGCTGCTTGGTTTCCAAGAAATCCTAAAAGGTTAGTTTTTCTTATTTTATTCTTTTAGTTAATTTCTTCTGGTTTTCTAGGATATGTTATATGTTTAATTAGAAGAAAACCTAGATCTATATAGGTTGCATGTGAACTTAGGATTTTTAGTTCATAGTTGCAGAAAACCTTTCAAATATAGTATCATAGAGTGTCCTACATTGAAAATATTATGCTTTTATCATGCATAATAAGCAAACTTTGGATGGTAAAGGTACCATTTGTTTGTACATCATAACCTTGGATGATTCAATTTGAACTGTTTCCTAAAGTAAGAAAGCCACCATTTTCATTATCTTATAGTCTCGCAAGTTGCAAGTACTCCAACCTACCAGTTATGTGCATGGAGCAAGTGCTATCTATAAACCTTCTCGGTCCAACTCCTTTTTGCACAGAGCCTACAAAATCAAGCTAATGATTTAGGAACCCAAACTAAGTTGATGCCAGAGGCTTTGGTGACTATAATTGTTGGGATAGCAGAGAGTGAAGAGGCTTCGTGGAAAAGAGGCTTTATTCTTTTAGTTCAGTTGTGGGTTGTGGTTTTAGATTTGTTTTCCTTTTACCTTTTTTCCTATTGAATGCGTTTTGTTGAGTCTTCAAGACTTTCCCCTTTCCATCCTCAAAAGGGAAAATACAAAAACTTAATGATCTCTCATTAATCCAAAAATTATATTTCACCATTTTTGCATTTTGAGTACATGTTTTGTCAGAGGAAGGTTGAAAGGAACTTTCTTATGAAATGTGTCCATCAGTTTCTTCCCTTAATCTAATGCATTGACCGGATGTTCCACAGTTCGAATGACTTTGGTTGAGTCAACCTTCGTCAGAGCTTGTAGTTTGGGCAATCTAGGAAATTTGGTAAACGAAAGAACTGGTCCTTGAGAACTAAGTTTCGTATACGAAGATTGAATTTGATTGTTATGAGAAGTTGGTTTCCTAGGGATTTCTTTTAAAAGTGGATGGTTTTTATGGTGCGACCTTGTTTTTCAACCTAGCAGGTGGTACATTGATGTTATTTTCTAAGATGATCCTAGAGTCAACTTTCCTAGTAAGAGTTATCTTAGCTTCAATTTTAGGAAGTTAGAAAATCTTAACACTTCAAGAAGGGTTTCCTTTCTTGAAGAGGTATTTTTTGTTTTTCTGTCCAAATGGTCTCTATCGAAGTTGGTGTTGTAAACGGAAGGGTGAAATTGATTTCCGATTGATTTTGAATTAGACCATTGTCTTATCTCATATTTCCTAATCACAAACATCTTTAGGGGATCTATGAAGACAATTAATTATCCATAAAAATACATAAACTTAAACCTCACAATTATATTAAATTTTAACTTCATTAATCAATGAAACATATACATAAAAATAAATCATTTAAGTTTTTATATTTTGTTGGTTTTCTTTTCCAATTTTTATATAAATATTCCAAATCAAATATTTAAATTCGATATTTCAAAAATACCAAAAATCAAGACATTAACCCTTCAAATTTTCAATTTGATTTTTTCGCACATTATTCTTTAACGGCAATGAAAACTTAAATAAGGTACGGAATTCCTAAAATAAAGTCTAAAGTTCAAAACTTGACACATTGGTAAATAATAATTCACTCATGATGGGAATCAAGGCTTTTTGAAATGTGTCATCCAAAAGTTATATACTTCACAATCAATGTTATAAAATTCGTTTTTCGCACATCATTCTTTAACCGCAATGAAAACTTAAATAAGGTACGGAATTCCTAAAATAAAGTCTAAAGTTCAAAACTTGACACATTGGTAAATAATAATTCACTCACGATGGGAATCAAGGCTTTTTGAAACGTGTCATCCAAAAGTTATATACTTCACAATCAATGTTATAAAATTCGTTTAACGGTAGCTTGACGGTCGAGTTGGGTTCAAAGATTAATCGGAGACCCTAAATTATATAGGCATTTATTTAAAAATAAATGAATATAACAAAATAACAAAGTATGATTCATTTTATTTTTAGATACACATCAAAGATTATATATTTGTATATTTTTTCATTCTATAATCATGATTTTTTTCAGTTTTCTTGACTTGTTAGACTGATATTTAACCAAAATTAAAAAATAATAAAAAAGTAAAAAAGTAAAAAAAATAACCGTCAAATACCGTCAAAACCGATTTTGACCGATATTTAATCAAACCGCCAAACATAGCCATGTAAAAATAATCATAATAGATTACAAGCCGGCAAATGATTAATCAACCACAAGTACCGATTTGATTTTAGCAACACTATTCAAAATCTTTTACTACGCTTTTGTATTTATTATCTTTTGGGTTTTATATAAAAAGAACTCATATCCAAGAAATGAAGCAGTCCACCACCACCACATCCATCCAGTGGACCCATGTAAAAATTCTAAGCCAATAAGAAATCCAGAATAGATTTTCAGCAACGAAAGTGGGGCCCATGGGGGAGAAGAACCTATACAATTCTTTAACCTACATCTGTATGGTGGCTAAATCAACCAGATTTTTCAAGCCACCGAGTATTTGTGGCTCTAGATGTCTCTTTAAACAAAAGGTTCTCAAATTTACACCAAAACCATCTCTTCACAAACACACCATAAACATCAGACAAACCCTCACAAACCCAGAAACACCTCCGAATCCTGCTTCACCAAAACAAGTAGATCCATTTCATGGCAACATCTTCAGTTACTGCAACTGGGTTTTCTTCTTCCTTCCATGGAAGTTGGGGAACTTCCATGGTTGGTGAAGATTATGCGATTATGGTTTCAAAAACCACACCCAACCAGGTTCGAATTGGGAAGCGGTTAAGATCTGGACCAATGATGGGAAACGTCAATGAAGGAAAAGGGCTTTTCGCACCGGTTGTTGTCGTCACTCGTAACATCGTTGGAAAGAAGCGATTTAATCAACTTCGAGGAAAAGCAATCGCTTTACACTCGCAGGTACCATACCCACATCTTAAAGATCGTTTCTTTGAATTATCCTATTGAAAATTAGTAGTTTTTTTCGTGCGTTTTTTAGAAAGATTTGCGTACTATCGATAGTATATAATACACATGAATCGATCTCACTTTTTTCAGGTAATCACAGAGTTTTGTAAATCGATAGGGGCAGATTCCAAACAACGACAAGGGTTGATTCGTTTGGCGAAGAAGAATGGTGAAAGACTAGGATTCCTAGCGTAGTAGTGTAAGTTCAAGATCAAAGAATTCATATTTCACGAGAAAGTTAAATTGTAACTTGATAGCATGTATTAAAGAACTTCCAGATGTATATACTTTTCTCATCTGGTTCCCATCAAACATATAAATTTAAATCAAATTCATGTATCTACACCGTATCCATTTCATATGTTGTAGGTTTAACATTGTGAGATCGCTATTGTCACATTGTCAATGTTAAAGTAAAAATTTAAAATTCTAATGGGAATGAATCTGTGGTTCTGATGTGAAGAACACTTTGCCAAATATGGAAACTCAAAATCCTGACTATTATAAGAAACTTAATACAAAATGCTTCAATATCGTCGTGAAAGTCTGCTAAATGCAAATGTTCAAGCACAGAAATTGCTATATCCCTCGCACTCTCACAACTTTACAAGTTCACAACTATACGGTCAATGGAACATGTAACAATAGTACTACATCGCTCTATATGCATTAGATTGATGTTTTCCCAACTTATGTTTTAGATATCTGATTCAGAAATAATTTCAAACTCGAAGACCAGTTTTGGAACTCGAAGAACAGTTTCTAAACAAAGTTTTTCATGCGTGTTTTTCATATATTTGTGTATTGAAGTTATATAATAGTTTAGAACATGCTAAATTAGGTGTAAAATGGACTAAAGTAGTTTATTTAGGTTAAAGAAGAAGTTTGAAACTCGGAAGAACAAATTTTCATGCTTATTTTCGAAGATTTGTGATATCGATTTAAAATAGTTAAGAGCATCCTAAATTAGGTATAAAGTGGACTAGACTAGTTTATTTAGGTTTAAAAGGTTGTGTTGACTTGCTAAGACATGTTGAAGATGTTGTGAGGAACCCATTAACCCATGTTTATTTCCTGACACTGGTAGCCATGGAGGTTCTCCTACTGTGACTCCGAGGTATGAGGCAAAGTCTCATGCTTGCAGCGGGGGAGTAGTCAGTGCGCGAAAGCTGACCCGGATATTCTCGTTAGGGAAGTTACCTTTCCAAAAAGAAAAAGAACAGTTTCACTTATTTCATGGGTATTTGTTTTTTCTGATTTTGTAAAGTTGTTCGTTCCTACTAGAATTCATACTACATGCATAAAATTGTGTTGCCTACTAGTTTATGTGCCAAAAACCTAATGGTCCAGCGGCAAAGGTGTATGCCCGACCTCCTTGAGGTGTTGGATTCAAATCTCATTAAAGGATTAGGTGGTTTAGTTTAGGATAGGTGATGTAATATTTGTCGGTTAAAAGAAACTAGTTTACGTACTACATTGTTTTCCGAAACTCCTTTAAACATGTGTATAACTTTTCAATCCATGATTACATGTTTCATTATAGCATACACTTGATTCTAAAATGTAGTAGTTTACTTGGAAAATGATACTCGGAAGTTGAGACTATACTGAGTTAACGACTCGTGTAGCTATGCTAAGTCCCACAAATTCTGGCATGTGGATAAATCTCTCAACCACATATGACTAATATGAGCAGTGGCGGAGCGAGGAATATGAATTTCAATATGATGATACAAACATATTTAAAGTTCAAAATAGTATTTCAATTATAGCATTCCCTCAAGGCCTAAACTATTAAACAATGATTTAAATGTATATTAAAAAGAATAAATTATAGTTTTGGACCTTGTAGTTTACAAGAGATTTCAGTTTTAGTCCATGTTTTGAAAATTTTGCACTTTTGTCTCCGTGGTTTCCAAAATCTTAAACTTGTGGTCCCTATCCATGTTAAAAGACTATATTGTCCTTTTAATTTATTTTTCTTTTTTAAAATTTTTTTATTCTTATAAATAAAAAATACTAAATTTACCCACCCACCCTACCCCTCGTCCCCCCCCCCCCTCTCTTAAACACAAACTAAAAAAGCAATACCCTACCATATATTCTTCTTCCTCATTAACCTGTAATTCAAATTGATGTTCTCTCCTTTGTGGATCCTGCTCAACTTGTTGTAAATAGGGCTGTAAACGAACCGAACGTTCGGCGAACCGTTCGTGAATTGTTCGGCGGGAAGTTCGTCTATGTTCGTTTATTTAATAAATGAACGAACATGAACACAAATTCTCGTTCGTTCAGTTAAACGAACGAACATGAAAAATGGCCTCGTTCGTTCAGTTATGTTCGTGAACGTTCGTTTATACTGTTCGTTTATATTTGTTCATTTAAGTTCCTTTTATGTTCAATTGTATTTGATTACATTACAATATTGTGTGTGTTTTTTAAGTTCATATATGTTTAATTGTGTTTATTTATCTCTGTTCGTTTATGTTTGTTCGTTTAGTATGTTCATGAACATAAACAAACGAACATGAACAAGATAATTTGTTAAATGAACGAACATGAACAAGAAAACTCGTTCGTTTATCCGTTCCTATTCGTTTGTTTGTTCAACTAACTTAAACGAACGAATATGAACAACCACTCGTTCGTGTTCGTTCGGTTCGGTTACAGCCCTAGTTGTAAATATTGATTTTGAGTGACTTTTTGGTCATCCTGAGATAACTATTAACTTTGAGAATTTTCTTAGTTTTGAAGTCTCTCTCTCTCTCTCTCTCTCTCTCTCTCTCTCTCTCTCTCTCTCTCTCTCTCTCTCTCTCTCTCTCTCTCTCTCAACAACAACAAACTCTTACTTCTGGTCCATCTACACTTATAGTGTTGGATCTATATGCTCAAGAATCATTTTAGAATGATATTTGTCAATAACATATGATCATATAGGGTCACACCTTAAGTAAGTTGGCACATATTGAATATATATTGTTAATATGAATATTAATAAATAATCAACTCTTGTATTTAATTAGGAGATAATTGTTATTTTATGAAAATAATAATTCAAAAATGGAATAAGCTAGTTATTATATCAAATAATATGATTTAATAAGTCATATACAAGTTATTAGACACTTTGGTTTCCACTCAACTTTTTAGTTACATGAGTAATTCTAGTTCGTGAAACTAAATTATTTCTTCCTATTACACAACTCATGCTTCTAACATGTCATCACTTTGCATTTATTGGAGGTATGGGTCTTAGATCTCTTATGTGGGTATATAAGGGAGTGTAAGACCAAAAACTAGTTAGTTTTTTCTCTCCTTCCTTAATGAAGCCAACGGTCCCCCCCCCCCCCCTCTTGCATTTCTTTTGAAGCTAGTTGCATGTATAAGTGGTGTAGAAGTGTTTCTCCGGTAGTGCTTAATTTTGTTAAACACGTAAAGGCTTAAGAAGTCATATGTATAAAATGGAACTAGCATTCCATCTTGTCTTACTCTTGTTGGTGGATACATTATAGAGGAACTCTCATTTGGGTTCTCTTGTCATCTTCATCAACTCCCCAAAACCAAGTGGGATCAAAGTCTTCAAATGTTGTCTTCTTTACATCCTATGGCTGTCAAATAATATTTCTATATCATGTAATTGGATCATCTTGGTGATTTTGTTAAAATGGTCTTAAAATAATAGTTATTTTAAAATCGCTTCTGTTTTCCGTTTAAAATTGTTTTATGCAAAAATATTGTTTTTAGCTTCTTAAAACCCATCATATAGTAACATCAACCATAGATATTCAATCTATGATTGAGGGGGAGAATCAAACATCTTATATACTCAACCAGTGGTCGAGTCAACCTTTGATGAAGTATAAAGGGAGCTTTAACCTGTAATTCTTAGGGACCTCAAAATCAAAATAAAACTCAAATCCTAAACAACTTTCTAACTCTTGCTCATAATAAAGACTTAACAAGTTACCTACCGTCCAGGGGAGCATAATTTAGATATTCAAGAAATACAGGGGAGCACCATGATGTAGTGCAAGATATTATTTCTACAACAACTACTGAACATCTAACTCCTAGATTACATATATGGACACGAGATCATCCGACCAACCAAGTTATTGGCAATCCCAATGTTGGTGTTCAAACGCGATTTGCTATTGGTTTATATGCAACAACCCCTATGATTTGTAAATCTTCAATTTCATTATTATTGCTATATACCATAAAAGGGTGTGTACGGATTGAAGCAAGCTCCTAGAGTCTGGTATGAGACATTGAATAAGCTTCTTTAAGGCTATGGATTCATCTGAGGAGTTTTCAATCCTACCTTCAATAGAAGATCTAACAAGAAACATCACATACTTGTTCAAATCTATGTTGATGGAATTATATTCAGATCTTCAGACGAGACTATGGTAATTGCTTTTGCAAAACTCATGGTGAGTAAATTATGTTGAGTATGAACCGTTAAATAAGTTTCTTTTGGGGACTTCAAGTCAAAGAGATAAAATAGTTTTAAAATTGTTTAAAAGAAGCACATATATAAAACCGTTTTGGTTTTCCTCACTCTCATCTCGAAAACAAAAAACCATGTTACGACTTCTAACCATGACACGAGATCTTTTAGAATGACGTATAAACGAATCAGCTGTATCATTTGTTTTTTATTCGAAGAGAAATTTAACGTCTTTGGAGCTTTCCATGTTGATAAACCCATCACATTTCCACTTAGCAAGCACACGAGCACGTTTTTCCCCTTTTCAAACTATCTTAGTTACAATAAATAATCAAATAAGCAACAATAGAAATTAGAACCATTATAACAATATGTATAACTTATAAATGACTCACAACTTAGTTCTCTTTCCGAGTCCAACCGGTACGGTTCAAAATGTTGTCCATATGTTATTATTTCCATACCAACGTCATCTTTGGTATGGTGTTCATGCACAATTTACATGTATAACATGTAAACATAACATTCACTTAATACATGTAAACAAAAAGTCTTACATTTTCAAAATGACGAATATCTTGTTTCTCATCAATACCTTTCAAAATATCCTCCATTATATTTATTCCAAATACACAGACAACTAAGAAAAATTGTGTAAAGATTATAACAAATGTGATTTAAAGTAACATGTTTAAAAAAGTTACTTGTTTTATTTTAGTTGTAGCTTTCAGTCATTGAACCTTAACCAGCCTCCGACATTGGAACTTCATCCTCATAAAGAGACTGCACATCATCCTGTATAATAGTCAATTCACATCTAAAGAAAGAAAAACATAAAACAAAGAACTATTAGTAACGCACAAAAGAATATTCATTTGAAGTAACAGGTTAAAGAATGTTGATTTAAAGTAACACTCAAAAATACATTTCTAGTACGACAAGCTGAACATGATTTAAATCTAACATTGTTGAAAGCATTAACCTGTTGATAATGAGGTCCCAATTTATAAGGTGAAAGGCAACAGTTACCATAGGCATCCATGGAAATCGGGATCGTGGCAACGAATGCGGGCGAAGAATATGCGACTGTATTTGAGAATTGTACACGTGAAGTTATAACTTCTTTTACACTTGAAGAGTGATTTTATAATAAGTTAATATGGATTTAACACGATCAGGATTGCATTTCAGCTTTGTTCCAACGCGTACAAATCAAGCGGCAATTTTTTTACTCAATGCGCTCATATATAAGTGTAATAACTTCTTTCTAAAAACTGAATTAAACTAGGCATATTTCTACTAACAATTAAGGCGTTCAAATATGCGAGCTCCAAGTTATTATGGTGATTTTAAAGAGTTCATTAGTTAAATTCATGTGTGTCCGAACTTTTTTTTTTGAATGACAAATTTATCATACTCTTACTTCTAAACTACTCATGGATTCATATATGTCTCTTGCGAGACTCTCGAACTCTCAACCTCAAAGAGAGAGGGCGACGCCTTTTCCACTTGACCAAGAGGTCATTGGCGTGTCCAACTTAATTGATGTAACAAAGCAATCGGCTCAAACATTTTGGTTATTGAGTTAGGTTGTCAATAATATCATCTAAGACAATTATCGTTTTAACTCCAAAGATTACACAAAATTTTAAAAAAATATTAATCAATGTCTTATAATTGTTAACAGCAAGTTTTTATTTTTTCAAAAACAATAATATATATATATATATATATATATATATATATATATATATGTTTATTGTTATTAATATCATCTAACACTTTTTTTACTATGCATGACATTAGAAAATTATTCATAAATCGATCACTCATTTTGTTGTGTAAATATTTCTTAATCAACTTCATTACTCAAATCAACTATAAATGTTTCAACGAGTAAAATCAATGCTAATTTTAATAGTACATATATTATCGGATATCAAGGACTTACAAACAGTTGTCACGTCTTTTATTGATTAATGAGACGAGCATAAAAGAGATAGAAAGATACTCAACTTCAAATAGCCATAATTTTTTATATACTAGGAGTTCTCAATCACACCTTATATGGGTGATATTTAAATCGAACAATTTGAAGGTTATCAAAGAGCCGTTACATGTTTTTTTTGTTATATAAACTTTATTAATATTCCAATTATCTTTGAGTATATTCTAAATATGTTTTAAACAATTATTACTAAAATTGACATAGGAAACCTCGACAGAAAAACTGTCTTAGGGTGGGGGGAGTAGATCCCTCCCATCCCACTGAACCCACGTGCCACGTCAGCTTTTCTCTCTCCTCTCACTTCCATTTTCCTCATCTTTCACCAATCTTTCACCCATGGAACCAGTACCCACTGAACCCACTGAACCCACAATGCCACATCATATATTTGATATTTAAATTCATTTATTAATTTAATAAATGATTTTTAATATTTAATTTAATATTATAAATAATGATAATATGCAATTAATAAAATAAAAATCACAAATAACATAAAATTAAAAAACCACACCATTACAAAAATTAAAAAGAAAAGTAATACCTAGAAATAAAATCCTAAATACGGAATAATAAAACCTAAATAACGGACATGAAATACTAAAAACGTTAAAACACCTAGTGATCCAAAGTAGCTATGTATGTATGCTCGATGTGGTCTACAAGATCCGCAAGAAGTTTTTGGTGAATTCCTTGATTGCGTATTTCGAGAATCAAGTCAGGGCTAACTTCTTGTTCGTTTGGGGAATCTGGAACATGTACTGGACATATAGCCCTACCTTCATCCTGGATGATCATGTTGTGTAAAATTAGGCAAGCATACATGATATCTTTACATCGATCGACCTCGACGGACCGTGCAGGCTGTCTGATAATAGCCCATTTTGCTTTTAGAACGCCAAAGGCTCGTTCAACGTCCTTTCTTGCCGCTTCTTGGGCCGCCTTGAAACGCTTCTATTTGGGGGTAATAGGGTGTGAAAATGATTTCACAAATGTTGCCCAGTTAGGGTATATCCCATCAGCAAGATAGTGCCTATGCTTGTATTCTTCCCCCTCCAAAACAAATGAACATGATGGTGCTGTACCAAGAATGGTATCATTGAATAGCGGTGATTGGTACAACACATTTAGATCGTTGTTGCCCCCGGCAACACCAAAATATGAATGCCATATCCACAAATCATTTGATGCTACTGCTTCAAGTATAATTGTAGGATACCTGTGATCACCTCTCATGTACTGGCCTCGTAGATACGTTGGACAACTCCGCCAATCCCAATGTGTACAGTCAATGCTACCCAACATACCAGGAAAGCCATGTTTGGCTTCGTGTGCAGCATACAACAGTTGAATGTCACTGGTTGTTAGTCTACGCATGTATTCTGCACCATATAACTGAACAACACCAGAGCAATAGTTGTAGAGGCTTTCACGGGAAGTTCGTTCTGACATATTCAAGTATTCATCAAGTGAATCGGGGGTGCTACCGCCCCCCAATTGGCGGATCGCTGATGTGCATTTCTGCAATCCAGTGAACCCTTTAACTCCACCGGCATTATAAGTTGTCTGGAAATTTGGATAATTCATTTCCAAGTCTTGAGCAATCCGCACAAACAGTCGTCTACTCATTCGGAACCTATTTCTGAAATTAACATCCCCAAACTTTGAATTGGGGACAAAGTAATCTGCCATAAGCTGCTGCTCAGCAGTTTCTCGATCTCTGTGGAGAAAAGTTCTATGACGAGGAACGCTAGAACTTGCAGTATTTTGGAACATGAAATGTGCAGCTTCAGCAATAACCGCGATCGTATTCACATCGGTATCGTCATCAGACGATGACGATACCAACGGCATAGGTTCATCCAGTAGTAGTTTGCTGTGAACATACGAACCGGAAGAACTGGAAGAATCGGAAGAATCGGAAGAACTCATTTCAATTTAAAATAAATTTGAAATGAGGGTTTTTTTTGGAAAGGGGAAAATAGTGTTAATGTTGAGAGGAAGATAGAAGGGTAAAGGTGTGAGTTTTGAAGGAGTGAAGATGTGGTATTTATAGAGTTGAGGAAGGATAATATTTGGAAGATTAAAATTTTTTTTTTTTAAATAAAATGTGGGATCATCGGCTTCACCAACCCAAGCCTCACCGTTCCACACCCGAAACCGCTCAACCCGAAGGAGAAGGGGCAGCGGTACCGGAGGTACCGCACCCATCCCGCTTCCACAATCTATCGCGAACCCGATGACCACTCCGTCCACCCTTAAAGAATACGAGAATAGTAAGACACCATTTTTTTATGTTGGAAATGGTGTTGAGTCGACATTTTTGCACCAAAAATTATATAAGGGTTGGTGATGTCTTTGTAATTTCAAAATAATATTACAACTTTTCTATCAAAGCTTTAGTTATACATTGTGTACTTTTCTTTTAATCAAGACTTGTCTAGCTTCTGATACCTCATTACCGAAGAAAAACTGGGAAGCTTCAACCAACGTCTCTGAAACTTCCCAAATCCATGGATTCTTAATCTCGATCGTATCCTCTTAATCTTTTTCTTCAAATTCCATCTTTTCATAAGAACCGTACATCTCGTAAACTTGATCAGTTTCTTCACACGTGCACGTCCTACATCAAGATTTAAATAAACCAATGAAACTTAGTCAACGATCAATGGTTTGACCGTTCGTTAACAAATACCTTGGACTTTCTCAATTGGGTGATCTTCTTTCGTGCTCGTTTGTTGCAGGGCCTGCAAATTTCAACATAACCGATTACACAAATATGTAGAAAAGATTGAAAGATTATAATCGAGGTAATTTTTTTAGTTTTTACCTCAACGAAGCTATCCAAACGGCTTCTCATTCTTCGTTGCACAAAGCCTTTAGTGCACTGTTTCAGAATCGTATCAATTATCGCCATTAACGTCTTCAAATCTATATGTTTATCTTCGACAGATAATTCTGATATTACCTTTACATGATACTTTACCAAGGCATTGAAGTTGAGAAGGTTCCATACGGTCTTGTCCAGTTTCTTTCCTTCAACATGTCGTGCCGTGATTTCTGTGAAGATCAAGCGAATTCGTAGTTTAGAAAGTAGTTTTCTTGTGAGATTGTGTGATCGAAGATGTGTAAATCGAGTTTTGTTGATACCAAATGAGACGAATCCTCCATTCGTGCTCAGATCTTGAATAGATTCTCCTCTTAACTCCGCCGGTGGAATCGGCGACCAGTAGCATGCCGGTGCCCGAGCACACCCTCCTGAACTTCCGACATCCACCAGCTCCTGTGAAACGAACTCAAAACCCCGAAACAAAGAGATGAATCCCAACAGTAACTAACGGAATTCGAACCTGAAAGAAGGCCTTCGCGATAACCACATCGGATTCCTCTTTAAATCGAATCGGGAAAACCGCTGTCAACTTTTCCGGCTGTCAAACACATGAATCAGAATTTAATTCAAAATGCGAATCCACGCAATTGCGTTTCGAGATTTGTACCTAAACCCTTGAATTACCTGTTTAACGACGTAGAAAGGCTCTCGAGGATGGTACACAAGTTTGATCGGCTTGTATGTCCCCTGAGTTATCTCCTCTTCGTTGACGATCCTCAACAATTCTCTTAGCTGAGAGCTCAGTATTACAGCGTGCACCGATGAAATCTCAGTAATTATCTTCGCCGCATCTAGATCACAAAACGAGCGGTTTCAGGGTTTTTACTGTCACAAAACGACCGATTGTAGTAGCATAATTTACCTTTCTTCCGTAGAATGTCAGTGAAATTAAGCTTGAGAGTCAGCTGGTATCCTGATCGTGGTGGTTCAACGATCTCGACAACTTCCGGGCAAACTCCCTTTACGGTTTCCAAGGTGTAACGAGGAAGCTCACCGGAGATTGAGTAGCCGGTTGACAGAAGAGGGGTCGAGACGGACATGTAAGCACAATGTGGTTCTGAAGCATCCGACTGATAAAAAGATAAACTTCATGTTAAAAAGGTGAAAAATTAGGGGTAATTTTTTATTTAGATAATCGAAGGGCATTTGTGTCTTTTTGCATTGTACAAACACATTACAAAATTTGGTGTCATTTGACATTGGTCATTTTTATAGTCAAGTCAAATACATGTCAACCACGACACAAGTTAATGTATCTTTTTACCTGAACATGGTATTGCAATGATCCGAATTCGTGTAAGTGGTGTTCGACTGCAAGAGGTTTATCAGCGCTGTCATGAAAACAAAAACAATGTGACTTTTTTATCTTTTCAGAATAGTTAACACATACACATGCTACAATCAACTTCTGATACTGTTAGGTCACAGACCTTTTGGTAATTGTTTATTGTGCTTAGTTTCTAACTTTTATAAAACCGACATTAAGGTCCTACCACTACAAGAATTTAGGTCTGTAGGGACGAACCCTATAGGGACGACATGTGTCGTCGCAATAGATAACCCTATAGCGACGACATGTCGTTTCTATAGGATCTACAGTCCAAGTCAAACTTATTTAGCTATAGCGACGACTTGTCGTCGCAGTAGGGTGAGGCGGGAAACGAAAAAGTGTTGGCGCTTTTCTGAATACGTATAGCGACGACATTTAGTTTCAATAGGTTAAAAATAATTTAATTTTTTATTTTTAAATGTATTTCAGTCATTAACGGGTACGACGTCGTAGTGGGTTCGGCTATAGAGACGACATGTCGTCCCTATAGCCTTACCAGAACCCTAAAACTTACGCGAACATCTTTTCTGCTCCATTTTCTCCCTCGCGTTTTCTCTGGTCTGTTCCGGCGATTCCGGCGAATCTCGCCATTTTCTGGTCCATTTCCCCCCGCATTCCAGTTTCTCCGGCCAAGAACGGTGTGTAATCGTCCTTGCTGTGGCTTTTCGTGGCTTTCCGGCGATGGTTTAATTTCTCGGCGTTTTCTCTGGTCTGTTCCGGCGGTTCCTTGCTGTGGGTTGCTCCGGTGGTCGTCTCCGGCTGTGGGTTGCTACGGTGGTCGTCTCCGGCTGGAAGGTCCTGTGGTTCTCTTCTCTTCTCTCGGTATCTCATTTTCTCTATTTCTTTCTCTTGCTTTTCTTCTCTCGGTATCAATATTCCACCGGTGTAAATGATATTTACTGTGATTTTTCATGGGACCTTGAAGTAACAGTTCACATATTCTCTTCTGGTTCGAGTGGTGGCCGGAATCCGGCTGTTGAAGGCTTGGGTGGGCTTTGGTTTTTCGGTTTGCAGAAAATCAACTAGTTTGGTTAGTAAATCCCGTTTTCTGATTTTATCAAGCTGCATATTTGTTTGTATATAGTTTATTTGTTGATTACTTGCTTATGACTCAATTTGGGAGTAATATGTTCCCGTAAGAGGTGTTAAAACGAATTTTAGGACCTTTTATGTAAATTTTTTTGAAACCGGCATGTAAAATTAGCTACAAATCATGTGTTTATGTATTGATTAATTGGTTATATGCAACTTTATATAACATTTTGTGAAATCTGCATAAAAAATCATGTAGAAATTAGGTTTTAAACGATTTTTAGGACCTTTATGTAACCTTTTTTCAAATCTGCATAAGTTTCAATTTAGCCCCTGAAGTTTGCTGATTAGGATTAGATTGTAAAGAATACTCATATCTATCAAAATTTCAAATTAGCCCTTGAAGTTTGCTTAGTTGCTGTATTTTACCCATATATGAATTAGATTGTCTTTGGAAATTGTATTATTTTAATTATATTTTAATTACCAACATATGTTTTAATTATATTTTAAGTTTTTAACTACCAACATAAATAGAAACATAAAATAGAATGGAAAAAAGTTATAAAAAATATCATAAAGAAATAAAAAAAGAGTTGTACAAAAGACGTAAACTAATTGTAATAAAGTTTAAAAACGTATCAAAGATTATAAAAAATAAAATTTGTTAAAAAAAACTTAGTTTGATGCAAATTTGTTTGAAAATATTTAATCAAATTTGTGACAAAATTTAAAATTTATATAAAAATTGTAATAACGAAAGTTAGGAACACTTCATAATCATTAACCTTTGATGTAATAAAATTGTTCTTATCTAGTTTAGTATGTCATTAATAAACATTTCGTAATTGATTATATTTGATAATAATAATAAAAGATGTCTATTAGTAATTTGGGAAAAATAAAAATAATATGTCATTAATAAACATTTCGTAATTGATTATATATATATATATATATATATATATATATATATATATATATATATATATATATATATATATATATATATATATATATATATATATATATATACATGCATTGCATTAACCTTAGTTTTATTCCCGCCCGAAATGAATTTAGAAATTCATTTCGGGCAGTCCCCGTTTTGGGACTGCTTTTTAAATATTTTGTCTCATTTAGGATGTGAATGAATATTACAACGAATTAAAGGCATTGGCACATGGCCCGTTGAGCGCATTTTCTTACACTGCTTGCATCGTCAACGGTGTTAGATTTGTCGTGCACAGCCGCGATCTCCGACGTACTACTCAAAACAGTGGTGTCGTTACAATAGGAGAAGACGGTACACCATTTTATGGTCAACTGGAGGATATAATACAGTTGAACTATTTAAGTGGTTACTCGGTTGTACTATTTCGTTGTAAATGGTTCAACACATCGGGAAAGAGGCGATTGGTTGATAAAAATGGTATCGTTGCTATCGACATCAGCCGTGAATGGTATGTCGGTAAGGCATGGTACGATACTCAACAATACATTTTAGCCACACAAGCAAAGCAAGTGTTTTATCTCCAAGATCTTTCTCGAAACCCAAATAATTGGAGGGTCGTGGAAGACGTTCACCATCGGAAACTTTGGGATCATCCGAGTATCCCTGTTGTTAATGATGTAGATGTCTTGCACGACACTCAATCGTCTGATTATGACTTGGTTGTCGACATAGGCGATGCTGGTGAAACAAGTACCGTTGTTGAGAGATTTGTCTCCCCTGTTGTGGAAGATCAATTATTTCATTGTAACTTGGTTGTCGACTTAGGCTATTTGCCTATGCAAGCAAGTTTAGATGTAGTTGATGAATCAAATGATGACCCTATTCCAGATGATGAAAATTTTATTGACGATGATGAAGAGGACGGTGACATGTACCCTTCAGAAGACGAGCTCATTGTTGATACAGATGATAGCGATGATGATGATGATATAGATGCATGTTATTCTAGTGATGACTCTGATTGAATGTAATGTAATGTTTTTCTGTATGTTTAATGGATGATTTTTGTTAAATTGCTATGGTGTTGCTTATATTAAATTGTTGCTTATAGTATTTGTTAAAAATATGTATGTTATTTATTTCAATTGAAGGCATGGCAACACGTGTTGCCAGAGGTCATGGTGGAGACGGTGGGGCTGACCCTCCACGAGGCCCAGATAGGATTCCTTCGACCTGCGAGTCATGTAAGTAACTTGTTCCAATTTACTGTAACATTTTATATTGGATATATTTTTTAACTTACTAACTTGTCAATTACATGTATCAATGCAGCCAACCCCAAAAAGACTCGTGGAAAGGGAAAAGACTTAAACCTGCTTGAAGAGTTTGCAAAAAACAATGAGCAACCGTTACCTCTTTTGTTAGATGACGAGGGAAATAAGTTCAAAATGATCGGAGATAACTACCAGATGTATATACGATTGGTATCAAATGAGGTTGGTAGAAGAGTGCCAATGCACTATCCCAGTTGGAAAGCTGTGCCTAGCAAACACAAGAGAGAGATTTATCCGACGCTGCATGTAAGTATATGATATAATGTTTTATTTTTCTTTCAGTTTTATAATTTCTAAATGTCTTCTAATTCTTTGTTTTGCAGCACTATTTTGATATTGATGCATGGAAGAACACACGATATTGGAATGGCGTTGTACATGGAATAGAGGCCGACTGTGCCAACGCATACAAGCGACGAAAACACGATTTGAAAGAATATTTTGATGAGCAAGGAGGTTACGACGATATTGAGAGGGCAAGGGCACATCCCCCGCCTACACAGACTCCCCGGGCGTGGGAGAAGGTTATTGATAAACTATTTACCACAGATAAGTACAAAACCCGTTCACTAAAAAACAAAGGCAACAGAGAACTTCTACCGTATACAAGTTCTCATGGGACGGAATCATATGCCCAAAAACGATATAAAGAAGTAAGTATTTTTTAAGTATTTGAGGAGTTATTAATAAGTCTATGAAATTATATTAACTATTGATGTTAATTTATAGGTCCAAAAAACCGGCAAGAGTAGCGACATAGAAGTGTGGAGAAAAAGCCACTTCAAAGAAGGTCGTGGCTGGGTGAATGATAAAGCACAATCTGATTGGGTAAGTAAAATTTCTAGCTATATATATGTTTTTAGTATGTTTTTTTTATTGCGTAACATATTGATATGCAATTTAGTGTAGAATGTCTATTTTGGTATTAGAAATCATTGCATATATTGAAATATGAGAATTGTTATTGTTATTATTTATAGGTAAACAAGTTGGTTATCCATTTTATAGCAGTTATGCTGTCGAATTTTATATATAAAAACTAACATTCGTTTGTTGTTTTGTTTATTGTAGGAAAAAATACAAGTCGAGTACAAAACAATGCTTGACAAAGCTGACGGTGACGAGGCAAATGTTAATGAAATTAAATGCCTTGAACGCGCGCTTGGAGAAAGGCGTGGCCATACACGGGGAGTTGGTAGAAAAATCCAAAATATCCCAGCCCACTACGTACCGGATGCTTCAACATCATCCCAAAATTTTAACCAGTTTACCCAACAGTTTGCCCAACAGTTTACCCAGCAGATGACTCAACAATTCAATCAACACTTACAAACAATTTTCACCCAAAATAACATACCGTTTCAACCGTTGCAACCGTTTCAATTCGATCCAACACAACTACAAAATATGCAAATTCTATCTCCAAACAACCAAGGAGGTGGAACCGGATATGAAGATGCAACCGCGAGTGATATTCAAGGAGATGTAGTTGAAAGCGAAAGTGAAAGTGAAAGTGATTAAAAATTTTAAATGTTCTAGTATTTATGTTTTGACAAACAACTTTTGTATAATATTTTACATGTTAAACTTTATGTGATATTGATATGTTGTTTAGCAATCGATATAGCCTTCATGTTTTTATAGTTTGCAGAATTAATTTGTAATGTATATAAAATTTGACATTTTGTAAAAAATATAAAAAAACCTGTACAGTGGCTATAGGGACGACATTTAGTCTCTATAGCCTTGGCTATAGGGACGACATGTCGTCCCAATAGGTAAGGCGAATTTTTTCTAACCACTTATAGTAACGATATGTCGTCTCAATAGCCTCAGCTATAGGGACGACACGTTGTCTCAATAGCCTGAGCTATAGGGACGACAAGTCGTCTCAATAGCCCGCGCTATAGGGACGACAAGTCGTCTCAATAGCCAACGCTATAGGGACGACACGTCGTCACTACAAGCCGTTATTTCCTTTTTTAAAACGACTTTATAGGGACGAAATGTCGTCTCTATAGCCGAGCTATAGAGACGAAGGCTATAGGGACGACATTTTTGGTCTATAGCAACGAATCTGTAGGCACGAAGGCTATAGCGACGACATGTCGTTGGAAGGGTCTATAGGGACGACTTTAAGGTCTATAGGGTGTGAAAATGATTTCACAAATGTTGCCCAGTTAGGGTATATCCCATCAGCAAGATAGTGCCTATGCTTGTATTCTTCCCCCTCCAAAACAAATGAACATGATGGTGCTGTACCAAGAATGGTATCATTGAATAGCGGTGATTGGTACAACACATTTAGATCGTTGTTGCCCCCGGCAACACCAAAATATGAATGCCATATCCACAAATCATTTGATGCTACTGCTTCAAGTATAATTGTAGGATACCTGTGATCACCTCTCATGTACTGGCCTCGTAGATACGTTGGACAACTCCGCCAATCCCAATGTGTACAGTCAATGCTACCCAACATACCAGGAAAGCCATGTTTGGCTTCGTGTGCAGCATACAACAGTTGAATGTCACTGGTTGTTAGTCTACGCATGTATTCTGCACCATATAACTGAACAACACCAGAGCAATAGTTGTAGAGGCTTTCACGGGAAGTTCGTTCTGACATATTCAAGTATTCATCAAGTGAATCGGGGGTGCTACCGCCCCCCAATTGGCGGATCGCTGATGTGCATTTCTGCAATCCAGTGAACCCTTTAACTCCACCGGCATTATAAGTTGTCTGGAAATTTGGATAATTCATTTCCAAGTCTTGAGCAATCCGCACAAACAGTCGTCTACTCATTCGGAACCTATTTCTGAAATTAACATCCCCAAACTTTGAATTGGGGACAAAGTAATCTGCCATAAGCTGCTGCTCAGCAGTTTCTCGATCTCTGTGGAGAAAAGTTCTATGACGAGGAACGCTAGAACTTGCAGTATTTTGGAACATGAAATGTGCAGCTTCAGCAATAACCGCGATCGTATTCACATCGGTATCGTCATCAGACGATGACGATACCAACGGCATAGGTTCATCCAGTAGTAGTTTGCTGTGAACATACGAACCGGAAGAACTGGAAGAATCGGAAGAATCGGAAGAACTCATTTCAATTTAAAATAAATTTGAAATGAGGGTTTTTTTTGGAAAGGGGAAAATAGTGTTAATGTTGAGAGGAAGATAGAAGGGTAAAGGTGTGAGTTTTGAAGGAGTGAAGATGTGGTATTTATAGAGTTGAGGAAGGATAATATTTGGAAGATTAAAATTTTTTTTTTTTAAATAAAATGTGGGATCATCGGCTTCACCAACCCAAGCCTCACCGTTCCACACCCGAAACCGCTCAACCCGAAGGAGAAGGGGCAGCGGTACCGGAGGTACCGCACCCATCCCGCTTCCACAATCTATCGCGAACCCGATGACCACTCCGTCCACCCTTAAAGAATACGAGAATAGTAAGACACCATTTTTTTATGTTGGAAATGGTGTTGAGTCGACATTTTTGCACCAAAAATTATATAAGGGTTGGTGATGTCTTTGTAATTTCAAAATAATATTACAACTTTTCTATCAAAGCTTTAGTTATACATTGTGTACTTTTCTTTTAATCAAGACTTGTCTAGCTTCTGATACCTCATTACCGAAGAAAAACTGGGAAGCTTCAACCAACGTCTCTGAAACTTCCCAAATCCATGGATTCTTAATCTCGATCGTATCCTCTTAATCTTTTTCTTCAAATTCCATCTTTTCATAAGAACCGTACATCTCGTAAACTTGATCAGTTTCTTCACACGTGCACGTCCTACATCAAGATTTAAATAAACCAATGAAACTTAGTCAACGATCAATGGTTTGACCGTTCGTTAACAAATACCTTGGACTTTCTCAATTGGGTGATCTTCTTTCGTGCTCGTTTGTTGCAGGGCCTGCAAATTTCAACATAACCGATTACACAAATATGTAGAAAAGATTGAAAGATTATAATCGAGGTAATTTTTTTAGTTTTTACCTCAACGAAGCTATCCAAACGGCTTCTCATTCTTCGTTGCACAAAGCCTTTAGTGCACTGTTTCAGAATCGTATCAATTATCGCCATTAACGTCTTCAAATCTATATGTTTATCTTCGACAGATAATTCTGATATTACCTTTACATGATACTTTACCAAGGCATTGAAGTTGAGAAGGTTCCATACGGTCTTGTCCAGTTTCTTTCCTTCAACATGTCGTGCCGTGATTTCTGTGAAGATCAAGCGAATTCGTAGTTTAGAAAGTAGTTTTCTTGTGAGATTGTGTGATCGAAGATGTGTAAATCGAGTTTTGTTGATACCAAATGAGACGAATCCTCCATTCGTGCTCAGATCTTGAATAGATTCTCCTCTTAACTCCGCCGGTGGAATCGGCGACCAGTAGCATGCCGGTGCCCGAGCACACCCTCCTGAACTTCCGACATCCACCAGCTCCTGTGAAACGAACTCAAAACCCCGAAACAAAGAGATGAATCCCAACAGTAACTAACGGAATTCGAACCTGAAAGAAGGCCTTCGCGATAACCACATCGGATTCCTCTTTAAATCGAATCGGGAAAACCGCTGTCAACTTTTCCGGCTGTCAAACACATGAATCAGAATTTAATTCAAAATGCGAATCCACGCAATTGCGTTTCGAGATTTGTACCTAAACCCTTGAATTACCTGTTTAACGACGTAGAAAGGCTCTCGAGGATGGTACACAAGTTTGATCGGCTTGTATGTCCCCTGAGTTATCTCCTCTTCGTTGACGATCCTCAACAATTCTCTTAGCTGAGAGCTCAGTATTACAGCGTGCACCGATGAAATCTCAGTAATTATCTTCGCCGCATCTAGATCACAAAACGAGCGGTTTCAGGGTTTTTACTGTCACAAAACGACCGATTGTAGTAGCATAATTTACCTTTCTTCCGTAGAATGTCAGTGAAATTAAGCTTGAGAGTCAGCTGGTATCCTGATCGTGGTGGTTCAACGATCTCGACAACTTCCGGGCAAATTCCCTTTACGGTTTCCAAGGTGTAACGAGGAAGCTCACCGGAGATTGAGTAGCCGGTTGACAGAAGAGGGGTCGAGACGGACATGTAAGCACAATGTGGTTCTGAAGCATCCGACTGATAAAAAGATAAACTTCATGTTAAAAAGGTGAAAAATTAGGGGTAATTTTTTATTTAGATAATCGAAGGGCATTTGTGTCTTTTTGCATTGTACAAACACATTACAAAATTTGGTGTCATTTGACATTGGTCATTTTTATAGTCAAGTCAAATACATGTCAACCACGACACAAGTTAATGTATCTTTTTACCTGAACATGGTATTGCAATGATCCGAATTCGTGTAAGTGGTGTTCGACTGCAAGAGGTTTATCAGCGCTGTCATGAAAACAAAAACAATGTGACTTTTTTATCTTTTCAGAATAGTTAACACATACACATGCTACAATCAACTTCTGATACTGTTAGGTCACAGACCTTTTGGTAATTGTTTATTGTGCTTAGTTTCTAACTTTTATAAAACCGACATTAAGGTCCTACGTTTATCCGATTTTGCGCATGCTTTTAGTGCACCACCATGACTAGAAAATCTACATGGAAAACACTTAAATTTGTCTGCCAAACAACCAAAGGTATCTAGCCCTACACGAAGCCCGAAATAACATACTAACTCGATAACTTTTGAATCAAGTTAAAACTACGATAAAAGTTACAGGCAGCCCACAACTTAAACCGACTTGTCAATCCATGTGTAACTTTGATAAACAATCATTAATCATGATGTTTATACGTTTTACATATTTCTTAATGGGTTCATGAAAACACGTATGAAAGAATACGATGATAGTATTACCGATATAGTTGGAGCAAAATGTGCTTCAATGCCGGTGAAGCCCTCTCAAAAAAGGCCATTCTTGTGGTTGTTTTCATATTGTTGTGTGTAGATGTATGTTATGGAAGTGTTCTTAAGCTGTGGTGTGAAAAATGAGGAATGTAGCATGTTTATTTTACAGTTGAGTAATCGGGAGTTTGAGTGAAAATGAAGTCCTTACTGTAATCATGTTTGGTGACCTTTGAAGCAATATATACGGTCTCTATCTTGTATCAACTTTAGTGCACTATCTTGAGGGGTGGGTGGTGGGCACATATCACAACTAATGGAACATTCATTGTTGACATATTAGAAATTGTAACAGGCATGTGTTACATTTTTCAAAACAAATTGAGTAGCTACTATTAACTTTTTTATATATCAACGAAAGAATTAATGACAAACATGGGGTAAAGTAAAATAGTTCAATTCATGATAAATTAGGACGATCAATATACAAAAGATGTTGATGGACTAGACATTATAGCGAACAATGAAACAACTAATGAAGGTCTAAGCCCAAATCTTCATTTATGTCTCTGAATTTAGTATTAAAATTGACAATATTTATTTATTTCTGTTTTAAAGGTAATCATGTGAGATCGTTCGTTTTTGTCAATCATCTTGTAGCTTTCATTTAGAATGGTGGATTTTTAGATGAACCTTTTAAAATTAGAACCATGATTTTAAGGGTCCTTCTTTATAAGTTTGAAGACTAGCGGAATGATATAACAAATTTTCTCCCACGATATATTTTTTAGAAGTGTACTTACATATGTTATTGTCACTTTTCATGTAAGGGCTATGGATCTTAATTTTTCTTAGTTGCACGTATCAAAGTAGTTTGTAAGAGTTTTAAGATTCCCCTCGTTTAGGTTTATGTTGCTTTTGTATAAAGACGTGAATGGCAGCTAAGACCTTTTGTTTATCTGCATGTGGGACGTCTTAGGTTAAGACCCGTGCGAAATGGAAACTTAAATTGGACGTCAAGATGTCCTCTTTCGTAACAAGTGTATAGCACACATGATGTGCATTGTGTTTTCCTATTTCATCCAAGATCCATGAGATTAAAGATTGAGAATAAATCCAACAGGTTGTATACCAGATTAAAATAATTTTTAGTAAGTTTGCATAATATAATATTTTTTAGATCCAACTATTAAAAAATTGATATGACTAGTCCTTGTGGTTTCCAGATCTTGTACTAATCATCTAACCTTTTCATATATATATATATATATATATATATATATATATATATATATATATATATATATATATATATATATATATATATATATATATATATATATATATATAAAATCATTTATATATTTCATAATAAAAATTACGAACCCCCTCCCGCCACCACTGTACCTGTGTGTGTGTGTGTGTGTGTCTGTCTGTCTGTCTGTGTATGTGTTTGTGCGTGTGTCTGTACATTACACATCAAGAACGCAAATTTCACCATTTCAACGTAAAATCATGGCATATCACGAATAAGAAAAATCAAACATAACCACATTCTATTTCTGGATTTCACATGATTTAAAGAACATAAACTCATCAAATTTTGAGTATCAATTCAAACAATATATCATAAAATCCACAAACATCAAAACCAGTAATATGCATAACATCAAGCATAACTGACTCTAAGATTTTCAGTATCAAACATCAAAGCAAATTTCCAGATCAAAATTTAAGATAAGAAAACATTTGAAAAACATAAACACGAGCTCATTCATCTGATTTCTCAAGTGTAAACATAACTAAGACTGCAGATCTCATTTATTAACATTGTATATTTTAGGACATTACAAGAAACACTTCCAAATGAGTTTAAACACTTGAAGATTTAAGCAGAAAATAGTAAAGAAACAAAAACTTAAGAAATATTTAATAGTAGTAGTTAGGGATTTTCTTAAATTTTGTCTAGTGAGTTTGAGGCTATTATCCAATGGTTCTTGACACTGTTCAGTAAGCTTGAAAGATGAAGGAGGTGATGGATCTTGAACTTGTAACACCAAATATGAAGATTTGGACAAGGTTTTATGGGATTTTTTCTTGATGAAAACGAGAACAACCGAGAATAGGTAAAATAGACACAAAAAAATCTGATTTTTGCAAGGTTTAGGTGTTCTTCAAATAAGATGCTTGAATGATGAAGATATAAAGGAGATGTGACGAAGATTTGAATGTTCCTTGAATAGCAAGTGTGAGGGATGTAAGGATACACAAAAATTTAAAATTTTGAAATGATGTATGTCATTGGCTAGGATGTGGTCGGTTGTTTGTGTGAGTGTGTGTGTGTGTGTATGTGTGTGTGTGTGTGTGTGCATGTATATTAATATGTATGAGAGAGATAGAGAGAGTTGGAGAGATAAAGAGAGTGAGAGAGGAAAAAAAGAAAGAAAGAGAATGGGGTGGGGTGGGGTTATTATTATTACATATAAAAGGATAAGAAGAAATAGAATATATATATATATATATATATATATATATATATATATATATATATATATATATATATATATATATATAAAAGAAAAGGTAAAAAGTCTTTTGATATGAACCATGGACCTCGAGTGCGAGATATGGAAACCACAGGGACCCGTCATATGTTCAAACAATATGCACCAAAAGTGTAATTTACTCTTTCTTAATTCGAGTCAATTTGGATTTCTTATAGATTAACCATTTCGACAAATGGACAAAAAACACAAATCTAGGCAATTAAAGATGCAAAAAAAATAAGAACACAAAACTTGATCAGGGTAATCAAGCTACCTATACTGCAGAACTAAAGAGATTTTACCAATAACCTTCAATACAAAGTTTTGAACCCACATTAGAGTTATGGTCAATGATATATATTTATAGAGAGTGTTTGACCTAAAAAAAACTTCCTGGACAGAAACTCGTGTATTTATGACATTACTGACATAGATTGGCTCATGCCCGTACGGGTTGTTAGGGATTAAGAACTTCGACAAGCATACACAAACACAATTATCTAGGAAATTGGAGACTTGAAAACAAACTAAGAACACAAGGATTTAATTATTTCACTTGATTAAAGCTACGTCCACTACAGAACTAGAGAAAATTTGTTAATAAGCTTCAATATAGATTTTTGCACACATATTAGGGTTATATTCAATGAGATGAATTTATAGAGAGAATTTGACCTAAAAAATTCATGCATAGAAACCCATGCGCCTATGACATCACTGACATAGATTGGCATATATTCGTACCAAACTTGTGCTCCAAGTTTCTAAGTGAGACTACGTTCAAAACTAGAAATGCTTCTGCCACATCAAAGATTAAAGATGGAGGTACAACGAAGTCGAAGCTTCCTACTCAAGGGTTCGCATATTTTGCTTCTATAGCCTCACTTCCTTCCTTAATAGCGGCTTTGTTATAGCTGAATACCAAGGTTGCACTCCGATCTTTGCTTATTGCCTCACCACTGGAGCTTCTATGTTGAAGCTTTGCTTTCTTTGTGGAACCAAGACTTCTGTCTTTTTGTAATAACGAGGCTTCTCCTATATCCTCATCTAAGACTCTGTTTCTGACCGAAGTCTCTCCTCGCAACTTCGCCCTTTCGATCATAGTCCAAATCTCAATAGGATTCGCACCAAGCACTTTTGCCTATTTTTATAGTTACATAGTTAATATTACATATAATTACAATAGCATATTACTACAACGATAATTTAGGAATAAGACAATTTTAAGATATTATATGCATTCAAATACACTTTATGCAACTTAGGTGTAACACCACGATACTTTTGTTAAGTATTAATATGTTAATCATAGCGTATTTATGATTTAATATGGTGTTCTAAGTATTAGAAAGTTAATACTAGAAAAGGGTAAATTGGTCATTTTACCATAAAAGGGTAATTTGGTCATTTGACCATGTGAAGGACCAATTATGTAAAAATATTGTTTGCTTGTGGCAAAAACATAAGAAAAGAAAGTTTTATTGTGATAAAATTTGATTATAGTGCCAAAAGTTCAAGAAAATGAACTTAGGGACTAAATTTGTAAAATCTGGAAGTATAAATAGTGGAATAGTTCTCCCATATGTGGAGAAGATTGGAGAATCATCGGGAGGAGGTTCTCTTTGGTGATTTCTGTAGATTTTTGGGGTTCCATTGAAGATTGAAGTAAGAAATCCGATCATAGACTTGGAATTGAAGATTTCTAAGCATATAAGGTTAGTAAATTAAATTCTAACCTAAGTTTTGTGTGTGTTCTTCTTGGGATAATCTGGAAACTGAAATTCAGTTATGATCCAAGAGGTTTGAAAGATTTCTAAGCCTCAAACATGCTTATGTTGTAAGAATTCATAACAAATATAAAGTATGTTGCTATTGTTGAAGAATTTGGGAAAAATTAGAACTTTGATCAAGAACCCTAATTCTTGTATTTGATTGATTGAGTTTGTTTCTTTGGATTAAAACCTTGTATTATTAGAGGGTTTTAGTCTGGAAATAAACCCCATATGATTAAGAACTGGATTAAGGACTTAATATGCAAAAAACTGCATGCTACAGTGCCAAATCGCGACTGATCTGGAATCTGCCCAGGCACCAGGCGCGGTGCGCCCATAATCCAGGCACGGTGCGCCCAGATCCAGCGCGGTGTGCCCACCTGACAGGGGGTTTTGGAATTTGGAACTTGATGCTACACATGTCCAAATGACTTCAAACTTTAACCACAAGTCCATGATGGTTTGAAAAGTCTTGGAAAAATATTAAATTGAGAATACGATTCTCCGGGGGCACTGTAGAACAATATGTATGCCTCGGTAAAGCGTATAATTCATGAAAAGATGGTAAATGGAAAGTTTATCATCTAGGCATTGTTTGTAATGTTATAATATTGAACTCTTATGCATTAGAGTCAATTAAAATGATTGTTAACCTATTATCATTTGGTATATAAATGAATATATAGGTATGGGACAAATGGTTGTGGTGCACGCAAAGGCAAGAAACAACCGGGATTTAAATGCAGCTAATATCCAGGTGAGTAATCTCACTTATATCATATATGATATGTGTTGATTGAACTGTTACAGGTTGAAACAGTTTCGGGAACGAATTGGACAGCCTTAATGATGAATTGAAAAGACAATACCAAATAAGCCGTGAGTCTGAGAAAGACAAGAACGGAGCTGTGAGTCAATAAATAGATAAACAGGGATATGACAATACCAGATAAGCCGTGAGTCTGCGATAGACAAGAACGGAGCTGTGAGTTAGTAATGCGACAATACCAGATAAGCCGTGAGTCTACGATAGACAAGAACGGAGCTGTGAGTCCACTTTAATAAGGCAATACCGGATAAGCCGTGAGTCATTGAAATGACAAGAACGGAGCCGTGAGTCTAGGCAATAGCGGGGTAAACTCGTGAGCTATAATTGATTATGATACCGAGTCGTTGAACCCAAACTGGTGCGGCCTTTGGGCTATGAAATAAATGACAGAACTACTGGTACGGCCTTCGGGCTATGATTTATATGCTGAAATGGTTTTGGTGCGGCTTGTATAGCCATGACAAATGATAAGACTCATGTAGCCATGATATATGGTATAGTCAAATATGGCTAAGAAAGATGGGACAGAAATGGTACAGAATTGATTTGATTGGTATGCAAATAACAGATTGGATATGATAAAGTGTACAATTAACTGATGTGATTTGAAAATCACATGATATCACGTATCAGCCGGTAAGGCTATGCAGTAGGATGTGAAATCCTAAGATATATTTATGATCAGTCGGTAAGGCTAGTAGTCTGGGTCCGATATCCAGACAGATATACACATTTGGCCGGAAAAGGCTATAAAATGGAATTTGATATTGAAAGATGAAATAATAGATATATGTATCATATATAAAGAATTATATATGGATGTATTTATTGTACACGTTATTTGCAGATATGATTACTCACTGAGCTTTATAGCTCACGTTATTTGTTAAATGTCCCTGCAGGTTAGCATGATCCTGATAAGGGAAAAGATAGAGTCTGTGACTTAGAAGTGGGACTCATAGCTGCTGTAGTAGCAGCCCGGCTTCAAAGGAGATTATGGTATTTTATATTCTCCTTGATACAATTGTACCCGTTTTTAATAAAATATACCCCTTTTGTTATGGTTTTATGTATTGAAACCTTTGTTTTAAATGAAAATTTTCAGGGGTGTTTTTGTTTTAAAAGCCGGGTGTTACATTAGGCTCATTCCATTAAGTAGAACTGTCTCCTCTACAACTCAAAATGTTGGGTTTACTCATTTGACATTGACCATCTCTATAGGTAGATATAATTGTGTGATCGTTTCATTTACAACATTTATAATTATGTATGTGTTTGTGTAATGGGTCATATAGATGTTAGGCTCGTTTTTATCCATCATTTTAGTTTTTTTTTTCTTTATATGTTTTCATTGCATACTGTACAAACATTTGATCAGCTAATTGGTTTGCATATATCAGTGGGAACTGTTAAGCAAAGTATGGAACCTAAATCCGAACCGGAGAAGTCCAGATAATCGAAGAGAATTAGCTGTCCGAAGCAACCAGAAACAGAGGCGAAGTAAAGCCAGTACTGTTGAGGTATGCGCCTCAGGCAAATCCTTAGCCCTCGGTCAATGAAGGTCTTCTCTCCGGTCAGACTACCCATAGCGGATTGATAGTGGAAGAAGATATCACGAGTCGGTGCATCTCACCCGCTATGACAACAGTGTTTCTTCAGTTGATCAACAGAATTGGGTTGGAAATAGAGACATCTGGATCAGCTGGACTGAGGAAAGTCATGCCTCGTCTGGATCAGCAGATGTATCCTCAGTTGGGCATGCAAAGAAGGTAATCCAAGATAGACAGCAGGATTAGACCGAGAAGGTTATCGATCCAAAAATTTGTGATACAGAGTGAACTCCATCAGAATGAAAGAACCATGTCAGGAGAAGTTAATCATCAGTATCTTATGCAAACTGCAATTCATCGTGACTACAGTAGCTTCGGCTACAGACACATGAGTGAAAGCATCAGTAAAAGAAGAATGTAAGACCACATTATCCTCTGACCAAAGTTCAATTCAGACCAGAGAGTTTCCTCAGGAGAAGAGTTGGCCTCTGACCGAATGTCTGTCGTGTAGAATCATAGCCATATAGTTACACAGTCTCGTCTGGGGGCACGTTACTCAACCGCAGTCCAAAGAGGGGTCGCGCAACCGAAGGAATAGTCCTTAGTTATACAATGGTTTAGTGTTGTGACACCGGCTGTCAGAATACATTGGGAACACGGGAGGGCACAATATCAAAGTGTTAGGGCAGCATAGGAAGCATGGTTTAGTCGCTTCTCAAACTAAAGCGACTAGGTGCTCAGGCTTAGTTTGACATTTTCCACCCCAAGACCTTGTGTGTTCAGCTTTCCATATCTTGCTTATATACATCTCATTATCCTTCACTCGGATAACATGTCAAAATATTAAAAGTGGTAGATATACAATGTTCAGGTTGTGAAGATAGTCTTAGTTTCTCTCTTGTAAAACATTGAAGTTCATCAATAAAATTCTCTCGGTTCTCACATTGGACGTAGCTTGACTCATTTTCAAGTAAACCAATTTATTGAAAGGTTTTATCTCCTTGTGTTTCTCAGTTAATTCTTCATATTTCTCTCTAGTATAGATAGTTGTGAGGCTGACCGTTTGTTTGAAGTTCTTAGTCGTGGGATCGATTGGTACCTAGACGAGTAGAAAAGTTGTGTGCCGATCCCAGATCCCAACAGGAAGATGTGTATTTGAGGGTCTTTCCATGTCATATTATTGGGAGTCGGAGTTAGGATGACAATTGGATGGCTATGGGGCGGAATTGATCAAATATGGGGCAAAGGTGAAGGCAATCTAACGGAAAGTGTAGCACCACAAAATGGACAAGGTCACGTTAGATATCAAGTTGAAAGTTGTGTTGACCTGGGGAAAACTATTAAAAATGGGCAGAGTTATTCACATACTTTTATCATCTAGAATAAATAATTACAAATTATCAAAACAATGAAGATTAATTTCAACATCAAAATAATCTTTATTCTTATTTTGTAAGCATACCTAATTATAATTTTTGTTTGTTGGTGTATACTTTATGGTGGCTTAGTCGCCTTTAGTGACTAAATTATCAATGTTGACATTGAGTTTGATTCAATCATATGATTTTGTTTGGATATTGTATTGTCGCATTGGTTTTTGTACATTTTTATTTATGTGATGTTGGTTTTATGTACTCATTATCATTGTTTAGTCTAAAGTGATTGATTTTGTTTAGATGTGATATATGAAATGCTAGTTGATTGTTGGGATTCATAATTGTTACACCAACTGACTTAGGTAGGAAACAATACAATGAGTTTTATGAAAGATGTTAACGTTTGTTTGTATTATGAAATCATATAGTACAATTGTATATCCTCAATAGTTACAAAAGGTTGACTATTAATTGTCTCATCAATACACGTAGGTAAGAAACAATACACTTAATTATTTGAAAAAATGTTAATGCTTGTATTATGAAATCATATGATTTAGTTGAAAATCCTTAAGGGTAGACAGAGTCGATGAAATTTGGCTTCGGTTTGGAGGGCAGACACACCAACAACCCAAATCTGGGTGGTGCGAGTTCGCATAAGATGGGTGCTTTGTGGGTTAGTGAGGGTTGGTGAAGCCGTATTCATCAACCTTTTTTGTAAAAAAATACCAAAAAATATTTTGTTCCCCATCCCTATAAATACCTCATCTACCACTTCAAAAATCACACATTCCTTCTTCACTCTTTTTCTCATATTCACTATTTCTATATTCTCATTATTCTTCTTTTATCCAACTTTCAATTTATTTTTAGAATTGAAATATCTTCTTTTGATACATCCGATTCGTATATATAAAAAATCGTTGATGAACCTGCTGTGTATTCATCGTCATCTAAAGCATCAAATTACGACAATGTTAGGAAACAGTTGTTGAAGTTGTAGTTGCAGTATTTGCATATACTGCAAGTTCAAGCATACGTCATTCAAGAACTTATCTCCAAAGAGATCAGGATACTGTAGAGAAACAACTGATCCTAGATTACTTTGTTCATTATTCAAAGTTTGGGGATGTTAACTTTAGAAATAGATTATGGATGAATAGAATATTGATTATGCGTATTGTTGAGGATATGGAAACAAACTTTAGATATTTTCAAACAACTTTTGATGCAAAAATTCAAAAAGAGTTTCACTTCATTGCAGTACTTGAATATGCCAGAACGAACTTCACGTGAAAGCCTCTACGACTTCTGCTATGGTGTTATTAAGTTGTATGGAGTCGAAATAATGCGCAAACCAACATCCAACTATATTCAACTTTTGTACGTTGCACATGAATCAGTCATGGATTTTATGGTAATGATGTGTAGCATTTATTGTATACATTGGGATTGGAGGAGTTGTCCGACGGCATTGCGATGCTAGTATATGAGAGGTGATCACAAGTACCCAACATTGATACTTAAGCAGTTGAGTCACAAGATTTGTGGATATGACATTCATATTTTGGTGTCTCCAGTGGCAACAATGACCTAAATGTACTTTAATCACCACTATTTAACGACACACTACTTGAAAAAAACACCAAAATGTTCATTTGTTTTGAACAGTGAAGAATACAAGCATGGGTATTATCTTGCAGATAGGATATACTCAAACTGAGCCACTTTTGTGAAATCATTTTCACATCTAGTTATCCCATAAAAGAAGTCTCAAGATGGTCAGAAGCAGCAAGAAAGGACGCAGAACGGGTGTTTGGTATACTAAAACAAAGATGTGCCATAATCAGATAGCTTGCACGGTCTACGGATCTTGATCAGTGTAAAGATATAATGTACGCTTGCCTTATATTACGTAAGATGATCCTGAAGCATGAAGGTGCTACTATATGTCTGATACATGATATCGATCTCCCCACTTTGTTAAAAGTTAATGAGGATATGATTATGGAATTACGATACACATGAATTCACCAATGACTTCTATCAGATCTTGTTGATCACATAGAGCATACTCATATACCTTCTTGGACTGATGGTTTAAATGGGTTCTCGTATTTGGGTTTTAAGTTCTCGTATTTAAGTTTTGAATTCCCATTTGTAGTTGTGTGCCTTTCTTACTGACATGTTATTTTTACTTTTATTTTATTTAGTACAATTTAAGTAGTTAATATTCCAAATTAATTATTATTATTATTATTTTAATTTTATTTACAACATTTTAAATTAGTTGGTATTTTAATAAATGTTATTTTTTATTTTTGGTTTTTATTTATTTATTTGAAAAAGTTGATGTGACATTGTGGGTTGGGAGGGTTTGGAAAGATGGGTTTCCGGTGTGTGAGTTTATGAAAGATAGAAGTGAAATGAGAAAAAAAGTTGATCTAACAGGAGGGTTGGGAGAGATGGAGTCCTCCCGCCTTAAGAGTTACAAGAGGAATGGTAGAGCGTTTATATTGTGCCTAATGAATTTTAATTATAAATCTCAGGTGCTTATTTGATAATCACATAACAAATTAGACTTAATTAAAGAACTTTTAATTGAGTAATTCAGTAAAACACATTGTTAAGAGCTAAGGGTGTTCACGATATGGTGTGGTGCGATTTAAAATCAATAGCACAAACCACATCGTATATACGGTTTGATATTTTTTTGGAAACCACAAACTATACCACGAGAGCTCAAAATCGTATTATATGGTGTGGTTTGATGCATGAGGTCTGTAGGATTTTCTGTGGTTTGAAGATCATCTCTAATTATCACCATGCCAATAATTGTTTATATTAAAAAAATTCTACTTGATACATACAAATAAATTAAAGGAATTATTCCAAATCTTAGAAATTTGTTGAAATGTTGGTATCTCAATCTTAATAATTAGTATTCTTGATTTAAGTGTTGCAATATTTTTGTTGATAATATATCATGTTTGATTTATGATAAAATTTCTAGCTTGTCTTTTATTTTAATTTTTAATCACTATTATTGATATAATATTATATGTATCTTGGATGTATAAACTTTTAATTTTCATGTGAAAATTGTTTTTTGAAGACCGGATAATCAATCAATTACGGTGACAAAACATCACATTATTGTTTATTTATATAAGTTACTAATTCACTAAAGGCCAATGACAATGTAGCCCATGGATGTTTTCGTATATGGTCTAAAAGGTCCTTAAAGTATTTTTTGGATTTATAAGAAATTAAAGTTGTATTTAACATGTTTAAAAAGGAATACAACCTATTAAAGTCGGTTCCCTTGCTTACATGTCTAAAAAGAGAATACGACCAAAGCACATTCGACTTTGATCTCCATCTTCTGCCCTCTTTCACCCATTTGTGTCCTTCCAAAAACCAAAATTCTCCCAATAAAATCCCTAATTCCAACATGTAGAAAACACAATCGGGATTCAGAAGGATCGATTTTTGCGAGATAGGTTGTGGGATTGCCTTCTTCCCCTTAACAATTACATTTTTAGTAGCTCTAATCACATATAACATCATCATTTCCGCCAATGCTCCACTCAGGCAAGAACTCCCAGGCTTTTCACAAACGGTTCTCTTTGTTGACCCGATAATCAAGATGTCGAGAACAGAAAATCAGATTTGACTAACAAGAAGAGAATGTTTCATACTGCGGTTACTGCATTTGATTCCGTTTATAACACATGGCAGACTAGGGTCATGTACTATTGGTTTAATAAGATGAAGAAAATGTTGGATTAGGTGTCTAAGCCATGACTAATAATTAATATTTATCTAATTAATAGTAGCATAGTCCATTTGGGTTGCCCTCATAGTTGGAGGATTGGCAGAAAGTCCGGTAGAGAGAAAGATTGATTTATTATGTGATTAATAAATCAATAGAAATTAAATAAATAGTTTATTAATATATTTAAGTGATAATATATTAATTAGAAACTATAATAATTAATTAGAAATTTTTCTGGAATTAATTTGGCAGTTAAATTGATTAATTAAGGCGCAGGGACTAAAACTGTAATTATTCGATAGTTGAGTAAGTGACAGTTGAGTGAGTGAGAGTGATGGTCGAGATTATATATGGAAATATGTATATTTTCGATTTTGATAATGAGGATAAAAGGGTTTGAATTATTAAGATAAAGGCTTATCTTAATTTGAATTCAAAAAGGTTTATCTATAAGGTTTATCTGATCACCACTTGGAGCCTATAAATAGGGAGGCTCTCCCTAACCCTAAAGCCACGATTTTGAAGCTCTCTAAGAAGGTATTTTCGGCCAACACTTCCAAGCTAGGGTGTGACTACATTTGAGGCAAGAGGTTTCTGTTGCTTTGCTTCCAAGATTCACTAAAGGTTAGTTTTTCTTGATCTTTCTTTTTAGTTTATTTTTCCTGGCCTACTAGGAATTTTTATATGTTTAATTAGAAGAAAAACTTAGATCTATATAGGTTGCATGTGAACTTAGGAATTTTAGTTCATAGTTGCAGAAAACCTTTCAGTGGTATCAGAGCCTTTTGGTTGTTTTTCTTGTTAAATTGCTATAACTGTGTTCCTAGTAATTAGTGTTTATTGTTCCTAAACCCTAATTAGTGCAAATCGACATCTAGGGTTAGGGTTTTGAAAACCCTAGCCCCTCCCCTTGATTTTGGCGATTTTGTGGATTAACTTAGAAGGTATTCTATTTTTGGTAACTTTAAATTGTTTAAAAGATAAACCTTAAAACCTTTAATCCTAAAAATCGAAATTTAAGGGATTAAGATAGGTTTTAATTAATTTGATTAATTTGATAGAACCTACCTACATTTGAATTAATTTAATTAATTGGTAATTAAAAGATAATTCAAGGATTTAATTTAATTTAGAATTTAATTGTTTTAAATTGGCGAAATTAAATGGATAAAATCCTAAAATATTTTAAAAGGTTTAAAATATCAAATTTAATTAATTTAATTAATTGGTTAATTAAAAGATAATTAAAATCGATTTTATGGTTTAATTTAATTTGAAATTTAATAGTTTAAATAGAAAATAAATTAAAGGATAAACCAGAAACATATTTTTAAAAGGTTTAAAAATTACATCTTATATATATTATAATTTGGGAGTTATTATTATATGTATAAGATTAAAATGGTTAGTCAAATAATTAGTAGGCCTCATTCATGAAGCTGATCTATAAACTGGGTATAAGGAGACTGCCTATAAAATGGCGGTCTAATGGGTGAACACTCTCACCCACCGCTCGCCTGATCAGTGGAGGGTCGTTAGCCGAACGGGTTTGATAGGACCGCCTAATCTCATTAAAAGTATAATTTTATTATTCAAAGTACTAGAACCTTTTAAATAAAACCCAAATCTAGCTACTTTAGGAAAAATGTGAATTGGTGCTAACCCATGAAATTGCACATTGCACTTTATGAAACATTGGTGGAGCATGTGTGGTTTACCGGGACGCCAATTGGGGTTCATAAAGAGTTGCAATGGGTTTCTCGGGTGTTGTCATTATTGATGGAGCGTGTGTGGTTTACCGACACATCAATTTGAGATGGCAACTGACCCCGAGAGTACCAAGCTTATTTGCATGGTTATTCACTCCCAGTTTGTGATCCTCGGTATCCCAGTCACAAACAGTGGGGCACATCCGAGATTAAAACATGCTATTGAACAGTTCAATAAATCTCAATGAATCTAGGAATTCCATTTTAATAAGATTATCTTTCCGCGGTGGAATTGGCTGAATCGTCATTCGCCTACCTTATAAAATTTACAATATTGATTACGGCATCCCTCTTCGAGATTGTAAATTGTTATTGTAGGATCCTAGCCTTATAATTGTTATTGGGTCATTATAAAGATTATTATATACGTCTAATTAAAACTATCTTCTTTTATAGATGTCTTCTGCCGAACAATCCGCTCCCCACTCTAACTCAAATGTTACCTCAATCTTGTCATTATGCTCCAAAGTCACGTTGGACGGTACCAACTATAATGACTGGATCCGTAACATCAAGATGGCTCTGAGGTTTGAACATAAAGAGTATGTTCTAGAAACCGAGCTGGTTGAAATTGACCATGATAATGCTACTCCCGAAGAAATCACTCAATACGCAAAACATACTGATGATGCAACCAAAGTGGCTTGCATCATGATAGCTACAATGAACCCAGAGTTGCAAAGAATATATGAAGACTACTGGCCCTATGAAATGCATAAAGAGCTGGCGGAAAAGTTCCGCAAGCAGGAGCGCATTGAGAGGCGCGAGGTAGTCAAAGCATTCACCAATGCAAAGCCTAGAGATGGAGAGTCCATTTGCAACCACGTGCAGAGAATAAAAGGGTACGTGGAAAGGCTCCGGAAGCTTGAGATGCCGGTTCACGAGGATTTGGCTGTAGACATAGTGTTGAATTCTCTGCCCAGTTCATATGACCAGTTCACGCTGTCGTATCATCTGAACAACTCCCAGGCCACTCTGGCCGAACTACATCGCATGCTCCGCACCGCCGAGGACGGAATGAAGGGTAAGAGTATACCCGCTGATAATCAAGTCGTCCTGGCAATTGCTGGTGGAAAAGGGAAGAAGAGAAAGGGCCCTCCTAAACAGAATTGGAGGGAAAAGGTGCATGTTGGATCGTCCAGCAGCGGCTCCAAACCCAAGACTTCTGGCATTCCTCATAATGCCAATCCCAAGGAGGCAGAGTGCTTCTATTGCAAGGAACGGGGCCATTGGAAGAGAAGCTGCCCTACATACCTGCAAGACTTGAAGGATGGCAAAGTCAAGCCGACTTCAGCAGGTATTTACACTATCTTTAAAAACTCACCATCTTCTAGCTCTTGGGTCCTTGATACAGGATGTGGTTTTCATATTTGTTCTGATTTGCAGGGCCTAAGGGAAAGCAGGGAGGTGGAGCACGGTAGACTCAACCTGATCATGGGGAATAGGAGATCGTTGCCTGTGACCAAGATCGGGACTTATAGTTTAGTGCTCAGTAGTGGTGTTTGTTTAGAACTTATTAATTGTTGCTATTCGCCAGAAATGGCAAGGAATATTATTTCATTTCATGCATTGTTTAGACAAGGATTACAGTTTTCGTTTGATAATAGTAATGGTTCCATTTCTGTTTTTCAAAATGGTATTTCTGTATTTACTGCTTTACCTTGTGATGGTGTGTATGAAACTGTGCAATGTGTAGACAATTTAGGTCATAGTGTAAACTTTATTGATTCTTCTAGTGGTGTAGAAAAGGCATGCTTGTGGCACTGTCGTCTTGGGCACATTAACAAGAAACGCATCGCCCAACTCCAAAAGGATGGAGTGTTGGAATCATTCGACCTCAAATCGGATGATGTATGCGAGTCTTGTATTTTGGGCAAGATGACTAAATCACCATTCAAAGGGTCCTTTGAAAGAGGTGAAGGTCTTTTGGACATCATACACACGGATGTGTGTGGTCCCTTCAGATCTACCACAAAAGACGGCACGCGGTTCTACGTGACCTTCACTGACGATTTTAGTAGATACGGGTATATCTACTTGATCAAACACAAGTCAGACACCTTTGAAAAGTTCAAAGAGTTTAAAAATGAAGTTGAGAATCAATTGGGCAGGAAGATAAAGATGCTCAGATCCGATAGAGGCGGAGAGTATCTTAGCATCGAGTTCCTAGACTATCGAAAGGAATGTGGAATAGTTTCACAGTTGACACCTCCTCGGACACCATAGTTGAACGGTGTAGCCGAAAGGCGTAACCGAACCCTATTAGATATGGTTCGTTCCATGATGAGTCGAGCTTCGCTTCCTATTCACTTCTGGGGGTACGCCTTAGAGACTGCCGCCCATATCCTCAATCTTGTCCCAACCAAGAAGGTTGCTAAAACACCCCATGAGATGTGGACAGGGAAAGCTCCCTCGTTAGCACATATCAAGGTCTGGGGTTGTGAGACTTTCGTCAGACGAGAGACTCACGATAAACTCGCAGAGAGAAGCGAGAAATGTTTTTTCATTGGATATCCCAAACAGTCTTTTAGATACTTGTTCTACAGACCAAGCGAGGACGTGGTCTTTGTAGCTAGACGATGAGTCTTTCGAGAAAGAGAACTCATATTCAAATAGGACAGTGGGAGCACCATTGATCTTGAAGAAATTCAAGATTCACCAGATAATGCAACCTTAGGAGAAACTAGCAACCAACAAGAGGAAGAAGTTCATGTTGGTCCGACTGATATATCCTTACCTCTTAGGCGTTCCAGTAGAGTTAGCATGCCACCCGAGTTTTATGGATTCCATATAACTACGGATGGAGATACGTTTGTCAGTGATAAGACTCTGACAAATTTGGATGAACCAGCTAACTACCGGGAAGCAGTGGCGGGCCCTGAGTCTGCCAAATGGAAAGAGGCAATGGACAGCGAGATCAAGTCCATGTATGACAATCAAGTTTGGAACTTGGTTGACAATGTACCGGGTCGAAAGACAATCGGGTGCAAGTGGATCTTCAAGAAGAAGACCGACATGGACGGAAAGGTACACACATTCAAAGCAAGACTGGTTGCGAAGGGCTTTACTCAAACCCCAGGGATTGACTATGACGAGACCTTCTCACCAGTGGCTAAGATAAAGTCTATTAGGATTATGCTGGCCATAGCTGCATTTCATGACTATGAAATTTGGCAGATGGACGTCAAAACCGCTTTCCTTAATGGGAAGTTGACTGAGGATGTTTACATGAATCAGTCAGAGGGTTTTGTTGATGAAAAGTATCCTAACAAAGTGTGTAAGCTTGAAAAATCTATCTATGGATTAAAACAAGCTTCTCGCAGCTGGAATCTTTGTTTCCATGAGAAAGTCAAGGAATTTGGTTTCTCTAGGAGCGAGGATGAGTCTTGTGTATATGTCAAAGCTAGTGGGAGTATAGTCACCTTCCTGGTGCTGTATGTAGATGACATACTGCTCATGGGAAACAACATTCCGACCCTACAAGATGTCAAGTCTTGGCTCGGGAAGTGTTTCGCCATGAAAGACCTAGGAGAGGCAGCCTATATTCTCGGGATAAGAATATTGAGAGATAGGAAGAAGAGACTAATTGGACTTAGTCAGAGTACATACTTGGACAAGGTACTGAAAAGATTCAGTATGGAAAATTCCAAGAAGGGAGAGCTACCAATGCAAAGTAATACAAAATTGAGTAAGACTCAAAGCCCAAGTACAGACGAGGAAATTGCGGACATGAGTCGGGTACCTTATGCTTCGGCTGTGGGGTCGATCATGTATGCCATGACGTGTACTCATCCCGACGTGGCCTTTGCCTTGAGCATGGTCAGTCGATACCAGGGGAACCCTGGTAGGGCACATTGGACAGCGGTCAAAAACATACTCAAGTATCTGCGCAAGACGAAGAACTTTGTCTTAGTCCTTGGTGGCAGTGATATCTTGAGAGTTGATGGGTATACTGATGCCAGCTTTCAGACAGATAGAGACAATGGTCGGTCTCAGTCAGGCTGGGTATTCCTGTTGAATGGGGGAGCAGTGACTTGGAAAAGTTCCAAGCAAGAGACGGTGGCTGATTCAACGTGCGAATCAGAGTACATCGCAGCGAGTGAAGCGGCAAAAGAAGCGGCTTGGCTGAAGAACTTCATCGGTGACCTTGGAGTAGTCCCGAGTATTCAGGAGCCTGTGGAACTTTTCTGTGATAATGAAGGAGCGGTTGCTTTGACGAAGGAACCAAGAGATCATGGAAAGTCCAGACACATCGACAGAAAGTACCACTACATAAGACATAAGGTAGAAGAAGGTCACCTCATAGTGAAGAAGGTATCATCAGAAGATAATCCTGCAGATCCCTTGACAAAGGCTCTGAGTAGGGTTAAGCACTATCAGCATGCACGACGCATAGGATTAACAGATGATATTAGTTTTTGTTAGATAGGATTTTGAAACTTGTTGCAATATAAACGTAATTAACTTTGGTGAATTAATAATATAGTTTTGTTGATGAGTATTTGATACTACCATTTGTTGATTGTTTATTATTGTGTTTCAATTTTGCATGTTTACTTCCTGAGTAATTTAATTATTATTCGAATATCCACAGTCACTCATACTTCTTGGGGAGTAAGTATGAATGAAGACTGTCATGAATTGTTTTGTAGATTGTCTAATGAGTTAGACATAACAATAAGATTGCTACAATATTCATGAGTACTTAGAAAATAGGGATTTGAGTATTGGATAAACCCACGCTCAACTGATTGCTTCATGGATTTCATCATAAGCAATGTTGAGACGATAACATCTTTTGATCTTTAAGTAGAGACATATAAGTTATGTTTTACCAAGCGGTTGTTCATTGACAATGCGAAAACACATCGGTAACACGGTGTTATAAAAGGTGTTGTTGTGAATGATTTGACTAGTAAAAGACATAAGTATATGAGTCAAAACTTATTCGTCCCTTGACCCTGTCGGGAAAACAGATATCTGTAGGCCTCTCGATGATTTTGAAGTTGACTAAAGGGTTGGCCAACCAGGACTAAATTGACATGGTCAATTGGTAGTCTTAAAGTCATATGCAAATCAGAAATTGAGAAACAGAGAATCAGACAAGGATTGATCTTAATCCATGTCCTGAGTCTGAAAAATATCTTGTTGGATGGAGGATCATCTGATCACTTATCATTGGACAGAACTGACTAGGTCAGAGTTCGGCAGCGGTTTCTAGGAAGCTACAGTTGCTAATTAATTAGAGGGTAAAATTGGTAATTTTAGTCATAGACTTATCCAAGTGGGAGACTGTTGGATTAGGTGTCTAAGCCATGACTAATAATTAATATTTATCTAATTAATAGTAGCATAGTCCATTTGGGTTGCCCTCATAGTTGGAGGATTGGCAGAAAGTCCGGTAGAGAGAAAGATTGATTTATTATGTGATTAATAAATCAATAGAAATTAAATAAATAGTTTATTAATATATTTAAGTGATAATATATTAATTAGAAACTATAATAATTAATTAGAAATTTTTCTGGAATTAATTTGGCAGTTAAATTGATTAATTAAGGCACAGGGACTAAAACTGTAATTATTCGATAGTTGAGTAAGTGACAGTTGAGTGAGTGAGAGTGATGGTCGAGATTATATATGGAAATATGTATATTTTCGATTTTGATAATGAGGATAAAAGGGTTTGAATTATTAAGATAAAGGCTTATCTTAATTTGAATTCAAAAAGGTTTATCTATAAGGTTTATCTGATCACCACTTGGAGCCTATAAATAGGGAGGCTCTCCCTAACCCTAAAGCCACGATTTTGAAGCTTTCTAAGAAGGTATTTTCGGCCAACACTTCCAAGCTAGGGTGTGACTACATTTGAGGCAAGAGGTTTCTGTTGCTTTGCTTCCAAGATTCACTAAAGGTTAGTTTTTCTTGATCTTTCTTTTTAGTTTATTTTTCCTGGCCTACTAGGAATTGTTATATGTTTAATTAGAAGAAAAACTTAGATCTATATAGGTTGCATGTGAACTTAGGAATTTTAGTTCATAGTTGCAGAAAACCTTTCAGAAAAATGGTGGAGTAAATTGAGAAATGGGCGTATTCACGAGGATCTTACATTCTGGAAAAGCTTATCAGTTTATGGATGAGATCCCGACTTTTTTTGTGCAGCCACTTCCAGCCGGTACAGTTCAGGTATAATTGCTGCAATGATCTATGATATATGATGCATTCTATTGTATGTTGTATGCATGTTGTATGCATAACAGAGAATGAGATGAACAGACGTAGAATGTAAGACCCATTTTCATTTTGAGATGCTTACTAAGGTAAGTAGAGTTATTACTTTACAAATTAGTATGATTCTAGCTTTGAGTTATTTAGAGTTGTATGGCAATCTTTTATGATTACCTTTGAGTTATGAGTTGTTTGATTTGTGAGAAGAGGTTAAAACCTTTCTTATGTACTAATATTGGTGTAATTAATATTAGTTAAGTTGATGTATGAAGTTGGGTAATTAGAAACTCATTTGGAAGAAGTTTGAGCCTTAAAAATGCCAAAATAGGATACACGGGTCGTGTCCAAGTCACACGGGTCGTGTAAAGGATTGTTAGGGACTGTTTTGGGCATTCAGTAGCTGACACGGGACGTGTTCTGTTAACACGGGCCATGTTTTTCTGTAGACAAATTCAGAAAGCATACAATAGGATGAACACGGGCCGTGTTACGCGTGCAGATCCTTTTAAATGTGCAGCAAACTCATTTCGAGGAAAAACATTTCATTTTCGATTTTGGGAGCTTCAAATGGCGATTTTGAGTGAAATGAAGCCTGTAGGTTCGCGGGGAAACATATAGAAGCATGAATCTTATCCCGTAAACGTGTTCTTGCTTCCTAATTCGTCAAGGTGAGTATCTCTCGGTTTTGGGGGGTTTTAAACCCTAGTTTTCAATCTTCATGATTTTGCTATATATTGTTATATATTTTGTTAGTAGGTTGTTAGTAGATGCCTTTAGAGTAAATAGTGTGATTATTGTCGAGTTTCTACGGTTGAATGAGTAGAACCGTGGATTTGGAAGTTTCGGTAAATATAGAGTTGATATTTACCGTTTGTACTCCTTTTTCCTTCTTTTGATTTATACATCTTTTGAGTTAGATGTTGTTGAGATGATCTTGGATGTTTGAGAATTGATTCATATTGTGATGATATAATTGAGTCTAGTGAACAGGAGCCCAGTACGTGTAACTTGGGGATTTCATATGCTAAGTTGATATCAGACTAAGTGGTAGAGTGATATTTTTATTATGGATAATGAATGATGAGTTGAGTATAAACACTGATTAATAGAGAAGAGTAGATGCTAGCGTGACTGAGGTAATGAGTTCTTGCATTTGATTATTATAACAATGAAAAACATTGTAAATGAGTTCATATATGATTGTGCTATGTTGTGGTTATTGTTGTAACCTTTGATTGAGTAAACTGTTACAAGTATGTAACAGTGGTCGAGTCAAAAATACATATTGATTGTATAATTAGAGTAAATGTTGATATGGTTGTGTTATATAGTTTCGTGTGGAATGGTATCGCCATGAGGATTATTGAGTTTAGTAGATTGTTAAAAAAATGAGTATATGTGAAATGGAAATCGAGTTTACGAGTATTACTGATTGTAGTACTTATGATTGAGTTGATGTTGCTAACAATTAGCTAGTGTTTGTAAAACTAATATGTTTGCAGGTTCCTAGTTAAGAGAAGAGGGATCTTGCTAATGAGAATAGCAAGAGAGGAAGTTGAGGATGTTTATTGAGAAAGATTCGTGAAATATGATTGAGATTACTCACTAAGCTTTATAAGCTTACACTTGAGTGTTATGTTGTTTTGCAGGTATCTATAGCTGTGATAGGGGAAGGCATGTGATAAAGAATGATAGACATGTTTAGAGTCTGTCCTTTAGGTGTATTAGAATTATTTGTAATGCTTGGTTAAAATTTGTATGGACCTTTTGTGTAATTATTTGTGATGATAACATCTTGATCCGTGGTTTGAGTACAAGTATACCCACTTTGATGTATAATTGTTTGAAATTTTTTTGGTGTATTTCGTATGAGAAACCGGGTGTTACATAGAGACATGGGGTTTGGGGTTCGACATCTAGGTTTAGGGTTTCATTGAATTGGATGAGTAAGGTGGTGGTTGTGGGTTTCTTTTTTTTTCTAGAGAGATTTTGGATTGTGATAGGGAGAGTGCAGTTTGGTGATTCATAGTTGCGCTGATTTTCCACTCCCAATTCCAGCATCGATCGCAGCTTCTGTTTTGTTGTTATTAGGTTTCCGTTGATTTTCCTTCTATTCCGTTAGAATTGGTAATTGGCTGCCAGGGTGGATGACAAGTGGGATTATGGTGGACGACAAGTGAGATTATAATGACACGTAAGCAAGGGAACCAACTTTAATATGTTGTATTTCCTTTTTAGACAGGTTAAACGCAATTTTAATCTCTTATAAAGCCAAAAAAAAATACGTTAATGGCCTTTTAGACCATATCCGAAAACATCAATGGGTTACAATATCATTTTTCCTTCACTAAACACTACGTCAATGTGTAATCACATTCATTCTTAACAAGCCAACCACTCGATTTAATTAATATTGTCTAGATATGATTTTTTTAATATGGTTTAACAATATTATAGACGATAAACTCTATCACAAGAACCGCATTATGCGATATAGTATATTACGGTACGTATTGTTTGTAAAGTTTTATAAACGCCCCTTAGTTAGAGCATTTTAATAAGTTTGGTCGACATAAAAAGTGTTTAAGAAATAATTGCACCAATCACTCTCGAGATAGACATTGAGTCACTCGATTACTTTTATATATTCTTTTCTTTAATCTAGTTATCGCTTTTACCAATTTCAACCCCCTCCTTTATTATTTTATCTCTATTTAATAAAGCATGCCAAATTTGGCATACGTTACTTTTTAAATCAAGTCCCCGCGAATAGATGTTATCTCTTGATACTATATATTATTTCAACACATAAATTGCCCAAAATATGTTTTATTGTTTGTTATTTCATCAGCCAACAATAGTCACACTTGCAATCAACGTCATGGTCCGAGTAATGTGCAAATACTTTCATGTGGGGGTTTGGTTTAAAAAAACATAATGAGAAATTGTATTTATTTCTAACTTTTATCTTTACACATCCTTCTATCCATGTGAAATTATAACAAGTGTCAAATTTAATAAAATTAATAATATTTTAAGACACATGTCACAATTTAACATGAGTAGAAAGATAAGTAAAAATAAAAAATATGAAGACATACAATTTCTCAAACATAATTCATCAGCCTTTCATACGATCTACTCGACTTTTTTTCGTATCAATGACTATTATGGTATTTGCTTTCATACATAAAACTTTCTTCTTTTTATCATTACAATTTTGATTTATATTATTATAAGTTTTTTGCCAATTAATTTACCGACAAGTTTTTTAAGTTACAATAAAGTCAAGAACTAAAAAACAACAACATGGTGTTCTTTTAACATTTGTTCAATCCTTGACTTCATATATGTCCTAGTCTTTGGCTTGGCTAGTCTCCTCTTGGTCTTTACCATTTTAAACCAAACAAATATAACTTACATTTATAACTTTTATGAAATCTCATTCATTCTAATTTGTCGTATTAACAAGTAATTCAAACAAATTAGAGTCTTTTAATACGTTTTTTATTATGAATCGATTGGCTTCATATTCGATCATCTTTTAGCAATATAGCTAGAAAACAAAAGCTCCCCAAAACCTAACAAAACTCATGGCGGGACATGCGATGATAACGAGATTAACGACCTCAAACTTTCCCTTTTAGTAAATCAAATCTCAGCCGTTGAATGCTGATCATCTAGACCCACTCCTATATTTCCCTTTTGTTTTTCACCCATTTTTTTATTTAAATAAAAAATCATTATTTCCCTTTTAATGGAGATCGAAGTAAACGACTAAACGTACAGCTCCATACACTCTCTCCCCCAATTCCTTCATTCTGATCTCTAGGGTTTCTGTAAAATCTCTCAATTCCTCTTTTAGAATCCCCCATTCTCGATTCTAACTTGTTTGTATGTTTATTTATCCATGAACCCTAGATTCTTTTCCTCTTTTAAGCTTCATACTTTCCGGGTTTGATTGAAACTGTCAAAATTTCATCTTGTTGTTGATATCTGTTAAGACTTCATTGATATTGCCGTTTTGGGTACAATTTGATTCGAATGATTCAGGGTTTCTTCAATGCTTTCTTCCTCGATAATTTGGCGTTGACCTTTTGAGTTATCATGGCTGGCTGATTCTTGACCGTCAATTTTGCAACATACTCTAGTTTCAGGGGTGAAATCTTGAGTTTTTATATTCCAGCAACTCGATTCGAAGGATTTACTGATGGTTTGGGAGTTTTTTGGAGTTGAATTGAAGTTTTGTTAGTTTGCGATTGGGCATACATTCATTACATATTGTTTATATGTAAATGGATGAATCCGGAGTTGAATCGAAGCTCATGGCAAACGGAAATCAAGAACACGGCGAAATGAATGGGGGAAAAGTAGAAGAAGATGAAGAAGATGAAACGAAGAAACTTTTATTGCCGAAAAAAGGTGGATTATCCAAAAAATCAGGGAACAAACACCGAAAAGTTCAGTGGAATGATAGACATGGATATGATCTTACAGAAGTCTTGGAATATCAACCAAGGTAAACGAATCTGTTCATATAAAGTGCCATTCTTGAATTTGATTAAAATTTTCATAGTTAGATCTTCTTAAGCCATATTGTTCTTGATCATGTGATTTAGTATTAAATATATGATTTGTGTTTAATCGATTCTTTGATAAAAAAAAAAAAAATCGACTTTGTTTCTTGATGCAGTGAGGCTAGTGATTCTGAAGATGATGATTCGGATGCTTGCATATGTAACATAATGTAGACTTTACACACACACACACACCAATCGTGGCTGTATAACATTCGGCTAATCTTCTAAAGATTGTGTCGAATTAAAGAGTTGTTAATCGAATTATGAAATTTATTGATGTATTAGATATGTGGAGCAAAATGTCTCCTTGACTTGGAGTTTGGATATGGAAAATTGGCATCAATGTTTTGATTCTTTTTTTTATTATCATGGTGTTTGATTATGCATCTTATTAGAAAACGGTTAATGTTATGGTCCTTATGGAATGTGAACAAATTTTTTTCAATTTACTCGTTTAAGTAATCAAAGTTCTAAAGGTAATGTTATTGTCACTGAAGAATAATTTGTGGTTTCATTTGGCCATGGTGACCAATAACTCCTATATCAGGTTAAACAGGTTTTTATGCTTATGTGACGTCTGACGTTACATTGACAAATTTTCATCACATTATGAACGTCATATAGGCGTCAAAATTGGTTTTACTATAATAAGGTACGATGGTCAAATGAAACCGAAAATTGTTTTTTAGTAGTGATAGAAATTGCTTTAAAACGTTTGTAACTTAGATTGTGAATTTGAAAAGTTGTAGCCATTCTATTTTATTAAGCATTTTCAATATAAAAGAATGATAATTGAGAAAAAGGAAGAGATGTGGTGGTCGAAATGATAAATCTATAAGACTATAAGTACTATTAAATTTAGTGCAATCTCATGGTTTTTGTCGAGTTTTATTTATAAAACCGTCTTAATGGTTGGTTTCGGATTTTCTCTAAGAAAGAAATTAACTTGAGATGGAAAAGAGTTTGAATTTTGACTAAATTGAAAATGCCATAATTTAAATTATAAACTCAAATGTTATAAAGATCTTTTAGTTTTTTGTCGGCGGAATACTTATTGTGCTTTTCTTCTAAATTTTTAATTGTTGGCTTCACTTTTGTCAACGAAATATGAAATTCGAAGTGATTGTATTTATTAGTTATTAAATATTATAAAGAAAATATTAAAATTGTTTTACGTGCAAAGTGAAAAGATATTTAGGTTGCTTTGACTATTGTATTTGTTGATTATTAAAATAATCAAGATTTGTCAAAAATTCAAAAGAGGGAGGGGAGGGGGGGGGGGGGGGGGGGGGGGTTTGATCTAATTATTGCGTTTTAAAGCAGGTGAATATACATTAGAAATCTTAATGGATCAAAAGTTATACAAAGTGTATCTATAATGCAAAGCCATTGTAAATCATTAATTCATTATATTAAAAAATTATCATGATTATTAAGTATAGGTTTTGTATATAGATCTATTTAATTATAATAAAACTGTTTTGTGGGTCAAGGTGAGACCAGGCGAATTAAATTTTGTTTTAGTCTATTGTTGAGATTCATGCATTATCCGTCTTTTATGGTATGATAATATGTTTGTAGGTGTGTCTACTGTCAAAGGGTTTTTTAGGCTTTATTGTGTGGTGTTCAATACCAGCGGTATCATCCTATGTGGTCTTCAATGTCGACGGCATCCTAACCGTGTATTGGAGGCATGGGATGGATTTGATTTTCATCGGCCTCATGCCGTTTTTTTCTCTCTTCTTTCTCTCTTCTTTCACTCTTGATTTTAATCGGCATCCTCGTCCCTTTGTCTCTTTTCCTTCTCTTTTTTTTCCAAAAGCATCTAATATGGCATGGGTGTATGGTTGCCATCGACAACCACACCCTTTAGTGTTAGAGTGATTCTGTACTTACTCCCTCTCATAAATTAGGATGCTCTTGTATGTATTTATTTTACTTATTAAAGTTACTTCATGCATTTTCTTTTAATATATTATTTTATTATTTTGTTGTCTTTTTATTTCATATATCGTTCTTTGATTTGTTTTTTATTTTTTATTGTTTACTTTTTTGTCTATTATATTATTATTAGATTATTAGTTTTATTAATGTTATTCTTATTATTATCATTTGATAAAATTTTACAATTAGTCAATGCGATTTACAAAAAATCACACATCTAATCATTCATTTTTAATTGCTAATTTTTACAATTGGTCAATGTGAATTACAAAGAATCGTGTATTTAGTCGTTTATTCTAAATCTGCAGGTTTACGATTGATGTCTTTTATTATTATTATTATTATTATTATTATTATTATTATTATTATTATTATTATTTGACAAAACTTTACAACTGGTCAATTACTTGTTTTATTTTTTAGCTGTTCTCAGTTATCTCAATTGAATTTGGTTGGAAAAATACAAGGAAATGTTTGTATCATTATGGACTAACATAATTTTACACTTCCACAACCACACTAGTAAAAGGGTTGAAAGTCAACATTCCAAGTAAAAAAATACTTGGATTCAAATCATTCTAAGTTAGATAGGTTTTTTTTGACCATATTCAACATACAATTGAATCACAATACACGACCATAAAAGTCAATATTGAAAAAATTAAATTTATTATAAAGCACGAACACAATATACGCCATTTCAAAAAGTTTTTGGTTTTCGTTTCAAGTCATGCTTTAGAAAAAAATAGGACAAGAATTAGATCGACAGGACACCAAAAGAATAACTAACGACGACTGTTGATGCCAACTACATCATAGTCAATATTGTAATTTATTCTAATACATGTCAATCAATACCTTTGGAGTCAATTGATAATTTTTGGAGGATCATTGATTTAAACACAGTATTGCCAACTACCAATGATGATGAACTGTGTTGTGAAGGTGAAGTGGAACTTCAAAAAAATTTGATTACTAGTCTATTTATGGAAAGGCTAGATATTTGAAACTACTAAAGGGCATTTTGCACCATGATCAACTCTAGTTGCTGATTTCGTTGTTCGTTGAAATACTCATGGGCGTCCACGGTGGAGTACAAAACAGGCTTATCCAAAGGCTCTGGTTCCGCCAACTCAATATCCACCAACTGAAGATCCTCATAGATATAGTTTTTCTACGTATACACCAGATTATATAGGGTTTAATTCTTTTGATTTAAACCAAGTACCGGAGAGGCACAACACATATTCGTTCCAAAAACCTTCAATGTTCAACTCATTCTTCAACCAGGAACAAGCTATCCGTAACTCACACTACAACCAAGATGAAATGATACATAACTCATATTGCAACCAAGAACAACCAAAGCATTATTCAAATCCACTTATGAATGAAATTACATATGAATTTCATCCATACGTCTGGTACATAGATTATATTCTGAGAAATGGAAATTGTGGATTCCGAGCAATAGTCGTTGCTCTCGGTTATGGAGAAGAGTTTTGGCATACAATTTAGTTTGATTTATACAATGAGTTATTAGAGCTCCTTGAAGAATACACATTGATATATGAAGACTATTTCAACCGCATAGGTCATTCCTTAAATTATTTGGACACTGATTTGCATTGTAAACAAGCATGGTGCAATTGTTCATTGTCTATGCAAACAAGGTTCGTCGACGTACTTCCCACTAAGGCTTGGACCACAAGACATGCCAAATCATCCCTTTATTGTTTTTTTCCTTGTTCACGGTAATCATTATGTGAATGATGATTTACAAGGAATATATACAATGCCTACTCTTTTGCAATTATGGAGTCACCACATATCACAACATTTTTATAGATGATAAATCATATATAAGGCTCCATTGAATGTCTACATTCCAGCAAAACACTCACACAATTATTGTTATATCCTAAAAGTTATTGTATTTGATAGTTATTAAAAAAATTACATTTATAAATAAAATATATTATTTGAGATGTTTCCAATTCAATTTCAGATTTTTCTTGGTTAATTATTTCTGATTTAATATTTTCCTCATCACTTGATACATAATCCTCCACCACAACCTCATAATCGGGTGGTGTAGGTTTATGTACATTAATGTCAAATGATTCATCACTACACGATATCGTTACCTCATCTCCTTGCATAGTATATGAATGATCGTGCGATGGTTGTTGTTTTAGTTGCTCCACCATTTGTTCCAATTGATTTTCAAGCATTGAGATTGCTTTGGAGTTGTTTTGCTCTTGTTTGAAGCCTTCCTTCAACAATTCCATCTTTAGAACCAACTTCTTGTCAAGTGACGACTCATGTGATCTTCCTTGATTTGGTAGAAAATAGGATGACCCATTATGTTGATTTAGGTCTAAATTGTGGTTCCCCAGCCAATAATTATCGTATGGATTTTGTTGTTGCTGTGGACTAAAAGTCATAATAACAATGATCCATCGCGAGATAATCACTCATTGTTCTTCCTTCATCCATGATACAAACTACAATGGGGAGGAGTTACCAAAATTGCTAGTGTGCAAGAAAAACCTATGAGAATCTGAAAAGACAAACAAAAGTAAACGTGTAAAGTAGAACAAAAATGACTCAAAACATAACTAAGTTGCTAAGCACACACTACAAGAAAAATAGCTTTTAATGACATACGAACAATGACACACACTAATTTTATGACACACAAAAATGTATGTCATTAAAAACTGTCATCATTCTTAAAATCTGAAGAATTTATGACATAAATAATTGTATGTCATAAATCTGTGTCATGTTTTACAAAAATTACGACATACAAAAATGTATGTCATCTTTTAATGTCATCCGAAAAAGAAAAAAAACACGGGAGGCACTTTTATGTCATTTCATAAGAAAGTGTGTCATATTTATTCCCTTTTAATTTTTTCCCAGGTTTTACTAGGGTTTCACTTTCTCTTTCTACCCCTTTCTCTCTCTTGGCGATCTCAATTGTTTGAAGGAGTTTCTCCGCCAATTTCTCCCCCAACTTCTCTCCTTACCGTCATCGGTGACCAGATCCTGCCGACTAAGGGACCAATTAGCTCGCCGCTATGGCTCTTTGCCCTCCTAACCTGCCACCGGAAGCTACTCCACCCCCTGTGGAGGACTTATCACCTTGGATCCTGCATACGGGAAGCTATGGTGAAGAAACCGACTAGCCATGGAAAATGAAGATCTAACTCCAATAAATCGCTCAAATCATATGCTAAAGAGAGTATGTACGAAGCTGCTTATCCCGCCCTCAAACCTTCCTTGTTGGAGGATGAACCAATGTTCCTCGATTCCCAATCCCAGGCGGAACCTACCGTCGATTTGATGTTGAAGGCTGTTTCTGGAGATCTAGTAAGTCAATTGACCATCCTCTTTATTGGTTCCATTGAGTGAAGACAGCTTGAATCCCGTTGTAGGGTTCATTATTGTAACCGCATGCTTGAATCTGGTTGTAGGGTTCATCATCGAAAACGATGATATGCCTAAATCAACTTAAGTTGCGAATTGTCGATGATATGCTTGAATCTGATTGGTATGTTCTAACACTATGCTCTAACAATTTAACTATCAACAACTATATATCTTTTGATCTCTGTTTGCTTGAATCTTATTGGTATCTTTTGTTATATTTTGATCTTTTTTTGCTGATTTTATATCCTAGAGTACCACATAATAAAATGAACATGATTTGGCTGCCAGAGTAAGAGCAGAGACATATTCAACAATATGGAGTTTTTATGCATTTAAGGTGTTCGAAGAAATGCTTGAAAGAAATTTACAGGTTCTATATCCACAGGTTGTTGATGATGTGAATTTGCCACTATCAAATGAACACTAGGTAAAAATGGTTGTTCCTATTTCAAACTTTTTTTCAAGAGAAGTTCTATATCCAAATGTTGCTGATGATGTGACAGTTCTTGATCCTATTTCAAACTTTTTTTTTGTTCTCATCAGTAAGTTTTGTGTATGATGTTTACAAAATATTTGAAAGATGCCATTCTTGGGAAATGGAAGGAAAGAGTATATGATAGAAAAACTGTAGAAAGTTAGGACTTACAGAAGTGATTTTGTCAAGCAGCTGCATTAGCTGGTAGGACCACAATGCATATTGATTCTGTTATTCCTATAATGGAAGCTTATCAAAAGTTTATGAAGCATATGTTGAAAAAGCAAAGTTTCCTTGCATGGATTATGGTTTTCACATGGCCATCACTGAATTGGATGATATTGTTCCCCCAGAGATGGAAATTATGGTCGAAAAAGGTTTGTATTTTTAGCATTTTTCTTCTTTTTTACCCATTAAGTTTTGTATATTGACTATATTAGTAGAAAGAGTAAAGTATGTAGATTGTTTTTGCAGCTAGAAAGAAAGGCTACAGCTAGAGCAATTCGTTTGGCTGCTGTTGTGAATGCACATTTGTACATTATTCATGTCATGCGTTCTGATGCTGTCGAGGAAATATCAAGGGATCAAAAATCAGGTTTGTGAATTTTTAGATATTTATATGTAGCATGGTTTTATTACTGTTTATGGTTTTTTGGGTTGTAATTTTTATATAGATTAAGGGTTTCACCTTGCTATAGAATGCACAGAAAACATTATGATGAATTACATGAATGAAAAGGAGGACATAGATAACGTTTGTCATTCGGACAATGGGTTTAAATGATAGAAATATTGTTGTAGTTTCATTGAACCTTATTGTGGGTTTATTGGGCCTGTAACTCTTCAAAATCAAAAACTATGAGTGTTTGAATTCACATGTTATATTTTGCATCACATGTATTGCAATTAATACTGCTGGTTCTGTTTGATTTATTTTATGGCTATCATGGCAATCTTTTTTAATTAATCGCACATGACATTCATTCAGGTCTGCAAAGGAATCGAAAGAGTTGCAGATTAAGATGGATTAACTATCCGAGGCCAGGATTAAAAAATGACGAGCATGGCATATGTATTAATGATATTTTATTTTGTATCTTAATTTTAAATAATTATTATTTTGTATGACATTGACATTGTGATAATGTGGCCATGGTATATGTATTAAATATTAATGATATTTTATTTTGTATGACATTAAATTTTTTGTGTGATGTAATTTCAAAATCATTAAAGCATATATATATATATATATATATATATATATATATATATATATATATATATATATATATATATATATATATATATATATATATATAATGATTTGTATAAAACTAATTTACGACTTACATTGCGAGTCATAAATGTATGTCGTAACTGTGTGTCATAACTGTATGTCATAAACGTGTGTCATTAATGTATGTCGTAAATTTTACGACACACAAATGTGTGTCATCTATCATTTATGACAGGGGCTTCCTTGACATACATTTGCGTGTCATCTGTACCCTTTAATGACACGCAATGCGTGTCATTAAAGGCTTTTTTTCTAGTATTGACAATAGCTCCCCGGAAACGGCGTCAAAATTTGATCGCAATCAATGATGCAATTAAAAATAAACCTTTGACGTGGACGCAGAGGTCGTCATGCGGTCAAAAATAAGAGATAACCTAACATTCACTAGTATAGTGGAGTCAGGGTCGATCCACAGGAGCTACGTGGTTAGACTAGATGAGAGATTACCAACTAATAGTGTCACAGCTATAGTCGGAGGAACTAATTTCTATCTTTCTACCTCAAAACAATATTCAAACACTCAAGCCAAGCTTAGCTATGTCCAAATGACCTAGTTACTTTCTGAACTCAGAAGTACATCTCTGAATCAGAAGCAATTGAAGGCATCCAAACTAGCAAAACCAAGCATAGCATAAACTAGCTAATAACTAACAGTTCTATGGAACAGTTACTAGCCAAGATTTAATGCTCAACCTAACCAAGTTAGCTACTGTTTTCAGCAAAGGAAAACAGTTCCAACCGAGTCACAAACACAATCCAAACACAATCAAATAATCGAAACACAAACAAGCATCCAAAATATCGAAAAACCAATATGAAATGTAACCGAATGATTTCATTCACCAAAACCAATATCCAAACATCAAATCAGTAACCAAAATGTTTCAAAATCAGAACCTAAGTGCTCAAAGTCAGTGGTTGTCACTCCCAAAGACTTTAGCTACAAAACTACTTGCTACTAAAAAGGAAATTAAATCCAAAAACATAAAATACCAATTATGAGCTTGCTGAAATGAATCCTCGAGTCAAAGAGCTTCTAGGTCGATGTTTACACCCGGTCTTTGCTAGGGTTTTCGGCTGGAAATGCCTCTATTTATAGTTGCAAATTTCCCTTGACCGCGCCGCGCATAGGTGAAATCCGCGGCGCGCGTACTTATCCGTTCCCCGTTTTTTCGTCATTCAAATGTGTTCCACCGCCTTACGCCCGTGTCGCGCAGAAGAGAAATCCGCGGCGCGTACGTGTTTCTTTGATTTTGCATTCTTTCCAAACTTCTTTCTTTTTGCACACTTTTAGTCCCTGTTTCTGTTCTTTTTCTCCAGACAAGTCCTGACACGAAAAGTGAGAATACCCATGCATATTTGATATAATTTTACCAAGAACAGGGCTCAACAACGCCTAAAATACTTAATATCACTAGGTGTTGTCAACCTTAAAAGCACTAACTATCTAGGGTAGGGAAGGGTCGAATCCACGGGGATCTTATGGTTAACAACTAGTTCTAACAAACTTAAAGGAAAGTAATTCAGAAAGAATGTTTGCAAAGGGTTTATTCAATAAAAAGGAAAAGTGGTCGCTCACAGTTTCAGTTTTGATTTCAAAAAGTTGTATTGCATCAGAGTTTACTACTTTTGCATTCATTCAGGTCACATATACATAACTGTACTAGTAATGATTAAATCTGGGATCAAATTATGTAAAATTCGCACCCTCCGTCCTACACACAACTGTGGATGATTTGACACGGTGGGGAAGATCACAATAGAGTTGTGTTACATTTAATCAATCAACAATTTAGGAACAAGTAATGGAAAACAGGTCATATGATTAAAAAATAGACAATCGAACTACTGTGTTTATGAATCTAAAAGGTTCAAATACAAATACAATACTGGAAAAGAAACAAAACCTACTCCCGGTTTCCATCACAGGATGATTTAGCTACTCATTGCTGGTGATGATGCAAACAGTACGTTAATGATGACTGACATGTCTGGATCTTCAAAACTTCAAGAACTGTGGCTTGATCTTGATGCAAAAGAGGTTGAATTTGGATTAAGGATTGTTTGGAGGTGTTTTCGAGATGTTTAGGGACTTGGAAAATTGTGCAAAACCCTTTGGAATTCGTCAGGAAGTGTTCATATCTTGATTTGGAAGTGGTTGAATTAGAATTAGGAATGAATTAGAAGTGTTTGGGTGATGTTTGGAACCATAGAAAAGCTCCCGAAACCTCTAAAAGTCGACCCAAAAGCTTCTCCAATCGATAGGTATAAGCCCCATTAAATAGAGTAGCTAGGGCAAACAGTTGCGGCAGCGTCCTACCCAGAGTCTGGGACGCTGCCTGGGATGCTAAGAGTTTTTCGTCAAACAACATTCCACAAAGAGACGTAGGTAAAACGTTGGGGGTTCTGGGCTAGCGTCTGGGACGTTGACAAGCATCTTTCAGCTCTTAGCTCTGACTTTCTCATGTTCTGTTGACCTGTCTGACCCCGATGTCCTACATAGCGTTTGGGATGCTTCCTGGGACGCTGACACACCTTTTCAGCTTCCAGATATTCGTTTGATGTGTGGTTTTCACCCGAATCTCCCGTTTTTAATTCCTGCACATATTTGCTTAAATCTATCAAATGTATGGTCATTCTTGATTAAACTAAGGTTAATTTATCTTGATAAACACAATTTATTTTAAATGAGAATGGCCCGGTCTGTAACACCCCAATCCTTAAGATAAAAGTTTTCAACCATATTTACATTACAAAATGAGGTTTAACAAAAACCATTACATCATTCAAAACACTGTTCGGGGTATTACAACTAAGTTACATTACCATAGTTTAAACATATCGTAAAATATAGGTCCCACTATCGAAGTCTTCTAGTCCTTCCAAAATCCTCTATGCTTAATCACCTGGAAACATAACATTTCCAAAACAAACAAAGATATGTAAGACATAAAGTCTTGTGAGTAATGTGGAAGCAAATAATAAACATAAGAAATGAATTGATAACTGTATTCTTCTTATCCTTTTTAATTTCGGAACAAGACTTTTTGCTTTTCATTTCTATATGAGGAAATTCTCATAATTAACCTCCCTTCACAGAATAGAACTAATCCATTTGTAAGGGCATGCTAAACTCGTCTCCCTTCGTGGTAAAGAACTAATTTAACCACAAGGGCGTGCTAATGGATCTCTCTTAATGGAAGAGAACGAATCTTAACCATAAGGGAGCGCTAAGATCACCACTTTGCGAAGGGAGGTACCATCCCAGTGGCGTCTTATGACCCCCCTTCAAGCGGGTAAGGTCCTAGTCCGGACAACTCTTTAAAATACTTAACTCTATATCTCATAGTCATTCTACTATTATCTTATAAAGATATTACTCTTGACTATCATGCAAATATATAAAAATATCATCATTCTAATACAAACTTATCTTTAACTTCATAGCTTTGAATTTTAGATGATACTTCATAAAAAATAAAGAAAAGTTATTTGCTATGTACCACAATAAATATACACATACTCACCTTAGATCTTGTAAGGAATGTCTAAGTATTCAACACCTCTTTTCCCTTCCCTTGTTTCTCTATTGCTTGATCCGCACCTATACAAATTGTTTGTATTATGATATATACTTGTATTTTCATGCTTTCATACCATATTAAACATATACTAAAGATTAGGGGATCAAACTACTCGATTAAGGTCATAATGTAAGTGAATTATACAAGTCCAGGTCACACGGGTCGTGTAGAAATCACACGGGTCGTGTTGGACTTCCAGACCTTACTGTTGGATTTCACACGGGTCGTGTAGAAATTACACGGGTCGTGTAGAACTTACAGACTCTCTTTTTGCTTGACTGTCCAAATCCACACGGCCCGTGCCAGAATCACACGGGTCGTGTAACGCTGCAGACTCTAATTCTAATTTCCTGCACAACTTCTAATCTTTGATATGTTTGGTTCCAGCTCAAAACCCATTCAATTGAAGGTTAAAACATGGTATTTAGAACATTTCTAAACCTCTTATACAACACTTATTACTCCATAAACATTAGAAATCAAATCAATCCTCTCAACTTCTGATTTTCGTTTCCCAACTACTCAATTTAACCCAAATGGATCTACTAGCTTTAAAAGATGAAGTTTTAACCTTAATTAACTTGGAGATCACAAAATCACACTTGATTCTTCAATTCTTGCCTCACTCCTTCAGGATCTTCATAGTATCGATCTTTCTTTCTTCTGGTGAAGGAAATTCACGACTCAAATAGAGAGAAATAGAAGTTTCTCTCTATTTATACTTTCATAGTTTACCTAAATGACTATTTGGTCCTTCTAATCCCATTTTGTTCACTTTTGATCCAAAACTTCTAACATCTCCTTTAAAGTTTCTATTTCTTACACTCTTGCCACAAACACATAATATTATTATGCAAAAGATCATTCATAGGGTCAAAAGACCAAAATACCCTTATTTACAACATTCTACTATAAAGATTCAAATATAGCAACTAAGTATTACATAAGTTATATTTCTACTTACTTGAAATATATTTCCGAGTTTTCACACGGTCAGTACACTAAAACCCTACTTGTCAAACATGTAATATCTTCTTATCCTTCCCACCATCAAATTTTCTCTTCTTGTCTTTAGATGCCTTTGTTATCCCTACCTTACAACCCCTCACAAACTTGCTCCTCGAACGTCGCCTTGTATCTTTCTCGGATATCCTACCCATAATAGGGGATACTGATGCCTAAACCTTACCACCAACAAAATCAGAATCTATAGACACCCTCCCACGCTTTTCTAAACCATATATATGAGCCAAATGTCATATCCCAAACTTTCCTTTAACACTAGACATCTCCATCACAAATAGAGAGTGGTCGCACTCTTACGACTACTCACTCAACAACCCCAAAGCAACACATGGTTCCCCGACACCTCCACCAATTACCGCTACATTACCAACAGCCTATATATACCTACTGTAAACTCAGAAGCAACATTACCACCATCTGCCATCTTGGTAACCACCCTATCTCAACAGCCCCCTCCTCATCCACTTCATCATTTGTGCATCCTAACTCAGTTGTTTCGAGCACTCTCCATCCTCTTACCACCCCTCTTCATCACATGAAAACTCGTGCATATGTTGGTATAAATAAATTTATACAAAAACTCAAAGTTCATGTTGATTCCACATCCTCAGTTCACCAAAATTACTGACAATCCTTTAATGACCCAAATTGGCAAAATGCAATGACAAAGAATATGAGACACTTATTTTTAATAAAACATGGACCCTTGCTTCCCATCAAAACGATGCAAGCATTATTAATTTCATATGAATCTTCAAAAAGAAACACATCATTAATGGTTCTCTTTCCTGTTACAAGGCCGACTTGTAACTAACGATCACAATCAATGGCCCGATATTGATTGTGATGAGACCTTCAGCCCAGTGGTCAAGCCTACCGCCATATAGACTGTGTTTACACTTGTTATATCTCATAATTGGCATGTTCATCAACTTGATATGAATAATGATTTTCTTCATGGTCGCCTTCAGGAGACTGTTTATATGCATTAGCCACTGTGATTACAGAACCCCTCCTTACTCAAACATGTTTGTTTGCTTTAAAGATCCCTTTATTGTAACACCCCAACCCTTAAGATAAAAGTTTTCAACTATATTTACATTACAAAATGAGGTTTAACAAAAACCATTACATTATTCAACACTGTTCGGGGTATTACAACTAAGTTACATTACCATAGTTTAAACATACCGCAAAATATAGGTCCCACTATCAAAGTCTTCTAGTCCTTCCAAAATCCTCTATGCTAAATCACCTGGAAACATAACATTTCCAAAAACAAACAAAGATATGTAAGACATAAAGTCTTGTGAGTAATGTGGAAGCAAGTAATAAGCATAAGAAATGAACTGATAACTGTATTCTTCTTATCCCTTTTTAATTTCGGAACAAGACTTTCTGCTTTTCATTTCTATATGAGGGAATTCTCATAATTAATCTCCCTTCACAGAATGGAACGAATCCATTTGTAAGGGCGTGCTAAACTCTTCTCCCTTCGTGACAAAGAACTAATCTAACCACAAGGGCATGCCAATAAATCTCCCTTCATGGTAAGGAACGAATATTAACCATAAGGGCGTGCTAAGATCACCACTTCGCGAAGGGAGGTACCATCCTAGTGGCGTCTTATGACCCCCTTCAAGCGGGTAAGGTCCTAGTCCGGACAACACTTTATAGTACTTAACTCTGTAACTCATACTCATTCTACTATTATCTTATAAAGATATTACTCTTGACTATCATGCAGATATATAATAATATCATCATTCTAATACAAGCTTATCTTTAACTCTATATCTTTGAATCTCATATGATCTTCCATAATGAATAAAGAAAAGTTACTTGCTATATACCATGTTTAATAAACACATACTCACCTTAGATCTTGTAAGAAATGTCTAAGTATTCAACACCTCTTTTCCCTTCCCTTGCCTCTCTATTGCTTGATCCGCACCTATACAATTGTTTGTATCATGACATGAACTTATATTTTCATGTTTTCATATCATATTAAACATATATTAAAGATTTGGGGATCAAACTACTCAATTAAGGTCATAATATAGGTGAATTATACAAGTCCAGGTCACACGGGTCGTGTTATTTTACACGGGCCGTGTAAAACCTACAGACCTCACTGATCAAAATCACACGGGGCGTGTGATTTCACACGGGCCGTGTAAAACTTACAGACCTCACTGATCAAAATCACACGGGGCGGGTGATTTCACACGGGCCGTGTAAAACTTACAGACCCTTCTTCTTCATTTCCTGCATAACCTTTGATCCTTGGTCTGAATAGTTCCAGCTCAAAATCGATTCAAAAGACAATTATATCATGATATTAAGAACATTTCTAAACCTTCTATGGGACCCTTATACATCCATAAACATTCAATTCATACCAATCATAATAAACCCAAATTCTAGGGTTTATGAACTCATTTGTCAATTCCTTTGTTTCTAATCGTTCCTAAAGGTGAAGTTGAGTTCCAATGATGATTAGAACATGCTTTAGAGGTTAGAACCTCATAACTAACCTCACTCAACTTCTGAATTTTGTTGTCACCCATTCAATACAACTCAAGATGGTTTGACTAGCTTACAAGGATGAAATTCTAACCTTATTTGACTTGGAAATCTCGATTCCAACCTTGATTCTTCGATTTCTTGCTTCAATTCTTCAGAGTTTCAAGAGTTTGATCTCTTTCTCTTATGCTGGAGATGTTTCACGAGTTTAATAGAGAGGAATAGAAGCTTCCCTCTATTTATACCTTTATACTTTCCACAAATGACCATTTGGTCCTTCAAATTCCATTTGTTCATTTTTTGGTCTAAAACTTCTAACATATGCTTTAAGCTTTCTATTTCTTACACTCTTGCCACAAACACACAATATTATTACGCAAAAGATCATTCATAGGGTCAAAAGACTAAAATACCCTTATTTACAACTTTCTACTATAAAGATTCAAATATAGCAACTAAGTATTACATAAGTTATATTTCTACTTACTTGATACATATTTCCGGGTTTTCACATTTATGGTCTCAAACAAGCGTCCGAGCATGGTTTCACCGGTTCACGCAATCTATTCCCCACCTCGGTCTCACACATAGTAGTTGTGACTCTTCCCTTTTTATCTACAAACAGAGTTTACTGTATATCTTTTATTGTATGTTGATGATATCGTTTTGACTGCATCATCAAACAACTTTATATGGAATATTTTAGTCACATGGGCGTTGGGTTTTCTATGACTGACCTTAGGGACCTTAATTTTTGTAGGGCATATCTTTTACTTGTGACCTTTGGGTTTTCTATGACTGACCTTAGGGACCTTACAGAAATCGAGTTTAAAAATCAAATGACATATAGCCAAATAGCCAATTCCAAGTTTGACCCAATTTTTTAGGTCCACACCTACGTTAAACACAAACATTCATTAATATTAATAATTCAGGTGCTAAAATGAGATGAAATTGGTTAAAATGGACTACAAATACACAAATAAACCTTAAAGGACTAAAACTGCATGATGGTGTATAGTCCAGGGCTTTTCTATTTCTAACAAGTAACAACCCTTGCATCCTCGTATTTGTCGCTTCGCAGTGGACGTTGTCGCATCATTCTCTCAATTTTCTTCTTCAGCTTTTATAAATGGCTGAGGGTATCTTCTCCTGGTCGTGTTTGTCTCTTCCGTCGAAACTCATTCCTTCGACGGAATCAGACAACACGCTGCCCTTCTTCGCACCCGTCCCACTCTAGCACCACCACCATGGTGCTAGTAACCCGCCATGAATACTTCAAGGACGACCACCCCAACCACATCGATGTCCCTTCTCCTCCGGCACCTCAACCCGTCTGTCTCGATGCCGCCGTTGATATCTCCTTCCCTTTCGGGAAGATTGAAGGCCTTGACCGCGACGACCTCCGCACTACCGCTTATGAGATCTTCTTCACCGCTTGCAGGTCGTCGGCGGGCTTCGGAGGTCGTTCCGGCGTTACATCTTATTCGTTAGAGGGTGGGTCCACGGGGTCGCCGGTGTCCCCAGTGTCCCCCAGGTCGCCGCAGTCTCCCCGTTACGGGATAGGGGTGGCGACAACGAGCAAAACGAAGAAGGCTCTTGGGTTGAAAATGCTGAAACGAACTCCGTCAACACGGCGGAGCATCTCTTGTGGGTCGAATCCTTTGTCTCCTAGTGGATATGGGTATTATAATAATCAGAGCAGTATCAGCCCAAGAGCATCGTTCTCGACTTTACCTACCCAAGGCAAGATGAGACGGCCGTTGACGTCCGCCGAGATCATGCGGCAGCAAATGAAGGTGACGGAGGGCAGCGATAATCGTCTCCGGAAAACACTCATGAGAACCCTCGTTGGCCAAGTAATTAACTTCCATTTTCAAAATTTTCTTAACCATTTATGTTTCTAGAAATTCTAATCATGAATCTGTTTTCTTAACAGACGGGTCGACCTGCAGATACGATAATTCTGCCATTAGAGCTTCTCCGGCATCTAAAACCAGCAGAATTCAACGATATAACCGAGTACCACACATGGCAGAAACGGCAACTCAGAATCCTCGAAGCTGGGATCCTCGATCACCCTTCGATTCCTTTAGAAAAATCCCACACTAATTTAGCAACGCGCTTACGAGAAATCATTCGTGTTAGTGACGTCAAGCCTATTGAGACGAACAAAAGCTCAGACACCATGAAAACCGTCTGTAACTGTGTGGTTTCGTTGTCATGGAGAAGCCCAAACGCAACTCCGACCAACGTTTGCCACTGGGCCGATGGCTACCCCCTCAACCTTCACCTCTACGTTCCCCTTCTTCGCACAATTTTCGATTCAAAAGACGACACCTGCGTTCTTGACGAAGTTGACGAGCTTTTGGAACTCATAAAGAAAACATGGCCGACGTTAGGGATCACAAGACCGATACACAATCTGTGCCTCACGTGGGTTCTGTTCGAACGATACGTTTTGACAGGACAAACGGAGAACGATCTGCTAAGCGCCTCGTTTACCATGCTAACTGAGGTCGCCAACGACGCCAAGAAGGTTGACCGGGATCCCGTATATGTCCAGATGTTATCGGCGATGTTGAATTCGATCAAGACATGGTCGGAAAAACGATTGCTTGATTACCATGAAAGCTTTAGCAGAGGAACACTTCGTAAAATGGAGAACATTCTTCCTTTGGTTTTCACTGCCACCAAGATATTGGAAGAAGACGTACCTGCTTACAAAGTGACCGCCATTGACAACCTCGAAGAAGCTTCTGGTTCTAAAGGGAACAATCTTGATCGTTATATCCGGTCCTCTTTAAGGAATGCCTTCGTAAAGGTAATGGTAATCCAAATTTTGCATGCGGTAAAATACCTAATGACAACAATAGTCCCTAAGCTATATATGAATTCCAATAATAGTCCCTATACTATGTACAAATACAATAATAGCTGACTGAATTTGCTATAATTAGTATATGTTACTAATTTCGTATAATGTATGCAACAGATGATGGAAAACGGGTATGCCATAAATGGAGCAATGACGGTACAAGAGATTAGTGAAAAACTGATCGAGTTGGCAGACAAAACAGAGGAATTGGTTGTTCGAGAAAAGGAAATGTTTAGCAAGATGTTGAAGAAATGGCACCCGCTTGCAGGCGGAGTTGCGGCGGTGACATTGCACGCATGTTACGGGAATTTGTTGAGGCAATTCTTAGTTGCCCACTCGAAAATCTCGAACGAGACAGTTGCGGTTCTTCAAAGAGCTGATAAGCTTGAAAAGGTGTTGATTAATGTGGTGATTGAAGATTCAGTCGAATGTGAAGATGGTGGTAAGGCTGTGGTGCGTGAGATGGTTCCTTACGAGGTTGATTCGATTGTTTTGAAGTTTTTGAGACAATGGATTCAAGAAAGTTTGAAGACCGCCAAAGATGTCGTCCTTAAAGCGAAAGAATCCGAGGTATGTAAGATATATTAGGTTAACATGTGTAATACTAAACATAATTGGACTACAAGGGAGTGGACAACTTTCTAAACCTATTTTTTGTGATGAGAAAGAGGAAAACTATTACGTCTTTTAGACATACAAAAGATTGCCAATGAGTTTTGTCCCACCTTGCTTCACGTTTTTTGATGGGACATGAAGTTGCAAATTTTTATTCGCATGCCCAACATTCCTTTGGTCCTAATAGTTCAAATTGTTCTCTCATGTTGTGTCATGAATAACACCAACATGCAACTTGTTCAATCATGTCATATCACGTATAACAATGTCTTATTTGGTGTTGTATATATATTTTGAATTAAAACTATTTTAAGATTGATGATTTTTTTAATCTATAAAGACATGGAACCCGATGTCGAAGAGCGAGCCTTACGCACAATCAGCCATGGAGCTAATGAAACAAACCAAAGACGCTGTCGATTCCTTCTTCGGCATCCCGATCGGAGTCTCTGAAGATTTGGTCCGCGAATTCGCTAATGCGGTTGAACAAATAGTACAAGATTATACAACTCTAGTTGCATCATGTGGTAAGGATCTTTAACTTCCTAGTAATGTCATCACAAGCTCAAAAAATAACAATCTTTCTCAATATGTCTTAATATTTTCTATTTAATGAGCTTAATGTCTTATTATTTTAAGCCAAAAAAGGATATAATATTATTACTTGAACCCTTTAACGAATATATATTTTGTTTAACTTATGTTGATGATACAGGTTCAAAACAAAGCTATGTGCCCGCACTACCACCTCTATCACGATGTGGTCGTGGCTCAAAGTTCACCAAACTTTGGAGAAAGGCGACGCCGGCTTGCAGCGCTGTATCCATGAACACGACGGAGCTCGGCTTCGAGGAAGGCAACTTTGCACGACCATCCACCAGCCGTGGCACACAACGCCTCTACATCCGACTCAACACATTGCACTACATTCTTCTGCAACTCAATTCGATCGAGAAAAACCTTGCTCTTTCCCCCAAAATCATTTTATCGCCACGAAATCGATTTAGTGGAAGTCGCCGGCAGCATAGCGGCTCCTACTTTGACCAAACTCGATACGCCATTCAATCCGCCACCCAAAATGTGTCGGAGGTTGCAGCTTACAGGCTAATCTTCCTCGATTCGAATTCCCTTTTCTATGGAACTTTATACGTCGGAGTTACGGAAATTTCACGAATTGCCCCTGCGCTCAGGATCATGAAGCATAATCTAACTCTATTGACTGCGATTGTGACGGATCGAGCTCAGCCATTGGCGATGAAAGAAGTGATGAGGGCGTCATTCGATGCGTACCTGACGATTCTGCTAGCAGGAGGAAGCGCGAGGAACTTCACACGAACAGATTTTAAGCTAATCGAACAGGATTTGAAGGAGTTGAAGAGGGTATTTTTGAAATGTGGAGAAGGGTTGATCGTGGAGGATGTGATTGATAAAGAGGCTGAGACGGCGGAAGGAGTGGTGGCGTTGATGGGGCAGTCGACGGAGCAGTTGGTGGAGGAATTTACCACCTTGGTTTGTGAGGCAAGCGGCGTAGGAATGATGAGTTCAGGGCAGAAATTGCCGATGCCGCCGACCACCGGAAAATGGAGCGCCACGGATCCGAACACAATATTGAGGATTTTGTGCCATAGAAACGAAGGTGCTGCAAATCTGTTCTTGAAGAAGACATTCCAACTACCAAAGAGGAAGTAAATGGACGAAATTTGAGGTGAGGATTCCATCAGAGGGCGGCTAAAATATATATATGTATGATTCTTTTGGTGTGAAAGGGGGTGATTAATTTGATCGCAAATGGAAAAATATTCGAGTAAATTATAAATTTCATATCCAAAAGTTTCCATTATTGCAATTGAAGCCTAAAGTAAATATTTTATAACAATCGAGTTTCATAGTGACTAAAACTAACGGTTATCGTTAAGCTCACTCTTGTGTTGTGCGCGTTGATGGACGTTTTAGTCATTTTACTATTATTCTTCGTCGTATACTCGTATTGTTTGACAAATTTAGAGAAGAATCACTAAAGAAAAGGTAATATTTGGAGAAAACGATGATGATTTGTTTGTCAGAAAACAATACAAATGAAGCCATTCTTGTTATGAATTTGTTGTTGCGGTTTAAAAATATAATTCGGTGTGAATTTGTTGTTGCGGTTTAAAAAGATAATTCGGTATTTTATTGATATAACATATAACTCGAACGGATTATGGAGATTATTATGTTCTAAAGTGCAATACTCAATTTAGAGAGATTGAACACCGAACAAATACATGATAAATAAGTAAAACTATTGGCTTTGTGTGTGATTTAGAGCCAAAACTGCAAACCATATTAGGCTGGAGGGAATGGTTGCCTATGAAACCATCGACATCGCCTGTCACGTAGGATCCACGTAGGATGCCTATGAAATGGATTTTCTATGCCTCTAAGGCTAAAGGGTGTGCCGGACGCCACCCCCCGCGTTCTTCCATGTCAGCATGGATGACACTCATGAACATCGCGCCCCTCATGGCGTCCTGCGTCCTGCGTTCAGGGATGGTCTTTCGGGGGACGCCTCAGAACGCTCCTTTGAGAGAAATTGGCCAATTAAAAAACAGCAAAAATCTTTTTTAATTATAATAAAATGTGACATGTAAATTAAAAGGGGGTCTAGGATTTTCCTGGGGTGTGTCCTGAGGTTGTCGTGGTGACGTGGCGCTGACGTGGAGGTTGTCTTGGGAAGTCTTGGATGTCTTGCACACCCTATAGCCTAACTTGGAATGGTTGCCTATGAGTTTTTTTTTTTTTGTTTTTTTTTTTTTAAATTCAATCCATAAAAATAATAATTACATAAAAATAAAATTAAAAACGTTACATTAAAATTAAAAACATTACCTAAAATTAAAAACGTTACATTAAAATTAAAAACGTTACCTAAAATTAAAAACGTTACATTAAAATTAAAAACGTTACCTAAAATTAAAAACGTTACATTAAAATTAAAAACATTAAAACAACGTCGTCAATTGGAAAAATATTCTGTATCGTCCACCGGAGGCACGTTAAGATCCACATGATTAACGCGATATATATGTTCCACCAAATCGGCACGTAGCTCGTGGTGTTTGGCAACATCGCGTAGCTCCCGTCTTATTGCGATGTACTCCGGAGAACCAGGAACTTTTGGCGGATGACTGGTTGAAGCCGCGACTTGCTCGTTTTTTAAACAAAGTAGCCGTTTATAGTGTGAAAACAATTTTTTTAATTTTTAAACAAAGTAGCCGTTTATAGTTGTTGTGGGTGTTAAAAGAATTTTTTTTTTATTTGTGGGATATAGCCGTTTACATTTGAATTAAAAAGGAAATAAAATTTTTTTTATTCAACATGCCGCCAAGATTTCACCTGCATCCGGATACGCCCGTTGACGCCGCTGAGCTATGCCGATAACTCGGTATGATCGATGCCGGCGGCATCGCCTTCCACATCGGATACCGGCGGCATCGAGTACCCCATTCCGTTTAGTCATATATCTGGTTTGATATTTTCAGAAACTACAAAGCTCGCCGCAAAAATTCTAAACTTTGTTTTGATAAGAATGGTTTGTTTGGTTTGATAGAAACCCCTACATAGATATACAAGGGACGAGGTTGCCTCGACCATAAAGAGTTCCAAAACGTGGGTTTTCCTAGCAGATATGATATTTGGTTTTGCATATTTGTTAAATTGGGAAAATGCTACAATAATTTATCGACGTTTTGATTTGACATCTATTTTGTCCCATAAGTTTTTTCCTTGCTGCCTAGAGGCTTAATGTTACAAAAATAATGTTTAATTGGTCACTCGGGGCCCGGGGGTCACTGTAGCAAAAACATTTGCTGCAGTACCCACACAACATTTTGAAAGTACATCTAAATGGCCCCTGAGCTTTTTCAAATGTATTTAAATTTTTTCCTATTACCCAGTTATATAAACATTGAGCTCCTAAGCAGTAAGAAAAAAACTTAAAATACCAAATAAATACAAAATCAAGATGTCAATGTGTTACTGTAGTATTTTTTCTTATTAGATTTATGGCAGATCTCTTTTTTGGATAAAAAGATTTTTCCAATCCTTTTTCTAATAAATGTGTTGTTTTTTTTTAAATTTTATTCAAATTGATCAATGTCATTATAAAATTAAATAATAAAAAATTATCTTAATTTTATCAAAATATTCAAATTATTTAGTTGCTAGCTAAATTTTTTATTAAACTCATGTTAAATTGAAAGAGTTAAGCATTCGAGAATACAATATACATATATCAAACTAGAACACTTATGATATCTCTAGCTAACTAATTTATTTGATTTTGTAAAATATTTTCTCACGTGAATCAAACAATATTTATTATCTAGTTAGCCAATAATATATAATTTTTTTATAAATTGTTTATATTTAATTCTATTCAATATGTTATTAAACTTTTTTTATATTCATATTACATTATTAGAGTAGATTTTAATCGGATAAATTGTTACTAAATCCTACGTGTTGTCCATCGTGACATTCAATATAACATAATTTATTCATTTACTCCACTCTAACATTGATATTGCATCTATAATAACATCGAATTTGACAAAATTATCCGATTAAAATGCACTCTAGTTATGTAATAAGATTAAAAAAAAATAGTAACCTATTAGATAAATAACTTAAAGAAAAAATTATATATTATTAGTTAACCACATTATTCAATTTTTTTATTGGAGACAAATCTGTGTTCCACATAAATAAGAAGTTGTTGAAGTACGGTGTCGTTTGCCACTGGATTCCCCTGCAAGACGATTTGCATTTGAGGGGCTGTTTGGATAAGCTTATTTAGCTCATAAGCACTTTTAGGCAAAAGTGCTTATGAACTTATGACTTTTTAAAAAGGAGTTTTTAAAAAAGTGTTTGGTTAAGCTTATGTGGTGGGAAAAATTAATATTTGTTTAAAAAGTGTTTGGATAAAATTTTATATATATAAAATGACTAAAAAGGACATTTTTACATATTGTTGGGGGGGCATTATCGTCATTTTGCAAGCAAAAAGCCATTTTCCCTTTGAAAAGCCAAGAATATAGAGCTTTTGGAAAACAGCTTTTCCACCTTTGCTGAAAAGCTAAAACAAAAAGTGCTTATTGTTACCCAAACACTCTTTTCAGCTTATTGACTTCTTGAAAAGCCAAAAAGCTAAAAAACACTTTGGAAACACACATCCAAACAGCCTCTGAGTTTTGCCACCATTATTGCACAACTTCAACAAGCCGCCAACGCTTGTTATCGACGGGCCTACAAGCCACAAGGCTACAATCAGTAAGATAACTCGAGATCATCCTCTGACAATCGACCAATATTTTGCCTATAAAAGGGCACGGGCAACAAATTCGGGGAAAATTACTCGAATCGGCAAAAATGGAAAACGAACCACCGACGAAAGCTAGCGTGGTGAGCTCATTGATGGCGGTGAAGCGACGTTCCGGCAAGACCTTCAGTAAAATAGCGGAGGAGACTGGATTGACTAATGTCTATGTTGCTCAGCTCCTGAGACGTCAAGCGCAATTGAAGCCCGATACTGTCCCTAAACTCCGGAAATCACTCCCCGGCTTTGTGGATTCTCAAATCGAGCTGATGATGGAACCCCCTCTTAGATCGTATGATCCATCCATCATCCAGGATCCTACCGTCTACAGGTTATATAACTCAACCGCAATTCGTTTTTTCGAAATCCAATTATCTAAGCCCTAACTGTTCGTCGCTTAATATTCGATATTAGCACTATATCGATGGTACTTTGTAATAATTGGGGAAACAAGTCTTAAATCGACTATACCAATTTTATGATTAATTGAAAACATCAACTGTAATTGGGACTCGATTGATGGGAGTTGAATTGGTACTAGATGTTTTATCAAATCATCAGAGTTGGATTATCACCTGACAGTACTTGGAATTTTGAAGGTTAAATGAAGCAGTTATGCACTTTGGTGAAAGCATCAAGGAAATCATCAATGAAGAATTTGGTGATGGCATGTAAGTACTCTTTCAATCCAATCATCTTGTTAACCTTTCAAAAACATGTAATCTTTCTAACATCTTGCTTAATTCCATTGCAAGTAACCACTGTATTTGCTAAAATGCAAATTAAAACACTAAAACATAAGTTAATGTTTTCTTTGCATCTTAACAATTTTACAACTTAAAATGAGGGTTAATGTCACATTTTGGCCATCAAGTATCACCAATTTGCTCTTTAAAGTCAACAATCTTTTAAGGGCAAAATGCAAGTAATAGCAATGTAGTTTCAAAATTTTCCTTATTATATCATTCTACTTTTTTTTTTTCCTTATTACTACATTTTACTTCCAAATTATATCTTATTAAAGTCTTATACTTTACAAAATTTCCCCATTGTAGCATACCTATTTGAATTACGATGACATGACACAAATTAATAAGTTTTTATGCAATTTCATTGTCCATGTAGGACAGACACATTACTGACATGGCGAAAAATAATATTTTTATAATAGAATTATCCTTTATCCCATATCAAATATTTTAAAAAAATTACCAATTTTTTCAATTATAGAATCAAAATGTTCATATCACTAATTGTAATATGTGACTCTTTTTTTCCCCAATTTTATTTTGTTGTTAGAATGTCAGCTATAGACTTCTTTTGCTCGGTTGACAAAGTCAAAGGCGTGGATGGGAAGGAGCGTGTAGTGGTGACCTTTGATGGGAAGTATTTGCCACACACTGAGCAAGTAAGTCGCATTTGTCAGCTATCTAGTGGGCCACTGTGTACCTGATTTACCTCTCACATGATGAGTTTTGGAAATATTAAGATTGAAAAATACTTGTATTCTTAATATTGAGGATGGCTTGATGGTTTTTGTAACTTTTTCTTTCTATAGTGAATTATGTGTTGATTTTGTTATTTGGTAATGCAGAAGGCGGAACATATGGTTTCGAGATTGAAGAAGCGGGAAGATTAAAAACGGGGCTTTGATCTAAGTGGTTGTTTGATTATGATAATAACTCTTGATTTTCACTAGATGGTGTTATGTTTATGTGTTTGTAACTTTAATGTTCAAACTAGCCTATGTTGTTAGGTTGATTGTTTTGGATCAAATAAAAACATAAACTTAATGAGAATAAGTCTTGTCTTCATACTGGTTTATAACCTAGTTAATCATAAACATATATTTTCATGACTAAAAATATGTTTGGCAAAAATAACCGGTAGTTGGAAGTTGTGTAAAAGTGTTTGGTAAAAGTAGTTATAAGTTTTTGAAAGGTGCAAAATTGCATAAATGATAACCGAATAAATGCTCAAATTGAAGCATAAAACCTAAAAACTAAAAGCTTCTAAAAGCGTTCAAAAGCAAACTGAATTAGCTTTTAGATTTGAAGTTTTTTATTCCAAAATAGCTCCAAATCTAAAAACGTTAAGCTCATATTCTATATCTAACATTTATCAAAATGTATTTAATGTTCCTAACGTCAAATCAGCAAGTTTTGGTTATTGATAGTTTAGTCCCTCGACTTTTTAACTTTTGGTTATTTACAATTTCAGTCCTTTAACTTTTTAATTTATATAATTGTAAATTTAGTCCCTATAGTTTCAAATATCAACCTTTTTAGATTAATTACCGTTTTAGTCCCCATAGTTTTTATTTTGCATAATTACAATTATGGTCCCTTTAGTTTTTTAATTTAATTTGCATAATTCCAATTTCGGTTCCTATAGGTTTTTAATTTGCATTAATTACGTTTGGTCCCAATAATTTTTAATTTAGGATAGCTATAGTTTTGGTTCCGGTATTTTATAACTTGTTTTAATTATAGTTTTAGTCCCTGTAATTTTAAATTTCAATAACTACAGTTGTGGTCCCTATAATTTTTAACATTAATTACAGTTTGATCCATATAGTTTTTAAGTTAGAATAATTAGATTTTTTGTCTATGTTATTATACATAGATGTATTTTTCGCAGCAACGCACGGTGTGCTACCCTAGTTCCAAACAATTTTTTTAATTTGAATTTTTTTCTTTTAAATATTTTAAAAACTCTCAAAAGCTCGTCGTAAAACACAACCTGGATTTATTTTTTTAAACTACTTTTATAACTATAATAATTGAATCATATATATATTTTTATTCAATTGAACCTAATTGGAAATCGGTGGGAAAAGAACAAAAACTATGTATGTGGAAACTCTGTGATCATTATGCATTGGGTGACGTTTTTAATCATGACTTTTAACGCAAGTTTTTGATCTGTATTTAGTGAACCCATCTAGATGTGCAAAAAACAGTTTTAAAAAATAAAAACAAAAACTGAAATCAAACTGGACCCGTTTAGAAAAAAGGTTGCATACAAAATGATTCGACTTCAACCAAACCGCCAGTTATATACGAGTTCGATCATATGACTGTTGAAATCGGTTCAAGAAAAGCTAGTTTGAAAATCGGTTTACCCAAGTGACTGTTGGAAAATGTATTTTTTTTAGTTTCCAACGGTCGTATAACCATTTAATACAATTTTAATGGTCAAACACCCTTTAATCATTGATAGGTACTAGGTAGTGGATGTGTTAGTTTCATCAAAGCACTCTCTAATTTCTCAAACGCCATCTAATCACTGTCTTGTTAACTTGTTTTCTCTACCTCTCTTTGCAATATATCCATACTTTCGACTCTAGTTATGAGATATCCTCGTCATATTTCATATTTCATAATCTTGATACTTCAATTTTTTGCACTTTAAGAAATGACATTTGATTGTAGCAATTCACAATTTTCCATCATTGGGGGAGCTTCGTCAACCAACATCTCGATTGTCAAATTTGTACCTACAAAAACAAACCCGAAAATTTTGCAACATTTCAGCTTATACGAAATGTTAGAGCCCAAAGAAAGTGCGATGCCAGAGATGAGGGTAAATTCTTTAACATAAATGAATATACCACACTGAATGGCCACACAAATACATCATGCAAGGCGGTAAATATGGTATGGATCTGAATCAAGCAACAATGAGAAATCAAGGCGCCATTTGAACCTATGAGGCAAAAATTGTTTAAGAAATTATGACAAAGTTCGTAATTCAACATTATATTAATTTTTTTTATAATTATTTGAAAAAAATAGTATTGGACAATTATTTTTTCAAGTTTATTTGAGCTTTTGATTTATGTTTTGACATTAACATCATAATTAAATTAATAGTATATTAAATTAATAAATATAAGGTGGTAGCATTAAAAAGATAATGTTCTACAACCCATTCAATTTGATAAATTAAGGGTCCATTTGGATGTGCTTATAAAAACCGCTTATTGGCTTATTAGCTTTTTGGAAAAACCATAAGTCATAAGTAAGAGCCTCCTTACTTATTAAAAACTGCTTATTTGCCCTTGCTTATGGCTTATGACTTTTCTAAAAAGCCAATAAGCCAATAAGCAGTTTTTATAAACACATCCAAACGCCCCCTAAGTATATTATGTTGAAAATTAAAGTGTTAATATTAGAATTAAAATAATAAGAGTTTGGTGGTTTTGGTGCACGCTCATATAAGCCAATATGAACTAGGGAACAAGAGGGTCAAGTCTGGGGAAGCGCCCTTGGTGGGGTTTAAAGGGGCACGTCTAGTTCCCAATGGGTAGAGCCCCTGATGTCAAGGTCAAGGAGGTCCGCCCTTGCGGAATATGGGCAGTGCCCCAACCCTAAACAATAGCCATATATATAAATGAACATGGTCATTATTATCTTGCTAAAAACCCAATCGTTATGCATTTCCTGCCAAAAAAATAACCGATTTCAACCACCATCTTCATGTCTATAAGTCAAAAGTTTCGATTCTACAGACAGAAAAAGTACAGAAATTACATTGTTACTCTACTGAAATATTGTCTCAAATAACGCAAAACAAAAGAAAAGTAGGACAATAAAAATAAATCAAAAGTTGTATCATGTATAAGATTGAGAAGACGCAAGGCGGCAACGTCACATACAACATATTTTATTTTTATAGTAGACGATTTTAATTAAAATAGACTTATGAGTCTTTAGCCCAAACCAAACACAAAAGCCCAAGAGAATGCCCTTCCATTCCAATTCATTACAACATGTTCAATCGATTTTTTTTTATCAAAACCGGCTAGTTCATTCCAGTTAAGAAATCATCATAAACCTGACTCTAATCAAACCGTCATTATCTTCGGTTCTCGGATCAACCGATTCGAACCGGTTTTTTTTTTAAAACATTGGCTTTAAGAGACTAAGACGTGTAATTGCTATTAAGGCAAATTTACCTTTGATTAGGGTGAGTATGACTACTTAGTTGAACTTGAAGGGTTTTGATGGTAAAAAAGCGAAACAATTTGTCTAAATAGCAAAATAAGAAAAGTACAAGTACCTGAATTGTCATTCATCAGAAAAACTCGAACCTAGGCGATTGCGGCCAGACAGGCAGCAGGGATAAGTCTATAGGAAACACGGCGACGTAGCAGTAACCTACCGTAGAACTTCAAACCGCCGGCGCCGACGACAACCGTAAGACGCCCCTCCGTCTCTTAGCTTACAGGTAACATATTGATTCTTCTTAATCCCAAAAGAATCTTCCGTTCTTCGTTCCTCTTTATTTAGTTTATATTACCATAATTTTTGTGGTATTGGTTCCTTATACATGCACAAAAGCATTACTCATTTCGCTTAAATATTGACGGAACTAGGCTGTTTTTCATTTTTGCGAACACGTTTGCTCTTAAAGTAGGTCGTTGATTCTTGTTGTGTCGAGTTTTTCTCGATCTGAACATTTTCTAAGACTCAGTTTGTGTTTTTTTGGGGGTTTTTGGGTTTTTCGTCCTTGGCTTATCATGTCAATCTCGTATGCTTATTAGTTCATCTCCCTTACACTCCATTGTACTCATTCTGATCATCACACTCCTATTAGTTGCAGGGTTTGGTTTTCTCGAGCTTGAGAGTTAATGACTATGCAACAATAAGCATCAAGCATGATGAGAAAGCCTATAGGGCACAAGGAAAAGTACTCAAGTAGACACGAGATCTCACATAATCACTCCAATGATGGCACTTCTGCAAGAACAAGGCCTTATAGTTTTGATGAAATTATGCTTAAAAGGAAAAACAAAAGGATATCTGAAAGTATTAAAGATCAACGACTTGCCTCTGAGATAGTTTTCTCTAGTAAAGAAGCTGAAAGTATCTCTGGTCATGTAGATTCTGATAGACACAGACATAGTCACAGTCACAGCCACAGGGACAATCTTGGTGGAAGTGACCACCATGTTTCTAGTGACTCTTTAAAGGTAAGTTCAAGAACAAAAGAGAACAAATCTATGAGGGAAGACAAAAGAGTGGAAGGTGAACACAAAGAAAGTGGTGATCTTCAAAGAAGACCAAAGGTTAGTAGCGATAATGCAAAAGATAGAAGAAAAGAAAGAGGTGTTCATGTCCATGTCCATGTTCATGAGTCTGATAATGAATATGGAAAGAGACATGGTAAAGATTCTACAGTAAAAGAAAGGGACAGAAATGTTGAAAGAAGTAAAGGGAAATCTGAACATGTCACTAAGCTGACTCAAAACGGATATGAGAAACTCGAATCAAGAAAAAGACACGAGAGAGACAAAAGAAGGTCAAATTCACCTTCACCAAGAGGAAATAAACCAAGATTGTATGATATAAAAGAGCATGAAGAGTTACAATTATCATCCTCACATTCTTCAAAAGACAAACAAAGATTTGATTCCAATAAAAGGGTATCAAACAACGGTTCAAGTAACAAGTCTAAAAGACACGACACATCAAATCGGCTTGGAGGGTACTCACCAAGAAAAAGAAGAAACGAGGGCGTTGTTGTAAAAACTCCTTCACCAACAAATTCACCACTTGTTAAAACAGAAGCAAAAGTTCCTAATTCTTTGACTTCTTTTCAGCCTGATTTGGTTTCATTAAACAAAACCGAAGTACCAAAACTGCCAAATATTGTCCCTTTAAGTGTTCCAAAGCCAAATTTCGGGGTTCTTTTTCCTTCAATGATGAATGCTTCTGTTGACTCTGTTCAGTTGACTCAAGCAACAAGGCCTAAAAGAAGGATTTATGTTGAAAACTTACCTTCTTCCGCTAATGAGACAAATGTAGTGGAGTGGCTTAGTGGTTATCTTAGACCTTTTGGTGTTAATAATCTTCAAGCCACAAGTCCATGTATTAGTTGCATTGTAAGTATTCAAGATTTCAAGATTTCAAGAAAATCTTTTTTTTTATATTTTGTATGTTTATATGAAAGACAAAACATGGGATTTCAGGTGAATAAAGATAAAGGTCAGGCTCTTGTGGAGTTTTTGACACCTGAAGATGCTTCTACTGCTTTAAGTTTCGATGGAAAGTCTTTTTCTGGAAATATAATTAAAATCAGAAGGCCTAAAGATTATGTTGAAGCAAGTGTAAGTCTTTTTCTGGCAAATTAGTGATGATATTAGCTTTAATTACTTCTTTGTACACATAATTAGTTTATACTTTATCCACTTTTACATTTGTAGCAATATTACCACAAAGAAACTTAGTTGCTAAATGTATATGCATTATTTCATGATATTTGTATGCAATTTGTAAATCTTTGGTAACATATTATAATCTTGTTTGATTGGTGTGAGTAGAGTAGTTTCTTGTTATTGTTGTCATGCCACGTGGCAGCATAAGATAGTTAACATTTGAACATCTGGCAATTAAAAAGTTGTGGTTGCTGAGGTGTACTGTGGTTACCATTTATGTAGCAGGTTTTCAGACAGTTGCTATTTTCATGCAGACTGGTGTGTCAGACAAATTTATTGCTGCTTCTGCTGTTGCAGTTAAAAACATTGTTCAAGATTCACCTAACAAGGTTTGCATCAAAAACCATCAAACTTTTCAAGAAATAGCAACCTACTTTCATTTATTTGTCTATTATAGCATCCCACTTCTTTTTCTGTTATTCTGCAGGTTTTCATTGGTGGGATTTCAAAGATTATTACATCCGAAATGGTACCTACAATTTTCTAAAATTCTTGTGTTTTTTTTTTTTTTTTCTTAATTATCTTTTTAAAGCATCTAATTTCTAAAGATTGTACACTTCACAGCTCATGGAAATAGTTAGTGCTTTTGGACCACTAAAAGCTTACCATTTTGAACCTCCATGTGCTTTCCTCGAGGTATAAAAATAAAACCACTATTTTTCCATTTTGTATTTTTAATTATTTAAATTTTAAAAAATTGTCCCTTTTAATCAAATTTATCATTACACAGTTTGTTGATCAATCAGTCACCATAAAGGCATGTGTTGGTCTTAATGGCATGAAATTGGGCGGTCAACTGTTGACCGTAAGTCAAGCAACTCCCGATACTTCCTCAATGGTAAAATCTCCAATTCTTTTAATTAAAAAAGATATTTCCTTTATTATTCTATTATAATATTTAATCATTTATCTAATAACATCATTAGGAAATACATGGAGACCGCCCTTTCTATGGTACACCAGCACACGCACAACCGCTTCTCAAAAAACAAACACAAGTCCTGAAACTCAATAACGTGGTATGTTTTTTTATTCTACACATTTTAATAAATCAATTATTATTTATTATAGTATATAATCCTTCTTTTTTACCTACATAGGTGGACCCACAAAGCCTAATGTCACTCTCTGAACAAGAAATGGAAGAAATACTAGAAGACATACGCCTAGAGTGTTCCAGGTTTAACTTTATGACACCTTTCAATGATGAAAAGGACGAGGGTATTTTCGTCTTTTTCACAAAATTCAAAAAATCACAATCTTTGTCCCACCGACATTTGCACGCCAAAAATCAGTACAAACGGGGACGGGATTTAACTTTTTAAACACGTTTGGCGAAGGGCAAAAACGGAAAGATGAATTATATATTATTATACTTAAGTTTTTATATAATTATTATTGTAGGTTTGGTACGGTGAAGTCGATTAATATTGTTAAACAACCACCCAACATGTCCACAACTTCAGAAACAGTTAAAGAAGAAATAGGCGGTGATGAAGAACCTGTTGTTGCGGCATCGACTGGCGGCAGTGGTGAACCGGAAGAAGGTAACGAGGCGGCCGGAGTTAATGGCGTGGAGGAGATGTCGAACCAGATAAGTTGTGAAATTAACAAACCGAGCGGTGATGATGTGGCGGGAAGTAAAGTTTGGGCGGAAGTTGAGGGCGGTTGTGTGTTGGTGGAGTATAAAAGAATAGAAGCTTCTGCCATGGCGGCTCATTGTTTACATGGACGGGTTTTTGATGGGAGAATAGTGAATGTTGAATATGTTGCACATGATGTTTATTGTGCTAAATTTGGAAAATGAGTATTTTGTATTGTTGATTGGATTTGTTGTCATGTGGGGAGATGTTATTTTGGTGTATGAATGAATGTTGGTTTTGTAGAAAGATATTTTATGATTAGTGTTTTTTTTATTATATTGCTATTTTTAGAAGGTGTAGGGTAGGGTAGGGAATAAAGTGTTTTGAAGTTTAATTTGATGGAAATGGAAAATTTGCATATGATTTGGTGAGAAAATGCACAATTTTCTTTTACCAAGTTTTGTGTGACTTTCATTGAATAAAAGTTAAAAAAAAGGCTCATTCTATTTCATACATATAACACTATCATTTAAAAAAATGATAAATACTAGTGTTCACATATTACTCTTATTATCGGTTGGTGTAGGTTACAACTGGCGTGACATACACATAAGATTATTTAATGATATAGGAAGGTAATGAACTATTAGTTTTGTTCATAATTGGGTAATTTTTTTTGTACATATATAACAAACGAAATTGTTCAAATGTTACCATTATTATTCATTAAAAAAACCTATATATACTTCTAAAAACGTATAGTTATGCATATATACTTCTGAAAACATATTTCATACTTCTAAAAACATAAAACATGACTTAAGTGAGGTCAGTAGGAGTGTAAGCATATACGACTCTAGAGCTTTCATTATCTTGAAATATATTACGTAGGCTATACCAAGATTGCATGGCAGTGGTGTTGACTTCAAGAATGGTACAAAGAAGATCAATTGAGATTGTCACATAGATCCGTTGAAGGATGATAACATCAAATATGGACCATGACCTTTGACTTCTTTAGTGAGGACGCTTGTGGTGGTTGTGGTTTGAAGGACAAAGGACTTAGCAGGCTTTACAATGGATCTTGAAAAGAGTCGACCAAGCCGAGTATTTGCTTGTTTCCATGTTAAGTGTAATTGGGGTGATATATTTAATGTTGTTAACGATGATGATCGTGTGAGGTTTAGTTTTGTTGGCTTGCGTTTGATTAGTACAGCGTTTTCAAGATCGGGATATTGATTGTAGTATCGTAAAATGCTACAATCCCGCAAGTAATAAATGATATGTAGCACAATATGATTATTTTTGTAGCAATATCGAACTTAAGATTGTAGGATCGCACACAAGATCGTAAGATTGTATATCGGTCCAATCCCACATTTTTCTTTATTTTGGTCTTTTGTGTCTAAAAGTGGTAACTCTAAAGTTGGTCATATCATTAGAAAATCAATCTTACATATCGGTTCATAAATCCTGAGCATAACTTTAATAACTTGTTCTTTCTAATTCAAAATTGAGCCCTAATAATTGTCCCACATAGAAACTCACATCTGTTATTAGTTTACTCCATTACTTCACGATTGTCGATAAAGATAAGTCTCTTTTATGCATAGTGTTTTGTTTCGATCAAGATAAAAGAGTTTTTATAAGAATGAAGATAATTGTACTATAAAGAGGGAAAATGACATCAACACATCAATTTTCATGCAAAAATTTATATAAGATCGATTTAAAGTTTATATATGTATAACATTATAAGCTTATCCATTTTAAGAAAAAGAATTCCATTTCAAGAAAAACTTTTAAACTTATCATGTTTTATATTTAAAGTTTATGTATGAATATTTTTTTGCATATTACATATGTTCCAAACTTTATATAAATATAAAAATGCAATAATAGCTTACTTTTAATTTGTAAACATATAACTATTTAAGTTGGTTGAGATCTTTCGATCCGGATCTGATTTTATAATTATGATATAACGCCGAAAAATGATTTGTAGTAAGATCACTTTAATCACTAAATTCTATTATTTATTTACTTTTTAAAAGTTTCTAAATGACTAACTTTTTAAATATGATTACAAGAACTATATTATTATAATAAGAATGATATTCTTTTTTTTTTCTTTTTTCTTTTTGCATAAAACAATCCGGAGGTTTTATATGACGACTTTCCACATGCTTGACTCTATTTCCTTATAATATAATATAGACCTTTTTATTTAGCTCATCTGAAAGGAAAACCCAAATCATAAGTAAATTGATAAAAAAAACTTCCATCACCAACCATAAGAATGTGGTTATTATCTTAGAAAATGGGGAATTTCAGGTCTTTATTTGGTAATAATCAATTCTTGTTGTAGGTTAGGTCGGTTTTCAAAGGAGATTAACCCGAATATTATCCTTTGTATCGAGTTATAAAAAAAAAGATTTAGGCCCGATTGTATGAATTAATTAGCAATATTTTTATATTTGTGCTGGTATACGTCTTTCTTTTATGAGTGTTGCTTAAAATGACCTTACCAAGTTACCATATATGGTTTTCATTGAAATAAAATCAACTTGGAAAAAGTTTGGAAATGTTAGATCTACTTTCTCTTTCAAATGATTGACAAGGAATTCATATTTTCATATTTCCATAATGATTTTGTGCCATGTCTACCCACAAATTAAATTCATGCCAATTTCATTTTAAGTGATAATGAATGAATTCATCAAAATCCAGTTTATACCGATGTTGCCAAGATGAGGAAGATTCATCTAAGATGTGTGATGGAGGTTACCCATCAAATATATTCCGGGTCACACCCACAAACTTAAAAGAATAAAATTTCTAAACAAAATTAATATCAGCTTACCGCGAGAATGGATAAAAGTAATATCTTATAGGGAGATTTTTTTTTAGAAAAGCTAGTATGTTTTTACTTTTTTATCTTGGAAATCTTTGATTTGTTTTTTGTTTCAGAAAAACCTTTAATATTTTTGAAGATTTTTAAAAAGTTAATAAAAAACTTTCCAAAAACATTATTTTTAAAAGAAAATATTCTTCGGAATAGAACATAATTTCAAATAGGTAAGAATGATTTGGTTTTTGATTAAAACATAAATCAAATCGAAAATTTTGGTTTTTGAATTTGAAAATATCAACTATTGGTTTTTTGGTTTCAATTTATCGTTTTTATCTTTATTTTCATGTGTTTGTTCATCAATAATGTTGTTAATACGTAGTTTCACTACTAGAAAAAGAGGTTATCGTGACGAACTCTATAGGGACGACAATAGTCGTCGCAGTAGACCATCTATAGCGACGACATGTCGTTTCTATAGGGCAAAAAGTCAAAGTTTGACCTTTTACTTAATAGGGACGACTTATGGGGCTATAGCGATGACAATTTTCGTCTGTATAGCCTTTATTTAGGTGTTGTTTGTTTTTGAATAGGTAAAATGTCTACAGTCTGCGAACCACATCTGCAGAAAAAGAGGCGAACCAAATGTCTGCAGTCTGCGAACCACATTTGCAGAAGAAGAGGTGGACCAAACGTCTGTAGGCTGCAAGAAGAAGATTGTTTATTTTTTTTAAAGTCTGCATGCTGTTAAAATAAACTAAACACCAATAACACTTGTTAAACATAAGCAAAAAACCATATTAAATACATACATAAACAAAAAACAATATAATGTCTCCAACATAGACACCAACCAAACAATGTTTCAAACTTAGGCAAAAAAAAAACCATATGATGTTTCCAACATAGACAAAACCAAACAATGTTCTCTACTTTAATAGTCCTAAACTTGTAGCAGTAATCTTGATCTACCCTTTTAAGACATCAGGATTAGGTGGCAATGTCATCCATGCCTATCTCAAATGCATAGACACTCCAACAATGTTAAAAGCGGCTAAAAATATAGGATCGATTGGGTCTAAGTCAACAAGCTTCAACTGGTTTGACGGGAAACAGTTAGACCTGGCAATGGAGCGGGGTTTGACCCTAATCCCCTCTAAACCCGTGCAAAATGTATGGGTTTAGATCATTATTTGTGATCCATTTACCTGTTAACGACCCGTACCCGTTAACCTATTTATTAAAAGGGTTGGGTTTGGATCACTATTGATCCGATCCATTAATGACCCGCTTCGTGCAAATTTTAAAAACATAAATTTATTATTTATAAATTATTAGTTTTATAATTTAATTGAAACGAGGATTTCACTGCATCACCGATAAAAGCATATAACGTACACGAAAGGCAGTACTCGAGAGTCGAGGAGTCACTCCTTCTATCATTCCACTTCCTAATTCGAGAATATCAGTTGACTCCAAGAAGAATAAATATGGCTTCAATCAATCGGAACTTTGGAAGGGTTTACTGGACTAGAGTTGCCATCCGTGTTTTAGGTTGTGGTTACTGGCCTCAATCAATCCCAAAATCTTTAATCAATCAGAAGGTATTTTGCAAACAATCATCATGTGTGTTATTGAAAGGTTTTCTACAATCTTTAATCAATCAGAAGGTAACTTACTGTAATAACAATCGCCATTGATTTGTTATCGATCTACTATGTTTTCTACTTTAATTGATTAATTGAAATCGACTAATTGCAATCGTGTGTTATTCGTACGTTATTGAAATCGCCATTTACTTATATGTTCTTAACTTTATCGAGGTGATCGGTGCGTGGGTCGGTCGGACTATGAAGTTTTTGAAGATGCATCTCAATGTCTACATTTTCTCATGCATTTTTGAAATAGTAGACATTTGTTTTTTTTTATGGAATTGTTATTTTAAGTATTAAGCTCTATTAGACGTTTGTTTTATTATGAAAAGTTTTTTATAAATATTAAGTAAAAATGTTATTCATGTTATATTTGTTGGGATGCATAATTATTGTGTAAATTTAATATCATAAATGGGTCGGGTAAAAGGGTTGGGTATTTGTTGATTCAGTGGATAAGGGTATGAGTTTGATTATTCAAAACCTTGCGGGTTACGGATCAGGTTTGGATCAGCTTATGGAATTTGTTAAAAGGGTTTGGACTAATGCTGATCCGCTCCAAACCCGCTCCATTGCCAGGTCTAGAAATACCATCATAATCTTCTACGTCATGAAAGGGTATGTCTGTAAGCTGAATTGGTTGGACACGATGACCAGAAGATGATCCAACCACTGATGATGTCTGGGTTGATGTCCACTTTCAATTACCAGTAGCACTATTTCCATCAAACAGAGTTGCATAAAGTTATGGGAAAGGCCATGGGACGATTTTCAATTATGCAGCATTCGGATGCCCCAACTAATATAAGAATATTTGCCAAATTAATAGATAAATGATAACAAATTATATGTAAACATACCCTTCTAAAGTCTTCCCATTCCTCTGATGTCATGTTAAAAGTGTTTGTTTGAGCGTTGTATATGTTACCGGTTTTGTTTTTCAAATAGACCCAACCTATGTATTTTGCTTTGAGATTATCATAAGCATTCTTCATTTGTTTTTGGGATAAATCCATGCCAAACCTTTCCTAAAGAACTCTTCCTAACCTAATCTATGAGTCTTTGTGCAAACTCAAACCTTTTCCACCAATATTATTTACTTCTCCAATGCACGTTTCCAACAAGCACTTTAGATACTCAGTGGACCATTGTTGTTTTTCTCCCATTTCTAATAAGCAAAAAATCATATATAAATCAGATTTGAGCATATCATAACCCCTAATTTTAGCTTTCAGGTTTGTACAAATTTAACATCTTCAAATCTAATTAAAAAATCTACATAAACTCAACAAATTAGCAAATCCGATTCAAAAAAAAAAACTCAGCATAAAAATTTAGCATACCAATTGAACAATTCTAATTAAAAAAATTCGGGAACATGATTCAAAAATCTAATTCAAAATTGGAACATGATTCAAAAATTCTGATTAAAAAAAAAACCTAGAAAAGTATTACATCAGCAACCTCGAACCCTAGAATACAATCATCAGCAACATTGAACCCAAGAATACCAAAATCGAAACCCTAGCATTTAAATATTGAAATCCTAGCATACCAAAATCACAACCCTAGTATACAAAATCAGTTACCTGTTGATGGCTGTTCGATGTAGCAGAATCGTCTGGAAGGAGAATCGGTTGGAAGGATAAGGGAGAAAGCTGGCGTCGACGTAGGAAGGTATCGACAATAGAAGCAGCGATGGTGTGGCCGGTGGTGCCGGTTTGGTCGACGACGCAAAGAAGAGAAAACGAGAGACAACGATTGGAAGGAGAATGAAGAAGTCGAAAGGAGAGATGCATATTTCTTTTTTTAGGTTAAAAAGTATTATTTTGTTACTAGAAGTGCTTTGAAGACCCTTAAAGATGTTGGTCTATATCTGCCCTAAGAAGAGGAAGCGCAGACCTTTTTAGGTCTGCGGGTCTTCTAAAAACAAACACTCTATGATGATCCATGTTTGCACACCGTCTGTGTGGCACATACAAAATTGCTCAAGAAGATCTGCAAGAAAAAACAAACAACACCTAAGTGTTCAATCATACCTAAGCTAAGCTTACAAAAGACCAATATGGAGTTCCTATGAATGCTATAGACTATCGAGGTCTCATTGGTAGCTTGTGCTACGTAACTCACACCAGGCCAGATCTAGGCTAGGCTATTCGATAGGAGTGGTAAGTCAATACATAGAATTGTTGGTTAAAAGTCACCTCAAGGTTGTACAGAAAATTATGAGGTATATCAAGGGAACCATCCACTATGTTTAATATACAAAAAAGTTGGAGACAATGAATTAAGAAACTATAGTAGTAGTAGTCATGGAATGGATTGCAATAATCGCAACGGTAAAACCAAAACATTGTTTCAATTTTTAGGTAATTCCATTAGGTGGTGCTCATAAAAGCATAGTATTGTAGCACTTTCTTCTTGTGAAGTTGAGTTTATGGTTGCGACGTTGGTTGCACGCAAAGCACTACGGTTGAGAAGTTTGTTGACTGGCGTGACCACCTCGAAAGCAAAATGTGTCAAGATATATATATATATATATATATATATATATATATATATATATATATATATATATATATATATATATATATATATATATATATATATATATATATATATATATATATATATATATATATATATATATATAACAAGTCTGATATAGCATTGATAAAGAACCTGGTGTTTCATGGGAGAAGTAAACATATTGATACAAGGTTGGATTTTATCACGAGTATGTAGAGAAAGACTTGATTTGTGTAGGGCATGTAAGCGGATAAGAGCAAATAACTGGCATCCTAACAAAGACATTACCTGGAAGAAACAAATCAGAATTAAGGGGGAAAGTATTGGAAGTAATTCTGATTTGGTAAAGCTTTGAAAAAGTCTGATGGAGAATAAAGTAAAGATGGGTTTCAAAAGTTAGGAGTACGTGGATTTAATAGCGAGTCATGTTTTCCTGTTTTTAGATCAGTAGGTTGTTCATTTGCAGCATTATATGAGTGTTGTTTATTCCCTTTATTTTAGATGTATCAGTATTCAAAACGTTTCTTATGAAATATAGCTTCGAAATTCCCTAGAGAGGTGCCTCTCGTGATTTGAAGTTTTGCCTCATTTGGGTGTGAATCTTAAGCCTTACAAACTGATTTCCAACATGCCAAACGCTATACAAGGCTGTTATATTTGTTATGTTCTCACTCGTTGTACAAATAGAGCCTTGAGTTTTTAAATGCCCGCAAAACGGAAAGATTAGAAATATGGATTTAATTATTATATAACTTTTTGTGAATAGCTAATTCGTACAACTTTTAAGGTGTCCGGGATTGCTTTTTAAATCTTCTTATTGCCTTATTGGCTTTTCAAAAAGCCACTAAGTCAAAAAATATTTGAGAAATATATAAGCACTTTTTATAAGTTCTTTTGGAAAAAAGGCAATAGCTAAAATTCATAAGTTACATCATCCTTACTTTTCAAAATAGCTTATGGCTGTGTGTGTGGAAGCTAATCCAAACACTTTTTTAAAACTTATTTTTGTCACCACATAAGCTAATAAGCATTTATATAAAAAATTGTTACTAAGTTAAATAAGCAATCCCAAACACCCCTAAATATACTCCTAGGTTACACCTTGTCCTAAACGACACTTGAACTCTCCACCATTTGATAGGTTCTTTGATTTCTTCACAATGTTTTTTATCAAATGGGGCATTGAGTTTTTAATTTACTTTCTTTACATGATATATTTTTTGGGTAATATATCATAGGGTTTGCATGGTGAAATCAACAAATAACACTAAGCCAACTAATGACCTGTGTCAAGAAAGTGGATCAAGGCCTTCATGTAATGATAAAGAGCGCCAATAAGAGAAGAAAAGAGGATTAAAAGAAAATTAACTGAACATTACTAAATTATCCTTGAAGCTTAACTAACACTAACGGAAACTTGGCTAACAGAGTTTATATCTCATTTAGGAAATAGTTAGAATTTGGAAACCACCGATTTTAAATATTCATGTTGAATTGACTGTAAATATTTTTGTGTTTATCTTTGTAAGAAATTAGTAAATAATTGAAGCTATATGTAATCACAAGAATTATATTAATACAATAGTAATTTAAATCTTCTTTAGATAGCGTTTCAAGAGATTTTATACATTATGAATATGCTTGGTTGATTATTGATTTGTGACTCATTTGATGTGTTTGATAAAATTAGTCGGTAGTTGGAAACTGGTAGTTGATAACTGAAAGTTGAAAGTTGTATATTTTATTTGTACGAAAATATTCAACAAAAGTCGCTTTTACCTTTTAATTGTGTAAAATCACATATAAACTAAAAGCTAATAATCTATAAAAGCTACTTGAAGTAACTTTTGAGTTATAAGCTATTTGAAATATGAGCTTTTTATTTAAAAGAAAAGCGAAAAACTCGTATCATTGAATGAAAAGGTTTTTTTTTTTTTAATTCAAATTTTTTCTTAAAAATTATAAACCAAAAAACTTTTAAAAGCTTTCAAAGACTCGTTTAAACATACCAAGCAAATTTCTTTTGTTTGACTCATTTAAGAAAAATGTAGCACGTGACGTGTATTAAAAGTAAATTGACCGAAACCATCTTTAAAACATGAGGTTGAGGTTCACTTGGTGTTATCGTTTACATTGTCGTGGACAATTAGAAGTTTTATGACTAAAAAAAAAAAAACTTGATTACTTATCGATTCTCGTTGTAAGCTAAGTTAGTTTTCAAAAGGACAAGTTTCCCCTGGACAGTTTCGTATCGTTCTAGAAAACAATAAGTCTGTCGGATTGTTTTCATAAATATCAATTAATCTTTGTAACGAGCTCGTTACAATAAATTTTATGAGTGTTGTTTTAAGTGATATTACCGTATATTTACTAAAATAAATCTAATTTGAAAAGTTTGGAGATGTTAGATCGACATCACTTTTTAAATGATTGACTTTTAATATTTTCATATTTCCGTAACGATTTTGTGTCGACATGTTCTTTTCCACACTAAATTCATGCAAATCTCATTTCAAAGGATGATGAAATCACATATATGATCTCTTAAAAAAAATATTATGGTACCACATTCCCAATTAAAATGGTGTTTGGGATTGTTTATTAAAAGATCTTATTGATTTATTAGCTTTTTGTGAGCTTATTGATTATTGAGTATTCAAAAACCTAATAAGTCTAAAAAAAGTTTTTGACAATATAATAATGACTTATTGAAAGTGATTTTAATACATTAAAATAAGTTGTTTCTGATAAGTAAGAACCATTACTTTTTAGAATAACTTAAAAAGACTAAAGTTTCTTTAAAAACTCTTTTGCCCTTGCTTTTTAAAACGACCTATGTATATTATAGCAAATAAATAATCCAAATACTTTTAAAAAAAATATTTTTACTTATGACATAAGTCAATAAGTACTTATATCAAAGAACATTTATTGATTTAAATAAACAGTCTCAAACACCCCCTAAAATTAGGAAGATCCATATATGTGTATGTTTGACTATACTTCCTCACACACTCATAAACAATTTCCAATCATATTTTGTTTTTTTTTTTTTTTATAAAAAATGAGGTAAAAATGATGCTAAGAGTGATTTTACTCGAACTCTACTATATTTGTATATTATTTTTTAAGAATATTCCAAACATATCTTTTTTTAGACATCTCTTCTATTTATTAGATTTAAATAGGGTTAATATCATAAAAATATTTTTACTCGAACTCTACTATATTTGTATATTATTTTAGACAATTTTTTCCGAAAGACTAAACTATTTTTTTTTTTTTTGAAAAATCTTCAAGTATTTTTTTTCTAGATAACCCTCACATTTGATAACTTATTCTTTTGAACCAATTTGTTCGTTTTGACTCATAATTCTCATGTTTTGTTTGTTGTTGCCATTTATGATCTTTTGGTAGTTTTTAACATTAAAAATATAAACGAAACATTTGATTATTTTTTTTAAATAAAAAGAAAGATGTTGTGGCCAATTCATGTTGGCAAACTACATATTAAAATTGTTTTGGAAGATGCTTAAAATTTGTAATAGATGGTGAAGAACGATATAGTCTGGCTAGATATTCTTTCTAACAGAAAAAATATGAAAGCTTAGATTAGATTCCAAATATAGATTGGTGTTCAGAAGTTGTCTTTTACTTTGATTTCTTAAAACAGTTTAAGATATCAAGCCAATTTAGACCACTGTTCTTCACCTTCTATAATCTTTGAGCATATCAAAATCTATTTTTAAAATGCTTATCAAAATATATTTGTAGGATGCTTGGAGATTATTGCAATTGAAGAACATTGGTCTAAATTAGCTTAATATGTTAGATTGTTTTAAGAATTCAATGGAAAGACAACATCTGAACACCGATCTATGTTTGGAATCTAATCTAATTTCATGTTTCTCTATTAAAAATATTTTCAAGCCAGACTAGACAGTTGTTACTCATTTGCTACAATCTTTAAGCATCATGCAAATTGATTTTAATATGTATTTTGCCAAGAAGAATTGGTCGTGACATGTTTCTCTTTGTTTTAAAAAAAATCAAATGTTTCCTCTATATTTTAATGTTAAAAACTATCAAAAACATCGTAAACACCAAAAATAAGAATAATATGTTAATTATGAGCCGAAACAAAAAGTCGATTAAAAGAAAAGGTTTATCAAATGTGAGTTTTAATCTTAAAATAAAAAAAAACTTGAGGGTTTTTTCGAAAAAAAAAGTTGAGGGATTTTTTGAAACTTTGTTTTATCTAAAACTGAAATATTACCGGTAAACCTGCTAAAATGTTCAAATCGAAAAAAATAGAAAAATATAATATCTTTTTATGAAAAAGAAATAGTTTAAGGTTTAATCCCAAAAAAGGCAATATATATGACCTTTTTTAATAGGGTTAATGAACTAAATGGGTAACGAACTTTTGTATTTGTCCACATTTAAGTAATCATGTTTTTTGTACATCTTTGACCAGTATACTTGCTTGACATGTTCATAATAAGGTAATAGTATCTACGATTACCAATAATATTACATTATTATGAACGGAGCAAACAAGTATATTGGTCAAACGTGTACGAAAAAAACATTGTTACCTAATAGTGGACAAAAACTAAAGTTCGTTACCCATTTATTATATATCTAACATTCCTAATTTTTCTGTTTGATTATTGAATTTTATTTATTTTATAAATTAACCTGTGGTCGGTTTTTACATTATTTTACGAATTATATGAATAATTAAATGCTTTATTACATGTTGTGTACAACTAATGACCATTTAAAACCTGGAAAATTTATTATTTGAAAAAAGAGTTTAAATTTTTAATGGTCTTAAACACAAAAAAACGATTATAGGCAAAAGAATTAAAAAATAGTGAAATAATATTACATTCCTCATGTTCACTGCTTCATTCTAACTCATGTCATTTTAGATGAACAATCGAGTCTTCGAGGTAATATCGTGAACAATGAGTCTCTTGAAGTTGTATGAAACGACGCATTCATTGGCCTTAATGTCTTACAAAATTATGTATCTTTTAATTTGTTATTTCAAAATTAAAAGTACTAAGATTTAAAAACAATTATATTATAATATATAATTATTTAAAAGCATAAAAACAATTAAAGAGTTTCCCTTCATCCATCCAAATTTAAGTAACCATGTTTTTTTCGTACATGTTTGGGTAACCATGTTTTTTTCGTACACGTTTGACCAGCATACTTGTTTGACATGTTCATGATAAGGTAATATTACCGGTAATCATAGTTAATATTACCTTATTATAAACAGATCAAACAAGTATAATGGTCAAAATATATACAAAAAAACGTGATTACCTATATGTGGACAAACGCCAAAGTTCGTTACACATTTAGTTCATTAACTATTTATAATACAAGATCTTTTAAAAAACTACCACCAAAAACTTGTATATAAATAATCAAATTGTGGTATTATAAACATAAATATTGTATCTAAGATTTTATTTCAACTTTATCGTGTTATAAATTATTGAAAATTTTAAATTAAATATTTTTAAAATTGTTATTACAATTAAAATAAAACAATATAAGTAAATAAACTCAAAACTAAAAATTATATATATATATATATATATATATATATATATATATATATATATATATATATATATATATATATATATATATATATATATATATATATATGTATAACCTAAACTTGATCGTATTTTGGTGTAAATTAATTGTATTCATCCAAATTTGAAGTGATACGATACTAACACCAATTTTCTATTTTTTATGCAAAAATAGAGTTGACTTGGAGATGGTTAATTGTGTTTTTATAACGAGTATTATTTTTATATTATGAAAGTCAGAATTTCAGTATGACATTTAGGAACTCTTGTATATATTCTCATATATTCTATTAAGAAAGAGTAAAGGAATTGATATTTTGTTTTTATTACTTCTTTTGATAATTTATTTAGCACATTTTAATTCATTCTTAATATAATTTTCATGCATATTTTCTATTTGTGTTATTTTTTTCATTCGAGGATACATTCTAGTATTTTGTGTTAATTGCAGATAATTTTTTAGAAGACTAGCATGGAGCAGTGATTTTTCGGGAATCGGAGTGAGAAGAATTGCAGGATCCAAAAATAGTTATTAGATTATGGGCTTGGATGAGGAAATGGATCAAGAGGTTGTTCTATGTGCTTGCAAGGAGTGAAAGGCCCAAATGGTGGTCGACTTCCCGGTTTTGAACAAATGAGGAATGAGACAACATAGCTTTTGGTGAAAAAGACCCGGATCGGGGCGTTATTGGGCTTTTGGTGCATCCACGTGGCCAGCATGGAATTTATAGTGCCCTTGCGTGGCCCGTGCAAATGGGTTGGAGGGCATTTTGGACTTTTCACGTTTGGGGCTACTATTTGTAGGACTTGGAAGGGGTTTTACTCACATTATCTTTTAGAGGCCACAACCAGGAGAGAGTGCTAGGGTTTGAAGAACATCATTGGTGCATTTTCTACATCTTTGAAAATTTTCTACATCTTTGTTTTTCATTTAGACTTGCTGCTTTTGGTACTTGAATGTTTGGTATATTTATATTCCTTATGTTTGATATTCTAGCCATGTTTTGCTAGACCTTCATTTTAAATATTAGGTGTTAATCTATGACAACTAGATATTTTTTAATGGTTTATGGGTTTTGTGTTCATCCATGAATGAAAATTTTTTCTTGAATTTCTATGATTATTCTAGTATTTCTATCAATGGTTAAAATGCTTGAATTATTATTATTAGTTACTCCTTAGATTACGTAATTGATCTTGGAAGTAATTTGGTAACAAATGGTTTTTGTGAATGCTTTTTATTTCATACTAAATTATAAGGTTTTATTCTCTAAAAGTTAAAGTGCAAGCTTTTCTAACATTTGTTTAGATTTGGTGACCCTTGGAGCTTATTGCTAGTCAAACTACTTGAACCAAATGCTTATTTGACTCATGATTTTGATTAAGATGGATATGAAGAGCTTTTCTAATGTCTATATGAATTAAGATGGTCTAGATGACTCAAGATTTTGAGTTGTTTTAGCCAATGTTGTTTGAACCAAAACATTGCACCATAAACTATACTTATAAATGAACTAGTTGTGTTATGATTATAATCACAATATTGATCCTTCATCTATTGTTGAAATTCACTTCAAAAGTTTACTTACTCACCACTTGTTTAATTTCTTGTGTAACTTAGGACTTAGCCAAACAAAATCCCCAATTTATTTCTTGTTTGTTAAGGAAACCGACAAGTCCTTAAAGTGTCGGCTTGATCTTCGTGTAATTGACATATTTTCTTTGTTGAATTGAAACTGTTTTCTAGGTATCGAAATGATTAGTGACTAAAACTGACTAGACTCGTCTAGTCTATTCAATATGACAAGAAGCAAGGCTTCATACACATACAAAGATCAGTTAACTATGAATTTCATCATCAAACCTAAACAAAATAATATAGGACTAACATGCACATTCACTAACTCCCTCTCTCCTAAAAGGCAGAACCCTCTAAACACACAAAAATGACAAACCACACAAACCATTCTCGAGTTTTACTATGTATTTTGAATAATTAGTTATCGATAAGATGTTTTACTATATTGATTATCAAATCATGCGTAATATTCATAATATACAAGGAAACATAGAGTATCTGAAACATTATATTAAAATTTATTCTGTCAATTTTGAATTATCTATTTAGGCTTTGTTTGGCAGACTAGCTGAAAAACTAGCGGGTAGCTGAAAAACTAACTGGTAACTGATAGCTGAAAAACTAGCTAATAGAAAATGACGTTTGGTAGCAACTAGTTGAGAAACCTAAAATGACATAAAACAGCATGTACATTTCGAAATCATGTTTTCTATTCATAGGATGTACGGGCGTAAATCATTTCAATTGTCAAGTCTTAATTGAAAACATGTGCTATGCATTAATGAACGTAACTTACTATGCATAAACTCGTAACAGATTTCTTACTATGCATAAGCTCGTAACAAATTGTAACAAAAACGAAAACAACGGTTACAATAATGGAAACCAACAGAACCCTTTAGATACACCCCATGAAACAAATCACAGCAGCAGAAAGGAAAAAAACTAATGATACCCTTTTGTAGCCGGCAAATAAAAAACAAGTGAATCCAATGTAATGGGATCCATACAATCAAGAAAGGAAAACAATCCTAAATACAAACCTAGCTATCCAATCCATAAAAAAAGTAATACAATCAATAATTACTGACCTCAAAAAATCTTTGCGAATACGACTTGATAAAACCTTCGTGCTCCGAATCGATGGTCGACGAGAAATGGCGCCACTGGTTATGCGGGAAAACAATCGTTGTGGAGGAAATCAATTTATAACTAGCGATTAGGATATAGGGCAAATTTAAAATACGTGTTTATCTTAAATCCATAGAGTTTGTTATTTTGAATGACAAAACTGGAACATATAAAAAAGCTAGTGCATATGTTAGTTTGAGTAGCGTATAAACAAGGAAGCTAGCTTACAAGCTTGTTTTTGGCATACCAACACAACAACTTCAAAAAACTTGAAAAATACGCTAGCTTTTAAGTTAATTGTGGCATGCCAAATGCAACTTTAAAAGATACTAAAAATGGAAATAGCAATCTTATATGTCCACAAGTTATTAAAATTGCATACATTGATTTTATTTTCTGGTACGTTTTCTAGTTTGAGTGTACGGATAATCAATTTGTTTAGTTTATGAAAAAATTGATTATTGTTTTTAATTTATTGTTTTGTTTTAATAAAAAGTAATCAATTTTGTAATGCATATAAACAATTACTACACAGAAACTAGTTTTAAAAAGAAAAAATCAAAATTAGTTAGTCAAAGTTTACAACTTAGGTGATGTCCCGGTAAATTATTTTGTATGGATAAAAAATCATTATATATTATTATTATTTTCTGGTTAATCGTTGATTTTTCATTTGTTTAAAAAAAACATCAATATTTGGTAAAAAGTTTTAACCCAACCAATTATGACAAAAAAAGCCGATAAATAATAGTTTCGATAAAACTTTTTACCCAAAATTAATGGTTTTTCCGACCATTATGACCTGCAAATTATGACCTATTAAACAAACTCTAACAGATAACGACTTTAATGAATTTTTTTACCAAGAATTAGTGGTTTTTTTCTCAATCTTACAAAAATTGGTTGTTAAACCAAATTTTTGATAAAATATAATATTTTTTTCATAATTAACCCTTTAAAATAAATAGTAAATAAAAATTTAACTACTTGTTTAGTACCTTTGAACAAAGATTTTTCAATAAGAGAATACGACCTATAGATACTACCGAAGAATATTTGAGACTAATCAAAATAAATAATAAAAAAACGTAATAACTTATCAAATTTAATAATTTAATTAAGAGAAAACTGCAAAAATGGTCCCTGTGGTATGCGATTTGTTGTGGATAAGGTCATTTGACTTTCAAAATTGCAAAAAAGTCCTTATCAGGAGGTTTCTATGTGGTTATGGTCCCTCCTTAAACTGAAATGACTATTATACCCTTATTTTATTTATTTCTATTTTTCTTTCTTTATTTAAGTATATTATTATTATTTATTAAATTAGATTATTAAATTAGAAACGGGACCCATACACTCTCTCTCCCTTTTGATTCTCTCTCTCTCTCTCTTCCACCATTTTCATCTCAACGTCCCTTTTCGTCGGAAAACGCTGCTCAGCCGTTTCTCGTTGTGTCCCACCACCTTTATCTCCACCTGCACACACACACCACCCTCATACTCCCATCTCCGATCTATCACCAAACCACCACAAGCCACTGTGCCCTGTCAACCAGCCACCAACAGATCCGCTAGTGGCGCCACCTGCTACAACCACCACCTTCGATTTGCTTCACATACGACATCTCTCTCTCTTCCACCAGTTATCCCCTTCGATCTGTTGTGTCTTATGCAATCAAATTTCAGAGATAAATGTAACGAAAACACACATTTGAAATTCTGGGTAGTTCAAATCGCACAAGAATCTCCATGAAAACGGCTTTACAAAAGTTATCCCCTCATTTGAAGAGATCAAAACCCTACGAAGACACCACCACCATGAAAAGATTACTCAAATTGATTTATAATGATGACGAAGTCGACGGCCCACTAACAATTAAAACAATTAAAGAGACTTGAAGAAGAATGGGACTGCATCAAGCAATCTATTTCCAGGTCCAATCGCCGGAAAACCACCACCGACTCAATCGCCACTCTTGCCGTGAACCATCGTCCCTTTTAACTGTACGAAAATTCTCCCAAAGAACTCATATTGTTGTTACATGATTCGCCTTCAGAAGAGGACTTCTGGAATTCAAGACACCATGATTGAGTCGCAATTGAAATAATCAAAGAGCGTGAGGCTGATTTCGATAATTGCAGATTTAGGGGAAAAAGGCTTTTCGAAGAATTAGAAGTCGGTTCAGATGACGATGGAGGAACACAGGTTGAGTATCACGCTGGCTTCTCGCAACTTATCTTTTCCCTTACTATCACTCGATCGCAGTCCTTGTCTCCAAACCCTTATACCGATCGCACACTTCAATCTTTTTTGGGTTCTTGTTCTTATCTAACTCGTATATATATATATATATATATATATATATATATATATATATATATATATATATATATATATATATATATATATATATATATATATATATATATATATATATATATATATATATATATATATATATGGAGAGGTTAAAATGAGAAGGATTAAAAGGTTGAGAATGTGAGAATGATTCTGGACCAATCATTTTATAGGGATATATTATAGTAATTTTACAATATGACTAATTAATTAAAAATACTAATTAATTATGTTTTCCTATAATCATGGGATTAATTTATTCAATTTCCATGATTATAGAGATTACGATTGCTGTTACCTAAAATAAAAAAATTAATTTTTTTGTTATTTTATTAATTGAAAATAAAAAAAATATTTTTATCAATTCTTTTTTCAAAATTCGAAATTTTAATAATTTGTTTATTCTTTTTCACGGTTTCAATCATGGTTGAATATAAAAAAATATTTTTATAATTTTAGTGATTTAATTGTTGACAATATTTTTATAGAGATTATACAAAATTACGTTGTAATCATCAATGAATAAAATATACATAAAATTTGAGAATTACCGAATACGCATCTAATCACAAATAAATAAACCTGTAATCATAAATGAATAAGCATGCAATGATATGTAAATATACATATGATCGTAAGTGAATACACATCTAATCATAAAATGAATACATATTTAATCATACGCGAATACATCATTGTTCTTAAATAAATACACATTTAATCATAAAATGAATTTGCCGATGTTGTAGTTTTGATTGTTATTGTTGTTACTACCATCATACATAAAAACAAATATGGGGCACCCATGAATATGATCATTCTTGTTTTTGTATTCACATCTGCAAAATAAAGTTCAAAGATATCAAAAAATGATTATGCCCATGATAAAGCAATTTAGAGTTATAATCACAAATGATTATATTTATAATAATCAATGATCACATTATACTCATCAGTGATTACAGTTATAATCATCGATGATTACAGTTATAATCATCGGTGATTACAGTTACAATCATCGGTGATTACAGTTACAATCATCAATGATTTATACTTAGACACTTAATCAAAGAAGCATACATATATTGTATAAATCTTCAATGATTAATATTTTGGCTCTTAATAGAACAAACATACATATACAGTGTTAATCATCAATGATTAATACTTTGACCCTTGATAAAACAAACATACATATACAGTGTTAATCATCAATGATTAATACTTTGGCCCTTAATTAAACAAACATACATATACAGTGTTAATCATCAATTATTAATGCTAAATCAAATATAAAATAGATATCAATAAAAAGAAACTTTATATACATCCCTTACTATACTAATATTTAACGTATAAGTCTACAGATGGTAAACAACAAAAAGCTTAATGTCAAGAATTAAAATTACATAAGAACATAGATGATTATAGCTATAATCATAGATGGTTATAACTATAATCATAGACTACTAGCATACTTTTCATACCAAATTCGGAAAAAAAATATATCATAAATTAGGATTGGGAACATCGATTTAAAACTACACATGTCGTTTTATAGTAGTAAATTTTGCAGAAATCAGATAAAACGACAGGTAATTTGTAATTCAATTATTTTCATAAACATAGATTTTTATTTCCACGACAAAGAAATTGAGTTTGCTTAATAAGGGTAAATTGTCCAATAGTAGACATTAAGAATTTTAATTTCCAATAAAGTACTAACGAAAAGTGAAGCTATGTTGTTTTTCTTAATATATAATCATTCTGTTGGTCAAAAGCAATTTTGAAATTGGAAACAATTAGGTTTCGATTTTTCACAATTGGATTTAAATACAAGCAAACTACTCAAAACTTGCAGAAAAGCCGGAGCCAGAATACACCCAACATATTACGGGTAGACTAACAACTTCATTTCGATTTCAATTATATGAAAATTAAACAAAAACCCATTTGATTATAAATAGAATCGTCAAAAACCGACTTACCTGAAATCCCCCAAAAGCCATGAAAAGCCGGCCATCGACGCTGTTTCCGCCCATAATCTGAAATACCACATAGTGCACTCTTCCGGCCATTGTTATTTCCCGATCAGATTCTTCAAATTGATCGATGTAAGGGTGTGATTCCACGGTCACCGATGGAAAAGGGAGAGATCGAAAGAGGAGGTTGAAGACCGGTGGTGTGGGGTGGTATCTGCTGTTAGTGCTGGGGTGGAGAAACGAAAGTCGATCAAGAAAAGCTAGGGTTTATCATCTTTAAACAGATGCAGTCGATCAAGGGAGAGAGAGTGTGAGAGAGAGGAAAAAAAAGGGAGAAAGAGATATTTAAGGAATAGAAATTAATAATACGACCTGGTTTTTTTGGAATTGAAAAGCAAAATTACCTTATTACCCAAATGTTAAATTAAAAGTTACACTTTGGTTCTATTAGTTTTAAAATTTACATAAATGGCACACTGATATTAGCCTTAGATTTAAGAAAATAAATGGTTCAGATTTCTTCTCACATTCTCAACCTTTTAAGTATTCTCATTTTATCCTACATATATATATATATATATATATATATATATATATATATATATATATATATATATATATATATATATAGAGAGAGAGAGAGAGAGAGGGAAGCGCTAGAGAGAGAAGTCGGTGTGAGGAAGTGTAACACCAAAATACTCTTTATGTGTAAATATAATAAAAAGGGGTAAATTGGTCATTTTACCTTAGAAGGGTAATTTGGTCTTTTGGACAGAAAAGGATTTAATTTGTAATAATATTTTGAGTTTGGACTTAAAATGTTATAAAAACAGGTTTTTGTCATAAAATTTGACAAGTGTGGCAAGAGTTCAAGAAATGGAACTCCAGGGGCTAAACTGTAAATTCTGGAGGTATAAATAGTGGAAAAGTTCTCCCATATGTGCAGAAGAGTTTAGAAGCTACGGGAGAGGTTTTCCTGTGTAATTCTCTGCAGAATCTTGGCGATCTCTTGAAGGTTGAAGCTAGAATTCGAGTATTACTTTGGAATTTGAAGTGCTAAGCAAAATTAAGGTGAGTAATTCTCTTTCTAGCCTAGTTCTTGAGTGTTCATCATGAGAAGAACTTGGTGACTGAAATTTCAGTCATGAATTATGTGTTTAAATGGCTTAATACTTCCAATAAGTCATTAGTTAAGAACATAACTCAAGAATATGGAAGTAGGTTGCTATTTTTGAAGATTTGCAATTTTGATCAAGAACCCTAAATTGTGAGTTCTTGTGATTAACTTGATTTTAATGGTTTATAATGAGTTCTAGATGCTATATTGATTGAAATAAATCAGTAGAAGCAATTAAAACTTGATAATTTTGGTTTTTGGACCAAAATTGTGAAAAACGGGAAGTTATAGAAATGGGTTGGAATCACCAATTCCATTGTTTAAAACTTGAAGTAAGTGAAGGGTTTTGGTCCTGGAACAATTCACATTGATTAAGTTGTGTATTAAGCACTTAATATTAGAAAAATGGGATTTTATAGCACAAAAATCGGACTCACTGGACTGAGTTGCAGCAGTCGCGACGCGTGGTCGCGGCAGAAGCTGTGAAACTCTCTGTTAAGATTTTGAAGATTTCCAAATATGATTTTGATGCTAGGCTTGTCCGTTTGACCTGAAATTTTAAACATAGGTCTAATATGGTGTGAAACTTCATGGAAAATTATTAAAATAAGAATACGACCTCCCGAAGGTACTGTAGTAGAATACGCGTATTTCGGGAAGTGTATTAAATTTTTATAACGATGGTTATTGATTGGAAATGCTTGGAATTGGTCTTATATTAGACTCTTGTGCACTAGAGTCAATTGAAATGGTAAATTAACCTATAATCATTGTGAAAATGAATGAATTTATAGGTACGGGACAAAATCTTGTGGAATACATTGAAAGACAGGAAGTAACTAACGCTAGTGGTAGCAAGCACCAATGTGAGTAATCTTAACCATATCTAGTATGATATGATATTGGATTGAGAATCCAAAGGGTGCAGCCTTTCGGCTATGATATAAAAATCTTGAATCCAAATGGTGTGGTCTTATGATCATGATACCGGGTTATTGAACCCAAGTTGGTGCGGCCTTTGGGCTATGAAATAAATGATGAAACTGTTTGGTGCGGCCTTAGGGCTATGATTTGAATATTGAAAATGTTTTGGTGCGGCCTATATGGCTATGATATATGGTGCGGTCAATTATGACTATGATTTATGGGACAGAAACTGTTATGAGAATTTAAATGTTATTATTCTCTTATATAGGTGAGATTATTTGTATGATTACTCATTGGGCTTTATAGCTCACTGTGTTTATTTGATATGTCCCTGCAGGTGAGCGAGATCCCGCTAAGGGGAAAGAAAAAGTTCGTGACTAGGGACTTAGTAATGTGAAGTAGCAGCACGGCTTGAAGGATGTATAATATTTGTATGTATTGTAATCCTTGATACACTTGTGCCTGTTTGTATTAACTGATACCCCTTTGATTATGGTTTTGATTGTAAAATATATGTTTGAAAAATAAAAATTTTTATAGGGTGTTTTGTTAATAAGTCGGGTGTTACAGGAAGACCGTGGGGGAGGGTGTGTGTGATCGGAGCTAACTGCCGGAGACAAAAGGAGGTTGCAACTGAGTCCTGTTCATACACACGCACACGTCTTTGAGAGAGGGTAGGGTCTGTTTTGGGGGAGGGGGGTGGGATTTAATTTCTTTTGTTATTAATTTAAATTTAATAAATGATTAAAAATAATAGAAAAATAACTTAAAAGGGTAAAATAGACATTTCAAGTTGGACATGGACTTAAACCACAAAGAAACCTCCAAATAAAAATTATTTTCACGATTTTAAAAGTCAAGGGACTATATCCACAAAAAATGACAAACCACAGGGACTATTTTTGCAGTTTTCTCTTTAATTAATTAGAGACGATAACATGATCCTGAATTATTTTTAATGGATTAAAATTAATATAATAAATAACCTTTATAACCTACAAAACTAAACTGCTCCCACTCTTCACCAACACTTTCCCCATCTTATCTATTAAAATTACTATAATGCCACTCACATCAAAAACGGCTTCTTTAAAAAGGCTATATTTTGTAATATAATGTCATCCCAAGGGCATTTATTTAATTAATGAACATATATAGCCATACGCCAAACAAATGCTTCCCTCATCTCTCTATATAAAAACCCCCTATATCTCACAGCAGTTTTCCCCAACCGATCTCCTGCCTTCCATCGCCCCCCTTCTACCATCGTTCAATTCATTTCTCCGCCGTCGACCGGCGTCTCCGTCGTTGGCCGCTTCCCTTGAAACCACCGTCTGTGCACCGGATCTATCAGATTCTGTTGAAACCCTAAAATTCATTTCATTTTGATTCACAACCTAATTCGCCCCCATTTCTCTCTCTCTCTCTCTCTCTCTTTCTCTCTCTTTACTTTTATCTATTTACGAATTTAGCCCTCAACCGAAGCGTAATTACCGTTTTAGCCCTTCCCTGTATTTCTATGTTTCCTTGTTTTGTCGATTTCTCCGACGTCGACGGTGTTACCAGTCCACCAGACAACAGTTTCTGCATTTCGGAGAGGAAGTAGTAGACATCGGAGTTGACGTTGTGAGGATGAATGATCAATGGCGATACGGAATTTTAGCGCCTGGAGCGTCGCGATTAAAGCGCAAGGAGAGGGAATCAGTTTACTCGACAAAACGATCACCACTAGCACCACCACCGCCACCGCCACCGTCGCAGAAGCTACCACAGGCGTCCGTTGCCACATCCACGACGGTGACAACTTCGAAAGGAAGTAAAGCAATGGATGCTAACGCTACGTCATCGAACAAACTCTTAGCTGGTTACATGGCTTACGAGTTTCTAACAAAAGGAACACTGTTAGGACAGAAGTTCGACGGTGCTAGAGCTGACACGGCGGCGAGAGGAAAGAGACAGACGGAAACAGAGGCGAACGGAAATGAAACTTACAAAGAGATCACGAGTTTGCTGATGATGAAAAACGACGGAGGTGCTCGTATACCAGGGATCGTGAATCCGACACAGCTTGCTCGATGGATTCAGATGTAATTTGGAAACGAAGACATGTACGTAATGTACAGATCACATCAAAATCAATAGTTTTCCATTTTCGGTTGGTTATAGACTTTATAGTACCTGTTGTTCTTGTTTTCATTAATGATGTGATCGTATCATCTACGATATGATCTGTTAAAACTAGGGTTGGTTGGTTGCCAAAAAATTTTTGGTTGAAAATTATACGTTTAGTAGTACTACTCTGTCCAAATAACGTCGTTTTTTTTCAAATTACAAGCGCTTTAATATCATATCAATTTTTATATATTACAAGAAAAACATTCGAACATCTTTTGTCGTATGTCTGTTTATTAAAAGATCGATTTTCGTCTAAAAACACTCCAAATTAAAATATTCATAAATTAACAAAATTGGTTCGTTTTTAAATTTAAACATAAGAATCAATTAACAATGGTTCCTTTTTTATGTATACAATCATATAATAATAGTCCTTATGGCGGCGAGTCCACAGCATTAAAAGTTGAACATATGGAATCAGATGTAAAGGCATGGAATATATAAATAAAAAGGTTTAAAAAATGTAGGAGGGAAAAATAAAAAATGTGATACGAAATTAAAAGATACACGGTGTCAATTACGGGAAACTTAATGATGAGGTTAATGGAGGTGTATTATTATTCACATAATCACAGATTTAACCAAAAGTAACAAAAGCATTACAGGATTTAAGAAGGCTTTTTATTATTCTTTTTTTGGGTAGGAGGCTTCACTGGTGCATCGATAATTTCTCGTTTTCTTTTATTTTGATTAGCATTGTTGTTCATTGTACTACCACCAATGCTTGTTGGACTCTTTCCTTGCCCTTGAAGTAAATCTTTCACAAAAAACTTCAATTTCCATAATGTCGACTCACTCTACACATCACAACAACAAAAAAAATATGTTATCACAATACAGTACAACAGAACAGAACATGTTGTACTGTGTTTGGTGTTAGTTAGTGGGACTGGGACTGGGAATGAGGTCAGTGGACGAGAATCGAGAAGTGCAACTTTTGTTCCACCTAAAAAGGTGGAACAGGACTTGCTATTGGAAGTGTGTATGTGTAAAAAGACGTAAATGCCCTTCTTGTAGAAAAATACCTGAGCATCGATGTCAAGGTCAACTTCTTGACCGGTTGCTTGGAAGTTTGGGTTGTTTTGGGCGACAATTAGCAATGCTTTGTTGAGATCTTCGGGAGATAATTGGGTTAAAACCGTCATTAGCGCTTTCTTTTCTTCGGTGGACATTTTCCTGAAATAGCATCCTACTTTTAGCGTTTTAAGCTACAATAAAGCTTTTTATAAGAAATTTATAAAATTAAAACATAAAATGTAAAATGGCTCTTTTATAGAAACAAACCTGCAATTTTTTAGCACAACTTCTCTCAGGTCTTTCAGATGCTTATCAACCACATCAAGCTGCAAAATATTAAAAAAAAAATTTTAAAAACATTATTTTTAAATTTTAATTTTTATAAAAAAAGAACCTACTTCAGCACTTAAGTCTCTAGCCATTTTGGCATGGGAAACCTCTTGAGCAAGTTGCATATCTAACTGTGCTTCTGCTTCCTCCTTTCTCCGTCTTTCCTCCTACAAGTGAAATTACGAAAATACCCTCAAACAAAGAGAAGTCGAAAAAGCTTAAAGAAATTGAATATTTGGATTAAAATTTTTACCTCTTCATCAACTTTAGGCAAAAGTTGCAGCCATTTTTCCTCGAATTTTGCGAGTAAAGTCTTGGCCATTACATGTACATCATTTCTCTCATCGTTATATTTCATGGCATTTTTAAAAATTAATCTCACATCTGCACATATTTCTCTGACATTATTATATCCTGTTCCATCTTTTGCCTCCATTTTGTTCTTGATTGTACTGAAATCCATTGGTTTTTCAATGACCTAAATTAAGAATATGTTAATAAATGGCATTTAGAAAGTACATTGCTATTTTATGCATTGAAATAAGAAAGAAGTAAGGAATTACCTCATAGTAATCATGTAAACCAAGCCCTACAACATCCACGGGTTGCATAAACGGTCCGGCCCACTTGTGGCCCGTGTCTCAAAAGATAGTCAAGGGCAAATATGGAAATACGTAATTTAAAATGAGACTAACCATTATCATAATTTAAATTAGTGAGAAAGAAATGGGCCCAATAATCCACGGTCTTTAGAATAAAACAAATTTTATGAAGATGGAAAAGTAAAGTAAAAAAAAGTTCAACAATTACAAAAAAACCAGAATTCTTTGTACCTTTGCAATTTAGCTACTTATTCTTTTTTTTTTTTTTTTTGTCAATCATACCATAAATGTTTCAGAGCATTTTCATATTAACTATTTTGACTTTTATACAACAGGTCAAAATGGTAAACTTGGAAGAAAAAAAAGTCTTAAACTTTTTATGGTTTGATTGGAAAAAATGAATTGTTAGTGGTTAAACGGCCAAACTAACCAAAATATAATTTATTTTTTTTTGTAATTTTAGCAATTATCATTAAATCACTAATCGTTTTTTGGACTCAATAGTTACTGAACTACTTTATTTTTGTGCCAATGTCACTATTTTAACCAATTTGACCTGGTGAAATGGCATCCTAAATACCATATTTTGTTCACATTCGCGCCATGTGGCGTTGACATGGCGTCCAAGAAAAGGATATATGATATGCTGACGTAATAATACAGAGAACTGTCGCATAAGATCTTGCATTCTTTTTGAAGCAGCAGCTTCTCTACGGGATGCGTCCAGCTGGCGCCTTTTAAAGCTGGTTATTTGTTTATCTTTATCTTTTTCTTTCATGACTGAACTTGCTTTAGAAGTGTTTGACTGTTTTTTGCCTGTCTTTGAATAGAATTGCTCAACTTCATTCAATCTTTGCTCAAGCTGTGTTTCAATTATTTCATGTTAAAAGTTAAATGAACCAAAAAAGAATGTAAAAGTTTAAGGAATATGTATTATTTACACTAATGGCTTTTATTCGGTTTCAGAGTGAGAATAAAATAAGATATGGTCATATGGATGTGGAAAAAGTCAAGATTTATGTTCAAAATCATAAAATGTAGGGACTATCAGATGTCATCTAGCATTAATGGCTCCTGGTGAGGATAACAAGTTGTCTGTTTTCATATAAATGTTCAGGATCAAAACTGATGTCTATGAAAGAACACCTGGCTGTTATTTAGAGAAATTCTCTAAGCATAGAGCTTTGAAAGTTTCCATCCAGAATGAAAGATGATGATCGTAATTAGGTTATATTCAAGAACATGAGTATGAATTGGGGAAAAAAGTATGAATTTACTCATTCATGATTTCAATTTAGGGTTTCGGAATGAGTTATATTCCAACTGGCTAGTTTAACATTTTTGGCCGGATTCCACTATGTATGCCTCCCAGTAACGAATGGACTCCTGGAGAGGTAGATGACGTCCGGTAATCCGTCAATTTCTCAATGATATAATTCGTCTGTCTTTTCCTAAAAAACACGTACTAATAGGAGCAAAAGACAAACCCGTTTCTAATTTATAATTGTTTTTTTAATGGTTTCCAAAACAATCGGAATAGGAGCTTATCGTCATCGATTTCGATTAGAAACCATGCGTCATTCTTATCTAACATTAGAGGATGAAGTGTATATAAACTGGGAAAATTATGCAATCGGAAGCACTTAAACTTTTAGATTCAGAAGCAAAAACCGTACCTCACCAACCTTCACGATGATCTCATCAACATTTTGCCCTAATTCCTCCGCAACAGCGGGTTCGCCTTCGATTCGAACTTCCGGAACGGGTCCTTCCATTGTTTCCATCTATTATTGAGACTTCAATCCAGGGTTGAAAGACTTTTGGACTAGTAGATATATTTCCCGACACAAACAAAGCTCCGGTGATGGCCGTCGGTGTGTTACCGGTGATGTCCGTCGTTGGAGAGAGAACAAGGGTTTGGAACCAGGGGTTTTGTCATTTGAGATAATTACAGAAAAGGTAAAAGAAAAAGTAAAGGAAAATAAATTACAAGTTTTCTCCCTAGACTAATGCTTAGTCACAGACTTGGTCCATTAGTTTCTTGTTTTCGGTAATTATAGTTCAAAATAGTTATATTATAACTATTTGACCCTTAACCACCCGAAAGGGGAGGAGCAATTCCATCCATTCATTATTATCTTCTTCTTCGACTCTTGATTGAATTTTTATTCTATTTAACATATATTCATAAACTCATAATCTCATATAAAAGAATTCAAATATAAACAATAATATATCATGTTAACTATAAAAGTAGGTCATTAATTTTCATCCAGAGCACATCTTAACATGCTTTGATTTTAAGAGAATTGAAAGTAAATGAAATGTACACTCATTCAATTCTATGTTTAAAAGAGGGAGAATGTGTGAGCGAGTGAGAGAGAACCTAATATTTTGAGGAAACCAGGGAACTCCTTCTATCAGATGAAATACTCATGTGCATAATCATATAAAAGCCTCAAAATGAAAGTTTGTTTAAAAGACAAGAACCGCTCTTCCCAAGCACAATTCAAACCAAAAGACAAATGTTCACGCAGTATATACACATGTGCATATGTCATATGCACATGTACATATGTTGTTCCCATATTCTTTTGCTTCATCTAGCATAGTACCACCGATGCCTCTTTCTTTTATCTTTTATTAAACTTAATCCGCAACATTTTCCTACAATTGAGGTGTGGTATGTTATAATTTGGATAAATTTGAGACTTTTGCGCGCTTTCGGCAACTGTTGCACCAATTTCTAGATATTTTCTTGATGACATGTTCATTGAACTCTTTGAGGAAAAGAACCAAACAGATGTCCAAAAAGTTAAAGACACCAAAGTGAAGATCTGGAAAAGAGGAGACCAAGGCAGAGGGCTTTGACGATGAATGATACTAACTACACGAGCATACTTTTCCCGAGACTGCTGATCATGTATAAGATGCTTTTTTGGAACCGGTTGATCAATGCTAGCTAGAAGATTATAGATGACTTTGAACTTTTAGCAGTAATGTGTGATAGACAGATCATTGATTATTAGGTTGCATATTTCACTTTGATTTGCATGTTGTGTGTGTCCTTGTTATCACAAAAGAGGTTTTCGAGGTTCGTCTGATGTGCGTAGTAACTTCTTTCTTGAGAATCGTTTGGAGTAGAGACTTTCTAATGGTACCGTATATTCATAGTTTCATGGGTGAATCTAGTTTTTGCCATTTCGGAGTTGGCATGGCAGATGTCCAAAAAGTTAAAGACACCAAAGTGAAGATCTGGAAAAGAGGAGACCAAGGCAGGGGGCTTTAACGATGAATGATACTAACTACATGAGCATACTTTTCCCGAGACTGCTGATCATGTATAAGATGCTTTTTTTGAACCGGTTGATCAATGTTAGCTAGAAGATTATAGATGACTTTGAACTTTTTAACAGTAATGTGTGATAGACAGATCATTGATTATTAGGTTGCATATTTCACTTTGATTTGCATGTTTTGTGCGTCCTTGTTATCACAAAAGAGGTTTTCGAGGTTCGTCTACACGATGTGCATAGTAACTTCTTTCTTGAAAATCGTTTGGAGTAGAGACTTTCTAATGGTACCGTATATTCATAGTTTCATGGGTGAATCTAGTTTTTGCCATTTCGGAGTTGGCATGGCAGATGCGGCTTAAGCGAGGTGGTTGATAACACTAAGAGTGCGTTTGGTTGTGGATTTTTTTTTTGTTTTTCAAGAAAAATAAAAAGTTAGAAACACGTTTTGTTAATCAAATTTTTCAAAAATTCAAGAAAATGAAAATTTTTCATTTTCCCAAATTACATAAAACTTGGAAAACTGATAATTGTTGTTTTCCATAATTTTCTATTTCTAATTTCTAATCAGTTAACACTAGTAATAGTTTTCGATAATATAAAACTAAAAGTTATATTATGTTTTCCTTAAAAAAAGTTATTGATATTTGAAATAATAATCATGATCTAAACCAACAAATATCTATATTATTATTTCTAAATTAACTAACCATATCAATTAGTTAAAAAAATATTAAGTCAAAAATTATATTTAATTTTATTTCACGCAACCTGTATGTAGATATCATTGAGATGATATGATTCAAAAAGTTGTTTATATAAACTTTATTAACCACAAAATAGTAATAAAAAATAACAATAAATTGAAAAAAAAAATCTTGTGCAACACACGTGTTGAGCTATTGAGATGTTATGGTTTAAATATCTATTTTATTGTATAATTTAAATAATTATAACGTTTTATAACAATTTAATATAAAATTATTATTTCAAAATTAATAACAACACAATCATTCTTAATAACATATATTTATCAATAACTCCATTACATTATTTTGTGTTACATTATTCTATTTTGCGCGTGTTGCCAAATTATCAACCCATCTTGCTTGCAATTAATAACAGAATGGTAAATGTGCAACTCCTCCAGGAAATCACAAAGAGTCAAAACTCATCTTTCCATTGCAGGTGGCATCCTTGGCGCAACATTTGGTGGACCGACCCAACCTAGATTATTACCATGTTAAGACCAATAATTAAGTGAATAACCCATTATTTGTATTTAAGTCAGAAAACTAATAAAGTGTAAAATCAATAAATTGATTACAAAGAATGTTTGGATATATGTTTTGAAATTGATTATGTAATATCAGGTAATCGGTCGTAATAAAGCTTATACTATGACTTCATGTTTGGCTGCATTCATACTATTTGAAACTATAATAGTATATGATCAATTGTTTGAGTATCTAATATTACTAAATAACAGTAGATGATGAGTTGTTTTATTTCTTATCAACCATGATAATGTTTTAAATATCACTTAAAATTTTCAAAATTTTGTCCAATATTTATATTTCCAACCACTAAACTCTTTCAAAATAAGGTTAAAAGTTAAAACTAAAAATGAATAAGTGATTTTAGTTTCTTTTACATAATCAATTTCGTTAGAATTAACCAACCTTTAGACGGGTCGAGCCCTCTGTTCTTGAGCTCCGTGTGTTCTTGACAAAGAGCACAAGCCTCGCAACAGCAGTGAACACAACAATCATTACAAGGATCAGATGGTAAACCGTACTTGTTTCGTAGTTTTTCCCTAAACATGCACGCATAGAGCCAATGGCACTGAACAAGCATCAAGACACCATAGATGCAACCTTGAGCCACACAAGCTGCATGCAAAACCAGATACGTAAATCTATTGATCAGCAAATCAAGGGTCATTCGACAGCTAGTGTTGGTTAGTAACGTTACTTACAACTTTGACCCTCGTCAACCACCTCTGCGATCTGACCGAACGTGATGCATGGGAGACAGCATGTTATAAAACCTGTAAAACCATGTGGCCACTTGTAAAGTTCGAGATATATAGATATAATATATATATATATATATATATATATATATATATATATATATATATATATATATATATATATATATATATATATATATATATATATATATATATATATATATATATATACATATAGAGAGAGTGGTAGGGGTGGTTACATGTCCCCGGGTTGCCGCCACAATCACAGAGGCCGGTGGACCATTTTGATTGCGGTGCGATTTGGTTGATGTTCATTGCTGATCGATCGATGGATTGATCAGAAAAATGGCGAGTTCTAATGATTTTATATTCTGAATCTTATTGCCGTACATAGGCCGGCAGCCAAATGACATGTAAAGGATATTCTTGAATGGTTCCTTTTTCTAGCTAATTGCCACGTGGATATCAGGAGTTAAGATTCTGAAATATGACTTTTAAGTTATGATTCTGAAATATGGAGTCTAATGTGTCTAATGAATAATGTCCATCTAACTATGTAATCACGTTCATTTATGTTAAATTGGGCAAAAAAAAAAAAAGTATTGGAAAATCGTAAGTATATATGTTATTAGATTTAACTTTATGGAAAACGCTAAACTTACGATCTAACCTTTTATTTTTAGTTTCAACTTAAATTTTGTGCATTGATTATTTAAAAAAAATACTATTACATTAAAGACGTGTATAGTACAATATTACGATCCCTACTTTCGTCGTCCTACGCTGTCATATCCTGTGTGACTGTGTATTTGTCATCGTCTCCCTTAGTGTTTTCTTGTTGGACTTTTAGTTTTTATAGTTTGACCATAAGACTCGAAGTATTTAAAGTTTACATCTTTATATGTTAATCACCAAGTAAAAATATATGTAAAACATCCATCTTCCCATTAAGTTAACATTTTTCGTGAAGCCATCTAGTAGCCAATGAATTAAGGAAACTAAATCCAAAACATAGCCTTTTATCTCATAGATTTTTATATTAATTATAATTTGTAATCATACATTCATCTTTTCTACATCAATATTATACTTTTAATTTAGAGAAAATTACATGAATGGGCCATATGTAGTTTTGGTAGTTTTCGCGTTTGGTACCTAACTCATTTTTTCTAACTATGACAGTCTCTAATGTTTATTTTTTTGCGCGTCTGGTCCCTACCAAAAGTAAAAAGATTGTTTTACCCTTAATGCTATATTTTTTCTCTTAATTCTTTTTGATCTATTATTTATAATTTTGAAACATAAATGGGCCCACCTATCCAACCCAGTTATCTCTTATCCTCACCTCACCCTCACGTTTTCCTTCGTCTCTTTCTCTCATTGCCACCTCCACACAACATCATCGGAGACACAACATCGCCTCCCTCTTCTCTTGTCAGAAACTGCCATCAACAACTAGCCACCGCCACTTATCTACTACGCTCACTACAAGAATCGAAGGCTATAGGGACGACAAATGTCGTCCCTATAGACCCCGATGTCGTCCCTATAGATGCCTCCAGCGACATGTCGTCACTATAGCCTTCGTGCCTATAGAATAGTCGCTATAGACCAAAATTGTCGTCCATATAGCCTTCGTCTCTATAGCTTAGCTATTGAGACGACTTGTCGTCCCTATAAGGTGGTTTCAAAAAAGGAAATAACGGCTTGTAGTGACGACTTGTCGTCCCTATAGCGTGGGCTATTGAGACGACTTGTCGTCCCTATAGCGCGGGCTATTGAGACGACTTGTCGTCCCTATAGCTCAGGCTATTGAGACGACATATCGTTACTATAAGTGGTTAGAAAAAATTCGCCTTACCTATTGGGACGACATGTCGTCCCTATAGCCAAGGCTATAGAGACTAAATGTCGTCCCTATAGCCACTGTACAGGTTTTTTTATATTTTTTACAAAATGTCAAATTTTATATACATTACAAATTAATTCTGCAAACTATAAAAACATGAAGGCTATATCGATTGCTAAACAACATATCAATATCACATAAAGTTTAACATGTAAAATATTATACAAAAGTTGTTTGTCAAAACATAAATACTAGAACATTTAAAATTTTTAATCACTTTCACTTTCACTTTCGCTTTCAACTACATCTCCTTGAATATCACTCGCGGTTGCATCTTCATATCCGGTTCCACCTCCTTGGTTGTTTGGAGATAGAATTTGCATATTTTGTAGTTGTGTTGGATCGAATTGAAACGGTTGCAACGGTTGAAACGGTATGTTATTTTGGGTGAAAATTGTTTGTAAGTGTTGATTGAATTGTTGAGTCATCTGCTGGGTAAACTGTTGGGCAAACTGTTGGGTAAACTGGTTAAAATTTTGGGATGATGTTGAAGCATCCGGTACGTAGTGGGCTGGGATATTTTGGATTTTTCTACCAACTCCCCGTGTATGGCCACGCCTTTCTCCAAGCGCGCGTTCAAGGCATTTAATTTCATTAACATTTGCCTCGTCACCGTCAGCTTTGTCAAGCATTGTTTTGTACTCGACTTGTATTTTTTCCTACAATAAACAAAACAACAAACGAATGTTAGTTTTTATATATAAAATTCGACAGCATAACTGCTATAAAATGGATAACCAACTTGTTTACCTATAAATAATAACAATAACAATTCTCATATTTCAATATATGCAATGATTTCTAATACCAAAATAGACATTCTACACTAAATTGCATATCAATATGTTACGCAATAAAAAAACATACTAAAAACATATATATAGCTAGAAATTTTACTTACCCAATCAGATTGTGCTTTATCATTCACCCAGCCACGACCTTCTTTGAAGTGACTTTTTCTCCACACTTCTATGTCGCTACTCTTGCCGGTTTTTTGGACCTATAAATTAACATCAATAGTTAATATAATTTCATAGACTTATTAATAACTCCTCAAATACTTAAAAAATACTTACTTCTTTATATCGTTTTTGGGCATATGATTCCGTCCCATGAGAACTTGTATACGGTAGAAGTTCTCTGTTGCCTTTGTTTTTTAGTGAACGGGTTTTGTACTTATCTGTGGTAAATAGTTTATCAATAACCTTCTCCCACGCCCGGGGAGTCTGTGTAGGCGGGGGATGTGCCCTTGCCCTCTCAATATCGTCGTAACCTCCTTGCTCATCAAAATATTCTTTCAAATCGTGTTTTCGTCGCTTGTATGCGTTGGCACAGTCGGCCTCTATTCCATGTACAACGCCATTCCAATATCGTGTGTTCTTCCATGCATCAATATCAAAATAGTGCTGCAAAACAAAGAATTAGAAGACATTTAGAAATTATAAAACTGAAAGAAAAATAAAACATTATATCATATACTTACATGCAGCGTCGGATAAATCTCTCTCTTGTGTTTGCTAGGCACAGCTTTCCAACTGGGATAGTGCATTGGCACTCTTCTACCAACCTCATTTGATACCAATCGTATATACATCTGGTAGTTATCTCCGATCATTTTGAACTTATTTCCCTCGTCATCTAACAAAAGAGGTAACGGTTGCTCATTGTTTTTTGCAAACTCTTCAAGCAGGTTTAAGTCTTTCCCCTTTCCACGAGTCTTTTTGGGGTTGGCTGCATTGATACATGTAATTGACAAGTTAGTAAGTTAAAAAATATATCCAATATAAAATGTTACAGTAAATTGGAACAAGTTACTTACATGACTCGCAGGTCGAAGGAATCCTATCTGGGCCTCGTGGAGGGTCAGCCCCACCGTCTCCACCATGACCTCTGGCAACACGTGTTGCCATGCCTTCAATTGAAATAAATAACATACATATTTTTAACAAATACTATAAGCAACAATTTAATATAAGCAACACCATAGCAATTTAACAAAAATCATCCATTAAACATACAGAAAAACATTACATTACATTCAATCAGAGTCATCACTAGAATAACATGCATCTATATCATCATCATCATCGCTATCATCTGTATCAACAATGAGCTCGTCTTCTGAAGGGTACATGTCACCGTCCTCTTCATCATCGTCAATAAAATTTTCATCATCTGGAATAGGGTCATCATTTGATTCATCAACTACATCTAAACTTGCTTGCATAGGCAAATAGCCTAAGTCGACAACCAAGTTACAATGAAATAATTGATCTTCCACAACAGGGGAGACAAATCTCTCAACAACGGTACTTGTTTCACCAGCATCGCCTATGTCGACAACCAAGTCATAATCAGACGATTGAGTGTCGTGCAAGACATCTACATCATTAACAACAGGGATACTCGGATGATCCCAAAGTTTCCGATGGTGAACGTCTTCCACGACCCTCCAATTATTTGGGTTTCGAGAAAGATCTTGGAGATAAAACACTTGCTTTGCTTGTGTGGCTAAAATGTATTGTTGAGTATCGTACCATGCCTTACCGACATACCATTCACGGCTGATGTCGATAGCAACGATACCATTTTTATCAACCAATCGCCTCTTCCCCGATGTGTTGAACCATTTACAACGAAATAGTACAACCGAGTAACCACTTAAATAGTTCAACTGTATTATATCCTCCAGTTGACCATAAAATGGTGTACCGTCTTCTCCTATTGTAACGACACCACTGTTTTGAGTAGTACGTCGGAGATCGCGGCTGTGCACGACAAATCTAACACCGTTGACGATGCAAGCAGTGTAAGAAAATGCGCTCAACGGGCCATGTGCCAATGCCTTTAATTCGTTGGTACAGTCCGGGGACATTTCTTTTTGTAGACGATAGACCTGGAGAAAAATATAAAATTGATAATTTATATAATAGTATACTTTAGATTCATATATAATACCGTATAATGTATTCACCTTATCACTGAACCATGATGGGAATTTAGCTTTTTCATCAGTGTGAGGATGTTTAGCTTTATATTGGCTGTACATCGGAAAAAATGTACAAATTAGTTTATGACAATACTAACAATGAAACTATAAAAAATAAAATACTTACGATAAATAGTCTTTTACTTCATCACAGTTCTCTAGTGCAAACCAATGTAATGTTTTGCTGGCCTCTCCAGAAAGAGCAATGATTTTCTTTTTGGACATTGGTCGACATTGTGATGAAAACACAGAAAACTGCCTCTTTGGCATGCCATCATCCGTATTTCTATCAGGACGGTTGAATTTGGTTTGCATACCCTCAAGATACATGGAGCAAAATGTCAATGCTTCCTCTGCAACATAACCCTCTGCTATCGAACCTTCAGGTTTGGCTTTGTTTCTAACATAGGCTTTCAGTTTTTTCATGTATCTCTCAAAAGGGTACATCCACCTCATATACACAGGCCCTCCAAGAATAGCTTCTTCAGGTAAATGTAGAATTAGATGGACCATTATGTCAAAAAATGCAGGTGGGTATATCAACTCCAAATTACATAGTATCTTTATGACCTCATTATGTGCATCGTACATGTCTTTCACATTCACTGACCGTGCACAAATTTTTTTTAAAAATGTACAAAGGTCAATGATAGCTGTTGAAACATTTGAAGGCAGGACAGCTCGGACCCCTATTGGTAGCAATCGTTGCATGAGTACGTGATGATCATGAGACTTTAAACCCATGACATTTGAAGCATTAGAAGGCACCTTATTCTTAAAGTTCGATCCAAAGCCATCGGGTAGTCTCACATCTTTAATGAACTGACAGAAACGTACACGATCGGTTGGTTTGAAAGAGTAAGGAGGATGTGGTTGATGTGTCTTGTTGTTTTTCTGTTGCATCCAAAGATCTTCGCGAATACCCAAATTTTCCAAATCTTTTCTTGCTTTTTGAGTGTCTTTTGATTTGTCGTTCATCACCAACGTACCTAATAAGCTCTCAGATACGTTCTTCTCTATGTGCATGACATCCAGATTGTGTTTTAGTTCAAGAGAAGACCAATACTGAAGCTCGTAGAAGATACTTCGTTTGCTCCAATTGTACAGTAGTTCAGTACGCTTTCTTTTCGGTTTCTTACCCCCAAACATAGGATGTTTCCCTGGAAGACGGACCGAGACGCACTTCAACTGCTTTAATATTGCTGCGTTACTAAATCTTCTGGGAGGCCTTCTTGACTCTTTTTGGCCATTAAACAACAGACTGTCCCTCCATTTATGGTTGCTACGTAAGAATCGTCTGTGACCAACATAAGCTATCTTATTGGTTATACGGATCGATGGTGTGTCCTTGTTGCAAGTGGAACATGCCTTATAACCTTGACCACTCCATCCAGACAAACTGCTACGAGCTGGATAATCGTTGATTGTCCACAGCAATGCTGCACGCATCGTGAATAGAGTGTTGGTTGATGCATCTCTCATCTGGACTCCTTCGGTCCACAAAGTTTTCAACTCGTCCACTAGAGGCCTCAAAAACACATCAATGTCTTTCGTTGGTGATTTAGGGCCAGGGATTAACAGCGTCAGCATGAAAGAAGACTCTTTCATACATAACCACGGTGGTGTGTTGTACGTTGTCAATATTACCGGCCACATACTGTAAGGCTGAGTCATGTTACTAAATGGATTAAAGCCATCAGCAGCCAAACCCAAGCGGACATTCCTAGGTTCTTTGGCAAACTCAGGATATCTCTTGTCAAATTCTTGCCATGCCTTCCCATCAACCGGGTGACGCATCATACCATCATCTGAACGCCCAGTGTTATGCCAAGTCATATCTTTTGCAGTGAATCTGGAACTATACCTTCGACGAAGTCTGGAAGTCAAAGGAAAGTAACGTAACACCTTCTGTGGCACTTTCTTCCCTTTTGTGTGTTTGTCAACCCATCTACTCTCTTTACAGACGGGACAATTCTGCAATGAGGCATTCTCCTTCCAATACAGAGCACAATCATTAACACAAGCATGGATAGATTGATATCCTAATCCAATCTTTCTAAGCTTCTTCTTAGCTTCATAGTGGGAAGTTGGAATCTTATTTTCTTTCGGGAACACAACTCTAAGAAACTCTAAAAGTTGGTCAAATGAACTGTCTGTCCATTTGTTGATAACTTTAATGTGCATCATTTTTGCTAGAAAGTTTAGAGAAGACATCCAGGTACAGCCAGGGTATAACTCTGTATTGAGCTCTTCAAACAATGCATCAAATTCCGGGTCCGCACCACTTCCCTCTTCGTTTCTATTTTCTTCAAATGTATCTTGCTCTGCCATAACATCATCTATTACGTCAAACATCTCATGCGTTGTTGTAGTATGTCTTCTTGCAGCCCAAAGTGTGTCTAAATCGGAAGCGGGATATTCCTCGCCGTGATAAGTCCATATCTTATACGTCTGTTGAAAGCCACGATCATGTACGTGGGCGTAAATCGTAGACATAACGTGCCGGTACGAATTCACACAATCTCTACATGGGCAAAACGCTTTCCCTTCATCGTCAACATGGCTCTTGGCAATCTCTATGAAGTTCCTTAGACCTTCCAAGAACTTTGGAGAACGCCGATTTCGCTCTTTAATCCAGCTCTTATCAATTGTCATTACTGTTTCATTATTAAGACTTAGATCGTATGCATGCTAATTAGTTTGTGTTTAGTTATAATAAGTTAGATTTTTTTAGGAGTTGTGTAAGTTGAGGCTGATTGGATGAATGCACCGTATGAACCCACTACATGTTTGTCTAAAGGTGGCCACCTAACCCACTTTTTAAATACTTTGTCTCATATGTGAATGAATATTATCAGATTGAGTATTTAAGAAAAAATCGACAGCATTTCCCCTTAACTCCCCAAGTATGCGTTTGAAACGCAAACTCGTAGGAGTAAAGAGAAATGTGTATCGATTTTTCCTTAAATACTCAATCTGTAATATTCATTCACATCCTAAATGAGACAAAATATTTAAAAAGCAGTCCCAAAACGGGGACTGCCCGAAATGAATTTCTAAATTCATTTCGGGCGGGAATAAAACTAAGGTTAATGCAATGCATGTATATATATATATATATATATATATATATATATATATATATATATATATATATATATATATATATATATATATATATATATATATATATATATATATATATATATATATATATATATATATATATATATATATATATATATATAATCAATTACGAAATGTTTATTAATGACATATTATTTTTATTTTTCCCAAATTACTAATAGACATCTTTTATTATTATTATCAAATATAATCAATTACGAAATGTTTATTAATGACATACTAAACTAGATAAGAACAATTTTATTACATCAAAGGTTAATGATTATGAAGTGTTCCTAACTTTCGTTATTACAATTTTTATATAAATTTTAAATTTTGTCACAAATTTGATTAAATATTTTCAAACAAATTTGCATCAAACTAAGTTTTTTTTAACAAATTTTATTTTTTATAATCTTTGATACGTTTTTAAACTTTATTACAATTAGTTTACGTCTTTTGTACAACTCTTTTTTTATTTCTTTATGATATTTTTATAACTTTTTTCCATTCTATTTTATGTTTCTATTTATGTTGGTAGTTAAAAACTTAAAATATAATTAAAACATATGTTGGTAATTAAAATATAATTAAAATAATACAATTTCCAAAGACAATCTAATTCATATATGGGTAAAATACAGCAACTAAGCAAACTTCAAGGGCTAATTTGAAATTTTGATAGATATGAGTATTCTTTACAATCTAATCCTAATCAGCAAACTTCATGGGCTAAATTAAAACTTATGCAGATTTGAAAAAAGGTTACATAAAGGTCCTAAAAATCGTTTAAAACCTAATTTCTACATGATTTTTTATGCAGATTTCACAAAATGTTATATAAAGTTGCATATAACCAATTAATCAATACATAAACACATGATTTGTAGCTAATTTTACATGCCGGTTTCAAAAAAATTTACATAAAAGGTCCTAAAATTCGTTTTAACACCTCTTACGGGAACATATTACTCCCAAATTGAGTCATAAGCAAGTAATCAACAAATAAACTATATACAAACAAATATGCAGCTTGATAAAATCAGAAAACGGGATTTACTAACCAAACTAGTTGATTTTCTGCAAACCGAAAAACCAAAGCCCACCCAAGCCTTCAACAGCCGGATTCCGGCCACCACTCGAACCAGAAGAGAATATGTGAACTGTTACTTCAAGGTCCCATGAAAAATCACAGTAAATATCATTTACACCGGTGGAATATTGATACCGAGAGAAGAAAAGCAAGAGAAAGAAATAGAGAAAATGAGATACCGAGAGAAGAGAAGAGAACCACAGGACCTTCCAGCCGGAGACGACCACCGTAGCAACCCACAGCCGGAGACGACCACCGGAGCAACCCACAGCAAGGAACCGCCGGAATCGCCGGAAAGCCACGAAAAGCCACAGCAAGGACGATTACACACCGTTCTTGGCCGGAGAAACTGGAATGCGGGGCGAAATGGACCAGAAAATGGCGAGATTCGCCGGAATCGCCGGAACAGACCAGAGAAAACGCGAGGGAGAAAATGGAGCAGAAAAGATGTTCGCGTAAGTTTTAGGGTTCTGGTAAGGCTATAGGGACGACATGTCGTCTCTATAGCCGAACCCACTACGACGTCGTACCCGTTAATGACTGAAATACATTTAAAAATAAAAAATTAAATTATTTTTAACCTATTGAAACTAAATGTCGTCGCTATACGTATTCAGAAAAGCGCCAACACTTTTTCGTTTCCCGCCTCACCCTACTGCGACGACAAGTCGTCGCTATAGCTAAATAAGTTTGACTTGGACTGTAGACCCTATAGAAACGACATGTCGTCGCTATAGGGTTATCTATTGCGACGACACATGTCGTCCCTATAGGGTTCGTCCCTACAGACCTAAATTCTTGTAGTGGCTTCCCTCTAGCGTATTCGAAGCCCTCACGTTCAGCACCTAAAGCAGTAGTGATCACCACCAGAAACAAAGGGAGCACCAACATGGATAACGAATAAGATTGGAAAACAGACACCACGGTGCCAATTGGGTTGGCTTTGTTCTTCCGGTGGACTCTGCCTTAGTGTTCGACTTTAAACAAGGTGGGTGAAGGTTTGGGTAAACGAAAGAGGTGGTCATGGAAGGTCCTAAGAAGGTGAACCATGGGACTTGTGTTTTCTCCTCTCAATTCATCATTTACTGACCATTCCTCCGTCATAGGTCTGCCAACTGTTTGATTTTTTGCCTCAGAGAGTTTGATGAACACATGGATTGGGCAAAATTAGTACCCACCAACAATGACAAACACGGTTTTTCCACTGAATTCTACAAGTCTTGATCAAGTATAGTTGTCGGTGAATCTATATAGAGTTTTCCGCAGATAATTTCATTTGAATGGTCGTCAATTTGTTGAAGATACGTGTGTTTGAGAAGCTCTTTTTTTCCGCCCACCTCTCTCTTGTTTCCCCAAATCATACACTTCTTAACAAAATCTTTCGTCTTCCACCTCTCTCTTATTGAAGATATATGTATACATAATGCAATATTAGCAAAAAAATGGCTTCATGTCGCAATTTGATAGGTAAAGCTCAACCTTATCTCATTCTGGTGAAAGTAGATCACCCCAGAACAACAATAAGGTCATCAGGTGTCATCTCTATCCAGAACTCACTTTTTGCCTGCCACCTCAGCATCCAGTCAGCATTTCCCTCTCCTCGCCTTACCCCCGGAAATGCTCACCTCTCACTACCTCTCACTACCTCTCACTTTTTAATTTAAAAGCTATATTTAAAAATAAATTAAAAACACAACAAATAATTTCATAAACTAAGTTATAAAATATTTCTTCAAGATAAAATACTTCATTAAAACCATAAAATACGATAAATTAAAACACAAAATACGATAATTCAAACACAAAATACGAAACTTAAAATCCTAGACACGATATCAATGAAATCGAGGTTCATTTTTCAACACATTCCACGCATCCGCGGGGTCGGATTGCGAGGGCGTCGCACAGGGCGGTGTTCACCGCGCTCGTCGTGCTCGTCGGGCTCGGGCTCGCACAGGCACGCCGGTAGGTCTAATAGTAACACGGGGACTAATTCAAATCCCCAACCAGCCACATTAAAAGCAGTCAAAAGTTTATTGGTGATGTGCAAGAGCGTAACAAGGAAGAAATACACCGAGTAATTAATGAACTGACTCGGGGAACCTTCATAAACTTCACAGGAAACCATTCACTAACTAAATCTACTAATAGCATCATGCAACCACATGACTCCTTTTACGAAGGTCATTTGACCCTTACCACAAAAATGGGGTGCACTTTCAATTCGTTCTTGGCTTTTCGACCTAAGGAGCACAAAGGAAGCTTTGATCCAAAAGTGACAATGTGTGGGTTTATCGAGACCGAGCAAGTACTTGGGGTTGGTGAACGTAAAGATGAACAAAAAGGTTGGATTTTTTACTCAATTATTGAAAGGAGATACACTCGGTGGAATGTTGTCTATCACACCATTTGAAAAGAACGAATTTGTTTGGAAGATTAAAACTCAGCATTTGTCCAAGCCATGATTTGGAGAAAGTGGTTGATGACTTATTTGCCATCCAAAATGAAAATATATCCGTAAATTAGTATACCAAGAAGTAGACCAATATGATATCATTTCTTGAAGATAACTTACCTATCGAAAGAATTATTAGATATTCGATCGGAGGATGTAAACAAAATAACCAAGTTGTTTTGTATTTTAGAAAAATGGTCTCTTTTTCCTGATAAGGTCATCTCAGACTAATTTTATGTCATATTAAAAGTACTTTTTTCTAAAAGAAAAGTACATTTTAGACTTCTGGATTTTGGATTTTGAATTTGGCATAAAGACAAAAATCATTCTGGAGTTTCAATAACAACTTTAAAACTCGATGAATAGTTCTAAAATTTTGATAAAATGCTTTGTTTTTATTGAAATATGACAAAAAGTACAAAGTACAAAGCAAGTAAATACGATATAAAGGCTTAAAAATATGATATTCGATTGAAAAAATGGATGATATTAGACATTTCAAATTGGTTATTTTGGACAAGGGTAGAGAGTGTTTTGAAGGAAAAAAAAGTTTGTGCAAATGAGAAAAAAATTTGCATTATATATATATATATATATATATATATATATATATATATATATATATATATATATATATATATATATATATATATATATATATATATATATATATATATATATATATATATATATATATATATACGGGTTCAATGCAGAACCAAATTAAATCACCTAACTGCAGAACTGTGTTCATCAGTGAACATAAATCCCAAAAACCCCAAAACCGACACCCCAATCAACAATTTCATCGTGCTAATCTTGTTCGACGTTTTGGAAGGCCACAATGGTGCAATCACATCAGTTGGAGTTGTGAAATCAAACAGTATGCCATTTTTTTAACAAACTAAATCTTTATAAGTATAAAGTATGCTATTTGAAATCGATTGCAGATCGACTTCAGGTTCAATCTATTCAAAATTGAAATCGATTGCAGATCGACTTCGGGTTCAATCGATTACAGGTTTAACCTCGTTTAAATCAATTGCAGATTACAAACACCCTGATCAGTTCTCATTCCTCGTTGAAATTATTGATTGCAGGTTCATCAAAATCGCTTGCAAGTTCAGCTTATGAAGTCATCGATTGCAGGTTTGCCCTCATTGAATTAATCGATTGCAGTTACACCAACGAGGTTCAATCATAGTATCTTCACGATTGCAACCATGGACCAAAAATGTAATAGGTGATCTCGAATGTAACCGGTGTTAAACAGTTCATCTTTTTAGGTGCACACCAGGTGCTTGTTAAAATGCCAACAAGGGAATTTTTTTGATTCTCGATTGTAAGTTGTGTTGTTCACTAATGAACATATGTTCACTAATGAACATTTGTGTACAATCTGGAATCAGACGTGAATCATGTCAATCTGGAATCAACTAATAGAAAAGCATATGTTCATTAATGAACATATGTTCATTAAAGAACATATATGTTCATTAATGAACATACGTTTACAGGGTAAAATTTTTACGATCTTTGATTACATACGCATAACCAAACCAATATTACGCACGAATAAACTACAAAAAACAGTTCATACCTCAACTAAATCCTAGCAGAGAAGATGTTGGTCAAATTGGAGAATGCCGATTGCAGGGTAAAATCTTTTACGATCTTTGGTTTTGGGGTTTTTGGGATATATGTTCATTGATGAACATGGTTCTGCAGTTAGGTGATTTAATTTGGTTTAGCATTGAACCCACCCCTATATATATATATATATATATATATATATATATATATATATATATATATATATATATATATATATATATATATATATATATATATATATATATATATATATATATATATATATATATATATATATATATATATATATAGGGAGAGGTTATATAGAGACCAATAAAAGGTGGAGAACTGGAGGCCAAACGTGGACCAATCATTTTATAAGGGCATGTTAGTAATTGTGTATTTTAGTTAAATTATAATATAATAAATTAATTGATAGTTTCCTAAAATCTAGGGATTTGATTAATAGTTACCTAAAAAGCAATTATTTTTTAATTATTTTTCCATTTTTTAATTACCAAAAATTAAGAAAATTATCATTTAATGTTTTTTTTTTCAAAAAAACATTTTTTTTTCTTTTTTATAAATCAATGTATCAATGATATTGAAAATCTATTATTTTATCAGAATATTTGTAATCATGTATGAATAGACGCATTTTGTATTCATATATCAATATGGTTGTAAACGTAAATGAATAAAGCACAAATTGAAGATAATTTCTATACAATCTTGTGAAGTTTGTAATCACAAATGAATAAAGAAAATATAAAAAATTCAATACATTCGTAATCATAAATACATAAGGAAATTATGGAAATAAAAAATATTGTAATCACAAATGAACCTCTAATCATAACTGAATACACCCTAATCATGGAAATAAATGAATACGCCCCTAATCATAAATGAATACGCCCGTAATCATAACTGAATCCCCCTAATCATCAATGAATACAGCAACATTTCCTCTAATCAGCAGCTTCAGACCTGATTTGATTACGTTTTTTGCAAGAATCTTCTGAAATTGAGCAAGAATATGTGGTTTGAGCAGGTAACATCTGTAAAAATTTATACAAAAAGTTAACAAAATGTTGTTATAATCGAATGTGATTGATGATTAGTAAAGAACATTCAACATCAGTGATGATTATAGTAAAAGAATCATCAATATTCAGTAAACCAAGTTCAATCATTAATGAATATTGCTAATTTGGTTAGAATAATGAATATTATCGTTAAATCATGAATGAATGCTTCACTAAAACAACTTGAATCATGAATGAATGCTTCATACAGATAAATAAATCATACTAAAATTTATTAAAACACCTTGAATCATGAATGAATGCACCTTGAATCATACTAAAATTCACTAAAACACCTTGAATCATACTAAAATTCACTAAAACACCTTGAATCATGAATGAATGCACCTTGAATCATACTAAAACACCTTGAATCATATTAAAACACCTTGAATCATATTAAAATTCACTAAAACACCTTGAATCATGAATGAATGAATATAATTATAAAGGAATATCTACGTTTAATCATAAATGAATATACCTACAAAAAATATTGTTTTCCTCTAGACCATTTTTAAGCGGAAATAATCAGATACTACATAAAAAATCATAAATCAACAAATGAGCATAGTCATTTGCAACAATCAATATTTTATATTTAATAATCAAAAAGTAAAATATAAAATTCATATCAACATAAAATTACCTGAACAAAGTCCATATAGTCCATTCGGTATAGATGGTCACCCGATAATATCAATATGTTCTCAACATTCTTGTTTTTAGCATCCTACAACAAACCATATGGAACCCAATTAATTAAACATATTTCCATAAACTTTTTACAAAAAAAAAAATCAAAAAAAATATCATCATAATTACCTCAAACACCCATATAAATTGACGAACAGCATCTGCGGTTCCTTGAAACCACTTCTTTCCGGTTTCTCCTGATGTTTGAGTGGCAGCAAGAACCTAAAACGAGGAATGACGGTTCGAAATTATTAGTATTTTTCTCAAGAAATCTTTAAAAAAGTGTTTAATACCTCGAAAACTGTAAATTATAAATTATAATGGTAAAAAGTACGTCAATACCTCCACAAATCCATTCCCAAAACTCATTCCATTTCCGAAATTATAAGTTCGAGCTAAATGACGATTGAGAGAAAACGAATTAAATTGTGTCAAGATGAAGATCTTTCTTATGCCGCTATTGATACAATTACTCATTGGAACATCAATTAGTCTGTAACATCCACCAATTGGAACCTATGTAATTAAATAATCAGATAATTAACTGGTAATTTTACAATAATCAGTTGCCAAATATGATTAATTTGACTTACAACTGGTTTAGCTCTTTTTCTCGTAAGAGGAAATAGTCGGGTTCCTGCACCGCCACCCAAGATAATGGAAGCTACTGTTTTCGGGTCTACTTTTTGCTCATCGAAGAATGGTCTCTCGAATGTCTGAAAAAAATTCAAAATTTACAATCACCTAACTCGAAAAACTTAATGAAGATCAATATAATTCATGTGCTTACCAGTAACTCTTCGTCAATTGGTGATTTAAGAACAGAATGCGTAACTCCGACTTTCTTGATATTTCTGTTTTGAGTTCTTGTATTTTTACAGAAATGGGACGCGACGGGTTTGATCTTCTTTCCCCAGAACCCATTTTCAATAAGACTCCCTTTTCAGTAGCATTACCCTCTTCATCTCACTTTCTTTATTTTGCATCCGATTCTTCCTTGTTCTTCTGAAATATGTTCCTATTGAACCGAAGGATAAGAATTCAAGCACAAAAGGAGGTGAGAATTAATTAAACAAATCTAATAAAAACTGAGAATCAATTACTAAAGGAGTCGTAAACTTACAAGGCCTCGCAAATCGATCGAGCAGTCCAGACGATCCATGGCTTGACCGGTTTCCCGGATCCAAAAGCCGACTGTGTATGCTGCTCTTCCTAGGGTTCCCATGCCCGATCAGTGTTTGACGGTGTTGTGCTGAAATCGAAGATGATGCAGGTGTCGATCGTGAGGAGAGGCGGTAGAAGAGGAGATAAACCCTAACAACAAATCGGGAAGAGTCGTGTATTAAGAGAGAGAGAGAGAGAGAGAGAGAGAGAGAGAGAGATAATTTAGGAGATGATAAAAATAGAAAATTATTAGTGACAATAATACCCTTCTGCAGATAAAAAAATACATTATACTACCTAAAGTTTACTAGATTGACAAAAACGGCACTATCATATTAACCCTTGATCTTATAATTTAAATGGCTGAGATCTGGCCTCCAGATCTCTACCTTTTAAGGGGACTCTATTGAACCTACCTCTATATATATATATATATATATATATATATATATATATATATATATATATATATATATATATATATATATATATATATATATATATATATATATATATATATATATATACTAGCAGCGGTCCCGCGCGATGCGGCGGCAATGGTTGGGGGTGGGGAGAGGTAATGGGTAGATGGTTAACTGTTTTATTTGGTCATTTTATTCGAAAAAGAAGTTGGTTCATCGGATTGATATTAGCATATTTGCTATTAATCCTTAAAATAATAATGATTATAAAATACATTTGTCCCTCTAGAAAGTACATAACATATTCCAACTCTTTTGACAGATTTCATTCCTTCAAAAAACATTCTACAAACCAGACGATAAATTACAAAAGTATCCTTGTTATCGGCGTCTCCTAGTTCCTCATTATTAATGCTTTTAGCACATGTTAGAGCTGAACTGTGTGTTCCAAATATGATGAATCCATAATCTTTTCGTCTTGCAGAAGGCATATTACGGGCAAGCTCAATTTTCATCACTTCCCCATATTTCTTTAGTAGGTCCCGCACTCGACCCTTGGCCCATGAAGCTGGCAGACCATCTATAAAAACAGTTTTCACCTGCCAAAAGATAGTCAAACAGTCCAATCCATAGAATATGATATTAATAAAAAAACAAAAACCATCATTTTTCAAGATAAATTTATGAGCTTTATTACGATTTGCAGACTTTTAGCTAATTTTGAACTTGAAAATACATATCGGCCTTGTTTTCTTTTATCCATTAAGTCATCAACACTTTGATTTTTTGTTGACAATATCGCCCTCGAAATGATAAAATTTGAATCATCCTCGTTAGATTGCAAATATGTAAATATGCATCAATTAAAGCATACATTGAGTTACCTTCCTCGGTGCATGGAATGTTCATGTCATCAGGTATCTGAATGAAGCTCTCATCCACAGTTTCCTCATTTCCATCACCAACCCGTAATACCCGCGCGATGCGACGGACGACGATTAGTTTTATTTCGACGAATACTATTCCTCCGGTAGGCGTTGAATAGTTTATTTTGGGGAATACTTGTATTTCAGTGAATCGATTTTTCCAATAGTAGTTTTTCTCGAAAAATGTCATTTAAAATACTTGTGCAATGTACCGGACAGTGTATCTTTTTTATTTCTAACAATAATTTTGTTTCGACGACAGCGAATAGTTTTCTTCATATATAATTAGTGTGCCAATTTCATAGATGACAAAATTTTTATTAAAAAAAACTATATCACAATTAATAATATATTAAAAAAAGATTTATCAGATCTAGTTGTGGACTTTGTTGATGATATCTGTAAAGTTAGTGGTTATTTATCGGCAAACACTCTCATAATAATATGTTATAAGAAGTTTCCATCAAAGATATTCTTACAAAAAGTGTAAATGGTTTGTATTATACCTTGTCCCTAGGTTCAGAATCAAGTTTTGTGTCTTCTATCTTTTTAGCCATTTCATGGTTCAAAATCGAAAATAGCAAAAAAATCATAAAATAATGGTAATTGAACATACCATACGTCTTTAATTCTTACATCTTAAGTGAATTGAGGGAGCAGAACTCCTAGTGTTCGTGAATTTTGGGTTGCTTCTGTGCCCCTGCATCATTTACGTTCATAGGTGGCGTAGTCATCGCTTCCGTGACCCTACAAACCAGAAATATAGAGAGACACGCACACGATACCGGTGGTAGACGGTATAGGGGGGGGTGGGGGGGGTTCGATTCTTAAAATCAGAATGTTGTCGAGAGTGGCTGAAGAGAGATGATAAAGAGTGAGGGGTAGGGGAGGAGAGCAAGGTTTGACGATTAGTTTTTTCCACGGTTAGTTTCCTTTGGGTATGAATTATTCGGATTTTGGGTAATTCAATTTGTACCCGTACGATGTGGTGGACGACAGAACCAGGATGAGTAGCAATTGATTAGTTTCATGCAACGTGCGATGAAAATTTATTTGCATGTCTTTTGGCTGGAGAGTAGAATAGTTGTAGCAACATATTTTTTGAATATCAATGGAAATTAAGATAAAATAAATTTCAATATCAATGGAAATTAAGATAAAATAAATTTCAGCTAAATGACTTGAATGATAATGATTAATGAACCAATTTTGGTTGACAAACTCCAAAAAACTTTACATAAAATAGTCGCTACAATTTATTATTCATAAAAGTAACTATATGTATAAGAAATCAACGAAAATCAAATGCTAAAATATTGATGCTTTGGGGTTTAGAGTTTCACGTGGGTTAAGATTGTCACTTTATTCTATACATAGAATATGAAACATTGATTCCATATAACTTACATGTTATTGTAACAGTACCCCCTTGAGATTGTTTCTCATAAAACCACATCACGAAAATAAATAATAAACATTTAAATGAAACTAAGTTGCTATGAAAACAACTAAATGAAAGTAAGTTGCCATAACAAATAATTAAATGAAAGTAGGATGCTACAATAGAAAGATTTCAAAAACTAAATTACATTTGGTTCCTATTTAACTCGTTTTTGCAGTTTTGGTCCCAGTCAAAAAAAATTACATGACGTTTGATCTAATAGCATTATCGAACTGCTACTTACACCGTCCACAGGTCCATCACCGCTACGCACCATCTCTTACGGGTAACGGATGACAATGCTTCCTGAAATGAAAATTTTTAGATGTCAAAACGTTGTAACAGAAATAGAAAAGAAAGTAATGTGATAATTTGGATGATTTTTTCAAAGTGCAATGTGCTAAAGACAAGAAAACTTAAAGTACAATGTTAAAATTGGTAGATATAACAAAGTACAATGCCTTGATATGAAATAATGCGAGTTAAAAAGTTGTACCAGAAAAAAAATTAATAGTAAAATGCACTAATAAAAAAACTTTTAGATGTTAAAATGTTTTAACAGAATAAAAATGAAAAACATAGAATTTACAAAGTTGTACTGCAAAAAGAATGATAGGAAAATTCATTTAAGAGAATTTATAAATGTTCAAATGTTGCAACAGAAATAAAAATGAAAGTACAATGCTATAAATTGGTGGAAATTTAAAGTGTAATATTAGCACTTATAATAAGAAAACTTAAAGTACAATGTCATAATTGCTAGATATAACAAAGTAAAATGCTTTGATACGAAAAAATTAGAAGTAAAAAAAAAAGTTGTACCAAAAAATGAATAAAATTAAAATATATTGATAAGAAAACTTTTAGATGTTAAAAAGTTGTACCGTAAAAAGAATGAAAGTAAAAATGCATTGAAAATAAAATTTTTGGATGTTAAATGTTGTAACAAAAATAAAAATGAAAGTTAGGTTGTATATTGACTATATTCAACATGTACCAGACTGTATTTTTTTTTGCTTTCATAACATTCTCCTGAACTTTTATCGACCAAAATGCCATGAATTTTTACAATAAGGAAAATTTATCTAACTTTAAATAATAATTTCAAAAAGATTATATAATTTTTATCAATAAATTTCATTTCTTTCAGTCCTTCCAAAAAAATCTACAAACCAAAAGTGTATATTTCTCACCTTGTTCGCAGGAATCGTGATGTGGTCCCAATAAATGGTTGGTGGCATTAGAATTACATAAGCCAGGGTATACACTAAAGATAATATAAATTTAAAATAAAAAATATGTGCACATATAAAATGTTACAAAACCTTAAGTAAGAAATACGAGAAAACTTTAACTTTGGTCCCTGTGGTGTACTGTTTTTCAGTTTTGGTCCAAGGGCAAAAGGGTCATTTTAGAAAAAAAAATTATCAGGTAGTTTGTTAACTTAGACGGCACAGGGACCAATGCCGTTAAGAAAATTGAAAAAAACTTTAAGAAAATAGAGAATTATAAATTTGTCCCTGTGGTATCCTGTTTTTTCCAGTTTTGATCCAAGCACAAAATGGTAATTTAGAAAATTTAATATCTAGGCTGTTAACTTAAAACAGGGACTACAATCTTTAGGAAACTTTGAAATAAATTAAAATATACGAGAATGTCACAAATGTGGTCCCTGTGGTATATTGTTCTTTCAGTTTTGGTCCAAGGGCAAAATTGTCATTTTAGAAAACTTAACAGCTAGGCTGTTAACTTAGACAAGACATGGACCACAACCGTTAGTAAACTTTGAAATAATGACCAAATACTCAAATACAAAACTTTTTGGGAGCAAAATTGCAAATATCAGCCATACTGAGGGACCAAAAATACCAAAAATTTAATTTACTGAATTTGGTTAATGCTAACATACGAGAGGTGGGCAGGTGGGGTCCCTTGAGAAATGCGTTGAACAGCAGAAGCCCACTGGGGATTCCACATGTAGGGCCCACCCACAGCTTGAAGGGCAACAGTACTTGTGTTCCCTCCGTTGTTCAATGTTGTAGAATTAGTCTTCATTGAAGCTGGAGACCTCAAAACTGGAGGTGCCAACCCAAAAAGAGCAATGTAAAACCATAGGTTACGAAATAACTTCATCAGTGAAGCTTCAACATCCACCGTTGGATCAAAATCACAACATATTTCAGCCACAGCAGGCAGTAAAGGCCCAAGAAAATCAGCTCCACTACTGCAAATACAAAAGAATAATCATTACTAATTAGGACCACTCATTAAATCAACTTCATGATTGACTTTAAGGGTTTTCTTGAGTGAAATGGACAAGACAGGGGCAAAAAAGACATTTTTCAGATTTAAGAGGTGGGTGGATGAATTTGACGGCCCAGGGACCAAAAGTTTTATGAGAAAGTGAAATAAGGACTAAAAATGAAACTGGATTTCTTTAGGGATCAAAACTGAAAAATCGGATAAATTTAGGGACTATATACGTAAAAACTAAAAAGGTTATACCTTCCACTTTTGGATACAGCAGCCAAACCGACATCTGAGCATAAAGATAAGAGGCGATGACAAAGTTTTTCATTGGTGAGGCCTTTAGCTATGGATTGGAATCCTGCAGAAAGAGTCTTGAATGTAATTGAACCAGTGAGAAGCTAAGGTGATGATTTACAGAAAGTATACTAAATGAGAACTTATAAAAATTCATTCTTGATGTAAAAAATTTCTAAGATCCAACTTATATTATATAAGTAAAGGGAAAATGCAGGAAATAGCAACGGGCTTTACTCTTTTTACTAATATAAGCAATATACTTTACTTTTTACCAACCTACTTACATTTTCTTTACACAGTATAGCAACTTACATTATTTTATGATAACAGCATTATGTAACAAATAAAATTTGCCGATATGGTAAAAATAATGTACATTGCTATAATTGGGAAAGAAATGTATGTAGGTTGCTATTTATTTAGTGTATAAGTAAATGAGAGACATAAATCCAGCTGGCATACCTCAACACGTTCCGTATTAGTCTCTGGTGGTAAGGTCTTGCTTTCAGCAGATCCAATGGTGAAAAGTTTACTTAAGTAACTTCTTATCATTAACACAACAGCTTTACGCTAAGACTTTTCAAAACCTAAACTTGCTATGCGAGAAACAGCATCAAGAAGCTGCACTCACTCATCAAGAAAAAGTTGAAGAAAAATGAGTGAAATTTAAAAATAAAAAGGGAGATATTTAAAATAGAAACATGATTTAAGATAAGTATCATACTCGCAGACATAATAAACCAGGTATTGAAGCTTCACCCTCTTCCAAACTTTCAATGAAAAGTGGCAAAATAGTGTCAACCACTTCACTTTTTTTAACTTGTACATTTAACTCTACAAGTAACCGGATGACATTGAGCTGTACAATAGGAACTGCTGGCTTCTCTTTAGCATTATCCTGAAGTTATGTGTATAGATGATAAATATACATATATATTTCTTATCAAGAATAGAAAGAAGAATAAGATAATATATTACTATATTAGTATATAACCAACCTCTTCTTCATAGTCATTGCGCTTACGGATACTTGTTGCCAGTCCCATAAGAAATGTATCCACAGGAGCCCGGTCTTTAGTCCATGTCCATCCATAGTCAATAATCTCACAGCTTGCCTTCAAGAAACTCTCAAACATAGCTCCCTGACTGCTTGCCCAAGTATCAGCCTACAAAAGAGATTCATAAATCAAACAAACAGAAATAGCTCACCAAAGAAACTATATAAGATACAAAAGGATATATAATTGAGCACATGTAGTTAGCACAAGGGGTTTGAACCATATAAACAGAACCCTTAGTAGATGGCCGCCACGTGTAACAGCAATTTTAGAGATACCATCAAGTAAAAAACTGAAAAGATCTTCACAAATTCATCCAGTGGCAGAAATTTCAAATGTGACACCAAAAAGATAACTTTAGCTTTTTGAACGCAACCTTATTTCTCGCCTTCTATAGTAGCCTAAAAACAGTCTTGATAAAAAAATGGCACAAATTTTGGTTCTCCTGCATCATAGATCAAAACTTATAAAGTAAACTCGGTTAGTTGGTATATTCAAGTGCTTCAAGTAAAGCTAACTGAGCGACTTTTAATAAAATTTAAAACTTTGCAACCCCGAATCTGAAACCAAAACTTATAATCTTGAAATCAGAACTGCTAATCTTGAATAAAGCAAAAAAAAAACAAATTTCAATACTGAAATCAGAACTTATAAACAGAAAATCAGAACAGTTACCATGAAGTTTCTCTGTGGCATTTTGTTGAACACTTGGGCTGCATTGGAAGACACCAAAATCAAAATAACAAGAGATATTAGTCCTGTTAGAGCAAAAACAGGATATATAAGTTCAGTTAGAGCAAAACAGAATAGAAAAATACCAAAATCGAAATAATCACATTACCTTGAAATCTAAATCTATCAAGATCTTGTGTAAATAGGTCATGCCATCAGTCCGAGAGGGATCCTAATATCATCTTAACAGTTACAATAGCGACCTTAGAATAAATTTACAGTTTTGATGGTTCTCATCAGGGTCAGTTTTGCTCCTAACCAAATCGGTACCGGAAGAACATCCAAAATTTGGTTTTAGTGTGAAAAAGATATATACAGTTAATCATATACCTAACAACAACTACTGAAAGACCCAAGAACATCCAAATTTTGTTTTTAGCGTGATCTCCAATACCTGCCGATCGTAATTAGGGTTTTTTTAGAGAAAGGTTCCATATATGCAGTCTCAAACTCCTACAAACATGAAGGTAATAGCCATAAAAAACAAATTAAGAGAAGTAGGTTGCTATTTCTTGGGTTTTACCATATCAAATATAATAAAAAAATAGATAAAAAAAGTACATTATTGTGCACCAATGGAAGATTAAGCAAACTTTAATACCAAAAAGAAAAAGAATCATTCATTTTACAGCACATATGCACATGGAGAAGTATAAGGTAGTGTTTGGTATGATTGTATTGAAGAAATAGAATGCAAAATTCATAATCACATAAATAATTTTTTTTATAATTTCACGATTTTAATTAAATTATAATTCTACTTACTAAAAGTAACCATAAAATATTTTTACTATAATCTTATTTGGGCTTAGTGAGCTATTATTATATTTAATTTTATAAGTTTTGTAAGTAATAAATTCTATAATTGTAATTAAATACTTCAACATAGAGATAGTGAATGATATGGTACAACTTACCACAATTAGTCCCTAATACATAAAGATTGTCCAAATTCAAATGTTGCTCCACTGATCGTAATGCTGCAGATTAAGAAACTAATCTGCATTAAAATAGTTAAAGTTACAAGAATGAAGAATATTAAGAGGAAATTATATATCACATCATAACACAGTGGGCCATACCTTGTACTTGGCATCCAACACCACAAAAAACTAAACGCTTGACACCTGCTGCTTCCTCAAGTGTCCTATATCAATAAAAATATTAAAAGAATTAGATAATAAAAAGCGAGATATTATGTTTTTAGAAGCTCTAAACTATTTAAAAGTCTTCACATACCTTGCCAGAACAGGTATTGGGGACAGTATATCATCTGGATCACTGACATTATTCAAGCAAGAAATCAATTAAAATGGTATTTTAAATTACCACAAAACATAACATCAATTTGTAAAAAGCAAGAATAGCAATGTACTTTCGATGCTTTGTTTATTATAGCATCCTACTTTTATTTCTTCAGCGTTGTACTCTGAAAAATCTACTCGCTTATAGACATGTCATAAAGCAATTTTCACTGCTATAATTGGGTAGATGTTTAAAGTATAATGTCCTAATAAGAAAAAAAACTGAAAGTACAATGCTAGAACTGAGTAGATTTTTCAAATTATAATTTCTTAATAGGAAAACAACGAAAGTACAATGTTGTAATAAAAAAGAAGTGGAAGTAGGATGCTATAATACACAAATAAATGCAAGTGTGTTGCTATTTCCGGATTCAGCCGTATGTTTTATTACCTCTGAATACAAACAACAACTTCAACCATGCCTGATTTCAACATTTCAATTGCAATAGTTGTTACTATCACTGTCCATTGAGCTCCTGCCATCATAAATCAATGGAATGAGAATAATTAGGTATGTGGATCATTTTCCAGCTTCAACAGTGAACTGCTTCAAGAATAAAAAGTTCAAAGCTGGTGTTTTCTCTATTTAGGAAAGAGAAAAAACTGTGTTCCCCTTTATATAGACATAATGCTTGCTGATATATTGGTGGATATGGGCTTAAAAATGATTTAAAAAACAGGAACAAAGATGACCTTCAACAGACTTTGTCTTGCGAGCATACAATAGCTCTTCATGGACACCAAAATATGTTTCATCTAATGAATCAACATTCCGACCTCGGCCATGAACCGCATGTTCTAGCCACTGAATCGAAGAACAATGAAGATTACCCGAAATGTTAAATTTTGAAATTGGAATTTTTATGAGGCAATTAATAATTGTTAAATGAAGAGTTAAACTCACTTCAATTCTGGACATTCCATCACCCAAGAAAGCACAGACGTTCTTTAGATGAGCAATGTAGTAAGTATCACACAACCCACACTTACTGCAAGAACAAGAAATTCGTAATGGAACACTAATTCATACTTCTGGTAAAAACGAAGAACATTAGAGAATTACAGAAGGAAACGTCGTGTCGCATTTTTACGAAGATTAAGATGGAAAAAGAATAGTTAGGACCTGCACAGGTCTTTTGCTGGATAGGTGCCGCCAGGAGGTATGGGTTTGGATCGCTGCCTCCAATCGTCTCTTAATTTTACTGAATTCCCATCGTAGATTGGGTTTGCGATTCAGGGTTTTATACGATGGTGGTGATGGAGGTTCGGTGGCAGTGAGGGACCGCCGGGTAGATTGGAGAGAAGCAGGAGGGAGAAATTGGGTGGCGACGACAACGAGTCTAGTTGATTACCGATAAATGAAGCCAACACACAAAAACCAAAATAACTACAAGAAATTCGACATACCTAATCGATTACCTTGTTCATCGCTTGGTTTTTTGGTGTGGTTGCGACACCTACGGATCTGGAGAGCATCAATTGAGTTGTGGGTTTAGGGCTATCAAAGAGAATAGACGGATCGATGTATATGCTGAGTGTCCGTGGCTGTTTAGGGCAGAGTATCACCATGAAATCGCCATCCTCGGTTTAACACGAATGATCCAATTCGTATTTAAATAGGGATTGAGTTGGTTAAGAAGTTGAAGAAGAAGGATCGTGGGATACTGGGGAGAAAACAGATCGTGGGGAAAGGTTTGTCTAGCAGAGTGGTGATAAGTGAACGTGGGAGGTTATACAGGATGTGGAGGTCGTGGAAGAAGTTTTGGTGAAGGAGGTTTTCGCGAAAACCAATCCTGGAGGTGAACGTGGTAACCGATCGTGGGTAAAAGAAAAAGGAAGAAGTGGGACGTGGGATGTGGAACCGTATTTGATATTGTGCATAATAGGTATTGTAACTTTTGTGTTGAATGCTTTACACTTGTACCTTGGGGCAATACGTTTTATAATATAGATATTATCGGTTCGAAATGCCTCATTCTGGACAAAGAGATTATTATATTTTAAATCACAAAGAATTAGTCAAAAACAAAATGTCTAACACAAAAAGTTGTCATTTTTATGAAGATCCTTTATTTTTTACTAACGAATTATACTTTCAACTTTTCAAGGTTTCAATTTGTTTTGTCATTATGATATACAATTTGAAAATTCGGATTATAACACTGTATTTTTAGCTTTTTTACGAAAAACACTTTTGAAAGATCTACCGACTTATATAAATGAAATTTTGTTTTTTATTTGGATGGCAATGCTATAAATGGAAATTGAAATATGATGTTATAATAAACAAATCAATAGAAATGCATTAAAATTTCTAAGGATAATGACATGATATTGTAACAAACTTTTAAAAATTTTAATTGAACTTATTTTTTATGTTTGATTTACCCATGAACTTTTTATAATTGTTCATATTTAGTCACTTATGTTTTTTTTACATATATAACAATTTTTTTTGTATACACATATGACGAATAACTTAATGGTCATATTACTACCAAAAAGAAAAACGTTTAATATTCATATGTGTACAAGAAAAACAAGTTTAATGGTTATATGTGTATAAAAACATAAATGACTAAATATGGACAAAAAAATATACGAGACAAAGTTCATTATCTTTCACTACTAGAAAAATAGCTTTTAATGACATACGAACTATGACACACACTAATTTTATGACAAACAAAAACGTATGTCATTAAAAAAGTGTCATCTTTCTTAAAATCTGAAGAATTTATGACATACATACTTGTATGTCGCAAATTTATGTCATCTTTTATAATGATTATGACATACATATACGTATGTCATCTTTTAATGTCATAATCAGAAAGAAAAAAAAAACACGGGAGACACTTTAATGTCGTTTTATAAAAAAGTGTGTCATCTAGGGTTTTTCTTACTTACGCTTCTACCTTTTTTTATTTCTTCTCATCCTAACCCGATATCTAGGGTTTCTCACTTCATCCCCGCCTCCCTTCTCTGTCGATTACTCTCTTCTTCTCCAATTCTCCCATATACTGACGTGATATGCTCCAAGGATCAACAAGATTAAGTCGAGTCGTATTCTCCGATTCTCCGATTCATCCTCGTATTCTCCGATTCTCTGACAATCAGACTTTGTATGTTTGCGAGATTTGGAAACCTGATTGATTGCAGGTTCCCCCGCATCTGAATCCGCCTTCACTTGTCGATTTCTTCATTTGATATTCCTCGACATTTCGTTAATTTTAAGTTACAAGTCTGATTACCACCTCTGATTTCGTTATGTTTGGGCTCCGCCTCCCCCCTCCTTAGCCGCTGCCTCTTTTGACCTCCTCGTCGTCTCTAATTAAAGTTTCGTTAACTTCTTATCCGAATAGTTTCAGTTTCTGCAAGCCTGATTACCTGTAAGTTTCAAGATTGAAGTTTATTTCAGATTCAGGTTTCGTTACGTTCTTATCAGGTTTTGTTAACTTCTTATCAGGTTTCAAATTTAAGGTTTATTTTCAAGATTTGGACTCAGGTTCCGTTAACTTCTTATTAGGTTTCGTTAACTTCTTATCAGGTTTCAAGATTGAAGTTTATATCTTGGGACTCGTCTCCTGGTTATATCTTATGTTCAAATTGATACGTTCCCTGGTTATATCTATGTTGATTCTAGTTCTGCTATTGATTGATGTCCCGGTTCCGACTTTGATTCCAGTTGTGCTTTTGATTTCGTTTATGCTTTTGATTGATGTCCCAAAATAGAATCTGCCTTTGATTCTTGTGGTTTTGATTTCGTTTGTGATGTTGATTCTAGTTGTAGTTTTTATTCTATTTTTGATTTAGATAGAGGCAGAGAATGGGAAGAAAAAGAGAGGAACAAGAGAAAAAACACACAAACGAATATGCACTTCTTTCTACCGCTCAAGGTGAAAAAAGGTTTGGGGTTTTTCAATTTTTGTAGTTTTTAATTCTCATATTTCTTTCATTTAACCTATATTTAAAGTAATTTTTAAGAGGGCGCCTTTGGGATTGTTTATTTAAAATAGCTTATACTTATTTGTAAAAGTATTAATAAAGCTTATCTGATGTGAAAACAAAGTTTTATAAAAAATATTTTAATTAACTTATCCAGTACCAAAATTTAATAAGCTTATAAATTATTTTGTAATGTTTGGAAATTTTTTATTATAAGTGATAAAGTAAAAAATATATTATTGATTTTTTTTTTGTTTCTTTAAATTAACGGTAAACCCATATTCCACTATTAATAACGATTTTCTAATAAGCTAAAAACAAAAAACAAGTTATATTTATCACGTGTACAGTACCAGATTTTGCTATCCAAACCATTTAAAGTAGTTATTATCGGTGTCAAACCAAAATAAGCTAATAAAACATAACTATTTTATATAAAAATATTATTAGTTGTGAAAAAATATCAAATTTATTGGAAAAGAATAGGTTACATCTTTCGGAAAAATATAAATGCAAAATGACACTGTAGCCCAACAATATATACAAGATTGGTTTATAATGTTTCTAAACTATTTTTCTTGTTTTCTAAGGAAACAAACACGTGTTTTGTGTGTTAAAATAGTCCCTGAATCGAAATCGAAGGGGTAAACTGGTTTCGCCTTTGCCTAGTCAGCAATTTGGTGCCAGGTTAAATGCCAACCGAATAAATCAGCATTCATAACCATACTTCACCTTTCTTCTTTACACGTCCACTTCACCTCTTCTTCTTCGCACGCCTCATCCACCCTCTCATTCCATCACACTGCCTACATCTCCCTCCATCTCTCTCTCTCTCTCTCTCTCTCTCTCTCTCTCTCTCTCTCTCTCTCTCTCTCTCTCTCTCTCTCGATGAAGCCTTTGGAACCATGGCATTTGTTACAGACTCGTCATGTTGGGTGGAGATTAGGACTGTATGAACCCTAATTGGAACTATATCGTCGTTATCGTTAAGTAATCGACTGTGACGTGTGTTTTCGTCAAGGCTAAGCCATGAACAGGTATTGTACTTTCTAACTTCCGATAATTTAGCATCGAGTTTGGTGGCGAGGACATGGGTGGGGGCATGAGTTCATGGGTTTCATCAGTGGTGTACCCAAACATGTGTCCTTGGTCACTAACGTTTATTACTTCTGGTTTCTTGATGAGGTGGCCATGTACGCTTTGAGCGATCTTGAGGCTTTCTTACTCGATGTTGTCTAGGACTTTGCAATTGTCAGCATCGAGTCTGACATCATGAAATGTGAATCCGATTTCTTTGCAGATTGTACATACGATTTTCTCATAGTCTATGTTGGATTTGGTGGTGATTTCACCAAAGATCCTGACCATGTTTGTTTTGGTGCAAGTTTTACCGGTGACTTTGCTTTCAAGGTCTTGATTACAAGCGACTTTCAAGTGTGGTTTGATTTAAGGTTGTCTTTGATTTTTTTAGGTTGTTAGACTTGTATTGGGATGTTGAAGGTGGTGGTGGGAGATGGACGATAATGTTGGTGATATGGTAGGAGATGAACGGTGGTTGTGGTGTGAGGTTGACAATGGTAGTAGGTGGAGGTGAAAAAGACATTGTAGATGGACTTATATTAATTTCATTAATAATAAAACGTTTGTTACAATGATAGCCACATCATACGCCACATAGGATGAGATTTGCCTATGTGGCAATGTAACTGACTACATTGTGTTAAGGAACTAAATAAACAGATCAATCTCTACTCCGTACCCCTAAAAAAACTTCAATGGCCTTTTAGAGCAGAAACGTATACAGTGTTATTTTGCCAAAAATAAATCACAAATTCTTTAGTGATTAGAAACAGCCGTGTGTGTGTGTATATATATATATATATATATAACAAGACATTGTGCACTAAATTTTCACCAAATCAATCTCATTTCCACAAAAGATTACATAACACAACAAAGATCAATAACATCGAATAAGTAACTCGATGATTCAAACTTATAAATAAAAACAATTCCATGGTTTTACACATTACATACCAAAACATAAAGCAATACATTAAACACCAACAACCCAAAATATATAACACAAACCAAAAAAAACCATTATTCATAATCATACCTAAGCCAAATACTTCCAAACCGCCGGCCTATCTCTCGATATAACCAAAGCACGTGAACCCAAATAATCAAACGAAGGACAATACAAGTTATCGGGCCCCACACTTTCTCTAACCTTCACATCACTCCCCATTAATGGCCGCATTCCATCATCTTTCAAAGCATCAAATACAAACAACCCTAAACCGGAAACACCCATGGTGAGACTGGAATCACCCCAGACTTGTGTTATGGCTTTGTAATGGTGGTGGGCGGTGGATTCCGGGAGGTGGTAGGTGGCCGAGAGTTTTTGTTTGCGGATTGAGAAGTGTTGGATTTGGGCGGTGGTGGATGGTGGTTTTTTGGTGGATGATGGTGGGGCCGTGGAACCGAGGTAGATTGAGTCTCCGCGAGAGAAGATGGAGTGGACGGTTGTGGTGGGTTTTGGAATCTTGATTCCGATTCCAGAGGGGTGGCGGAAGTCTAGGACGTTGATGGAATCGGACGTGCAGAATACTCCGTCGTTTCCTTCTGCTTCTGATGAACTTACTCTGTAATTATTAGATAATAGTTAGATTCAAACGATGATTCTTTTGTGTTTTGGTTTTGCGGATTCCAACGGAATTGGAATTCGTGATTCCATTCCTGAGTTTCCGGACAGAATGCAATTCCAACTCTGTTGGAATCCTTTTGATTTCAACCTTCATAAGGGAGGAAAGAAGAAATTCAATTTCATTCTTCATTTTCATTAAAAGACCAAAATGCCCTCGTGGATTCCAACAGAATTGAAACTTGCGATTCCATTCTATAGTTTCCGGACAGAATTCAATTCCAACTCTGTTGGTATCCTTTGGATCTCAACCTTCGTAAGGGAGGAAAGAAGAAATTCAATTTCATTCTTCATTTTCATTAAAAGACCAAAATACCCTTGTGAATTCCAATATAATTGGAATTTGCGATTCCATTCCATAGTTGCCAACTGGACGGAATTCAATTCCAATTCTGTTTGAATCCTTTTGGATTTCATTAGATTCAAGCGATGATTCTTTTGTATTTGGTTTTGTGGATTCCAATGGAATTGGAATTCGTGATTCCATTCCATAGTTGCCGAATGGAATTCAATTCCAACTCTGTTGGAATCCTTTGGATTTCAACCTTCATAAGGGAGTCTAAGAAGAAATTCAATTTTATTCTTCATTATTATTAAAAGACCAAAATAACCCCGTAAATAAAAAAAAAAGTCATACCTTTGGCGAACACCTCCACCAAGTTCCGCATCGGTATTATTCACATGAAGTCCCAAAATCTTTTTCCCGTTCAAATTCACCGACACCAAGGGTTCCGCCGTAAGCGACGCAACATCCCACAATCCAACAGCCTCCGCCTCCGCCACCACCACTTTCCCCCTATTCCGCCACTGCAAAGGACTGGAATTCTCCATTCCGGCAACCAAATTACCGACCTCCCACTTCATAACATGTTCCCCATCGCGGATATCAAAAACCCTAACGACTCTCTGATTACTAGCGGTCGAAATCATCAATGGGCCACAAGGTTTGTACCACCACTGTCGGTTTTCTGGGGGCATATTCGTCAAATCATGTCGTCTGTTTAGAACGTTGTCGGGTAACGGAGCGAGTGCGGTTCTTGGGTTGGTGATTCCGTCTTCCAGGTGGAGGGATTTTATTTCTTTGGTGTAGAAATCCCATGAACAGAAACCGGATTCCGGGCTGTTTCCGGCGGACGCTGCCACCACGTATCTTCCGGAACATCCGTCTGCACCTGGCGCGCGAAGTACCCAACAATCTCTCCATAAATTGGGTGAAATTTCATTTGGAGCCTTGTATACGGATTTTTCCTGACATATTATCAAACCAATTTCCCAATTTACACCAGTTTTCAAAAAAAGAAAAGCAATCCAATTTCACAGTTTATACCAATTATCAAACAAATCTAAAACTAATCAAATCAAAAATGTAAACCTAAATCTAAACAAAAAACTTAATCAAAAACTTAAACTAGCAAACCTTATAGTATAGTTTTCTAACATGTGAAAGTGTTAAAACAGCCATCAATTTATGAAATAATAGTCCAAGCAGTCACTAGATTTTCAGATGTTTTTACATGCAAAATTCAAGTAAATAATTCATCAGTCACGTATTTATATTTTTATAACTACTCTTGTTACCCAAATTTCATTCTATTTCAAGTCTGAATCTCTAAATGGGGATAAAAGACAAGAATGTAACAGATAGTGTCTGCATGTATTAAGTCATAAAGTCAAAAAGAAACAGTCATCTATAGTTGTCCAGATTAATTTCTTAATCCATTAAATTGGAAAGAAAAATCATTTTAGTACCTCAGAATTGGCAACATCATAGAAGGTGCAAGAACCATCATCATGAGCAAGAAGAACAGATTCTCCTTCAGACACAAACCATCCACCCGTACAAGTCTTGTGTCCAATCACATTCAACTGATTATTAAAACCATCATCAATCTCATCTTCATATATCATGATTCCCTTGTTTTCTTGATCATCACATTCTTCAAATGTTTCATCAGCTGTAAGCATCAAGTCAACATTACCTTTTCCACTGTAAAAAGATTCACGCGATTTCACATTCACTGTACCACTATCCGTTTCTTGAACTTCACATATCTCCAAATTACCCCTGATTGTAACTTTAGACTCTTTAAACTCATCAATACTTGAAGAATTCAATAAGTCTTGTTTAGTTTCAGTGATAGCTACAGCAACCTCAGATTTTAGAGTTTCATTGTTTCTTGTTGTTCGGTCTCTGAGTAATTTATGGTGAGGGAAGAATCTTGCTTCTAGTTCATCAGGATTCAAGGCTTTAGATGAACTTTTTGAATCACTTGATTCCTTGATTGGACTAGTTTTTGTAACAAGAATTTGAGGATTATTAATAGTATCACATTTTTTGTCTGTTTCACTATTAACAACATCACCCATTGCTTTTTCAATACCTGCAACTGTTTCTTGAATGTCAGAAAGCATGACTTTTGATGCATCAGGGTTGTTTTTGTCCAGCATTTCCTTTGTTCTTTTGATGTCTGAAGCTATTCTTTTGACTTTTTCTTCTAAAAATGCAAGCTTTCCATGGAGTTTACTTGGGTACTTGACATTTGATCGAGCAGTTAGAGTGTCTTCACTTGTTGTCTTCTCTTTTGAGCTTTCTGAAGTGCTAACTCTGCTTGATAACTTTCCACCCGAGTCTCTGAAACTTGAACGAACACTGTTCTCTTCATTTTCATTTAGATTGCTGGACTTTGAACCTACAGAAGATTTTGATTTGAGCTTCTCGAATAGTTTGACACTTTCAGAGACTTTCACGAACGAATCTGAACTGGATTGTGTGTTTGAAATCTCCGGATGTGAGAGATTTTCTCTTTGTTTACCAGTTTTGGGAGAAACCGTAAAAACCCTAGCAGTTTGGGATTTCACTGTAGGTTTCGGCTTTGATTCCTTGCAAATTTCACCGCTTTTCTCCGAGCTCGATACAGAGGTTTTCAAATTCGTGACTCCATTATCAGAACTAGGTTTAGTATTGGAAGATTTTACAGACCCCTTGTTCGGTTGACTAACCCTGCCCGAAACCCTAGCAGACCTATCAACGCTAACACTTCTCTCATTTCGATCAACTGAAACCCTAGAAACTCTAGTTTTACGGATATCAGTTGTAACCCTATTAAATTCAGATGGACTTTGGCTCCTACCTCTTGGCCGCACGGATGAACTTGTCGACCACCTAGCACGCGGCTCCACGCTATCCTTATCGGCACGTACCATAGGCGGAACGAGCGGCTTCTGGGGCTTCGCTGCGGCCCGAATCCTGGACGTGGGTCTGGAACTGTTAACGTTTTCCTTGCCAGTTGACATATTGACTGAATCTCCACCGCGACAGATGATTCTTCCCGATAGCGGAGTTGTGCTTCTCGATGTTTTTGTTGCTGGGACGATGGTGGCCTTAGCTCCACCGCCGCCGCCGCTGCTTTCTTTTACCCGGCGTACCGCGGATGATGACATCGTAGATTGAAATTAATTAATCGTAGGTTTGGTAAAGATTTGGGTATTGATATATTGGTAGATCTTGGTTTTGGTTTTGTTCAGGGTCTGAAGTTAAGCGGGAAATGAATTTTGGATTTGGGGTTTTGAATTTTTCGAGCCATGTGTCCATTCATAGTATTTCTAATATTTTCATTAAAAATCTTATACATTTTATATTTTATTCTATAAATACTTACTTCCGATTAGCATTTGACATGATAAATTGATCATTGTGGTTACAGATAGAAAATAATTACATATTATTGTTGTCAAATATGGTGTGAGATTGTGTTTTAAGTGATGATTTAAAAATATATTAGTAATGACGAAAAACTGTATAACCAATCGTCTAAAATGTTTTTAAAATGTCATCATGCTAAAAAATGTTGTTATGAAGTAGTTAACTTTTTATGTCACTTTAAAGATGAATAGCCTATTTTACATGTTATGAAGCCATAAAGGGTTTGTAGCCCAACGGTACCGGTGTTGCCTTCCCTCCTTAAGGTTGAGGGTTCAAGCCTCGCTAGAGGCATAGGTGGAGATTAAGGTGTAATTTAGGAGTAGGTTAGATATGATTATATTTGTCATTCAAAGAAAATGAAGCCATAAAGGGTTGGAAAATGTGTGTTGGGTACGACGAGGTTGATGTCTTTTTCGGTAAACCTATTGCTTCTCAAGCGGTTTTGAAAAAAGCATATTGAGCAAGAAAATAGGAAGATGGTGAGCATTAATGATAGAAAACCCTCCATATATAATACATCGACCATGAGGTCCAAACAAATTGTAATGTGTGTTCATATTGTTGTAATAAAACAACATATCGATACGAACAAATCCCAAAAACTAAGAACAAACATTGTCACAACTATAGTTGACCAACATTGTCACAACTATAGTTGACCATCTTTACTGCCATTTGTATTCTAATCGCATCCACTCTTTGCCTATCAGTATCCAACCCAAACTGATTGATCCACCTATCAACTTTTGTGAGCAATCCTAACGACTTGTGTTAATCTATGATTGTTGGAGAACTTAAATGCCTCTACATCATCTACATACGAATTAGGTTAATCCAAAAAGTTTTAACGGACTCAATAATAACATTATACGATGCAGCAAGTTATGGCATACACATCAATCTTGACATATTTAGTTGTCAAGGCTATGTTTGAATGAACACCATGCAAATGAATTTTGACATCATCTGTGTAACATCCTTAAATTAAGGTAGAAATTTTGAATAATAATAATAATAATAATAATAATAATAATAATAATAATAATAATAATAACAATAAGAATAATTCATAACAAATAGAAATTCTCTTTATTTAGACCTTGAATAAAACTTTTGCCATGTGGGTGCAAAAATGGAAATTTACCCATAATTTCTAAAAGAATGACTTAGATGCAGTTATAGAAAAGAGTTGTAGTGGGGAGGGACCTCTAAGCAATTTAATATAAGTTAAGTGAGCTGGAGGGACCATTTTGCAAATATTAGAGAGTTTGGGATTTTTGATGGGGGAAAAACCCTCATTCATTCCCTACCAACGATTTTGAAGAAGGGGGAAGAGTCTAGGCGATTTTCAGTGAGTTTGGAAGAGAATTGGTTCAATCAATCAAGCCTCAAGTTGATTTTATTATTATCTTGAAGACTTGAGGTAAGAATCCTAGTTTTCTAGTTGTAAACCCACCTTGGAGTATTGATCTAGGGATGAACTCGAGTTTATGGTTTGGGGAGAGAAATTCTATGATTCAAATAGTTTATTGAATGAGTTCTAGCAATTTTTTATTATTATCTTCTTCATGGGTGTGTCTAGATCATTGGAATGGGTTGATTGACTCACATGAACCCTAGATTTTGGGGAAAAGTAAAATGTATGAGTCAACTATATCCTCAATGTATATTATTATGATTTTGAAGTGTTCCTAATGATCCAAGGGTTGGAGGAAGGAATCTTCACTTCTGATCACCAATTGATTGAGTGATGTTTGGGATTCCATAGTAGTAACTAATGGAATGAAGTATGGTAATGATTTTGGCATGATTCACTTATGATGACTAATGGGAATAAGATGGATGAATGGATTAAGTGTTGGTGTCATTATTGACTTAGATTCAACCCCAATTGTCTTGATGAGTATTAAGAGCTTGAATGAATAAGTTTCCAATGTGTTAAGTCATGAACACTTAGATTGAAGATTGAACTAGTGCAAATTAATCATTAAACATGTCTTTTCATTCCAATATAATGTTAAGATGAATTGGAGCTTGGCATGGGTCAATTGGGGGCAAAAGAACCAAAATCAAGCTTATAGCGTGTTACACGCGACCCGATTAAGGCCCAACGCGTGTGGGATGCGACTCACGCAAATTGCAATTTTAAGAAAAAGCCCTTGTTAACTCATGCGGCCCGCGTTAATATTACGCATGGGTGTCCAGTCCATTTCATGTGTTTCTTGGGCTTTGAGCCTTGTGGTTTGGGCTTTGGGTTCCAAGCTTTAAGCCCACTTTTAGGGAATTTTTAACTTAGGAATGAATTTTTATTCTGTGTGGTTAATTCATCTCGGGGCTTAGAGCAATGAATATTATTCTCTTCATATAGAGGATGAGTAATCAGATAATTGGTAAGAAGAATTTAGCAACAAGTTTAGTCACTTGTAAGAGGTGAGTTTATCGGGAGTACACATCCCTAATACTACTTTATTGTGTGTGTTATCAACTATTTTCATGCATACCAATTATGCGCAATGTGCTTTATGATTATTAATTGTGCATGGCATGAAATGAATTTTTAAGATGTTTCCAATATAAATAGTATAATATTTTGTTTTTGAAAGGGTTTAACATCATATTTGTGCATTACATGATTGATTGTATGAACCTAAGATGACTTGAGATGTCTTCCTATAAAGAGGGAATTTTAGGTTCCAATAGCGACTTTTGAGATAGCTTGAGATGACTAAAGATGTTTGATATACTGGAGGAGTTGGATCACCTGAGGGGAGTTGCTAACCCTCATGAAGGCTAGTGTTATTACCAGTAGTCTTGGTTTTGCCTTATCGGGTGATTGAGTGGTATGCTTTGTGCGTATAACTTGAGAACATAGGTAGGTGTCACTGAGGGTGAGGATGGACTTTTTGAGACTGACGCGATAATTGTATATCGAATTTCGTTGCATTCATAACTATCTATTGTATGTTCGTTTTCTTTGGAAGTATGTTTTGTACAAACTTATGATTTTGAGTTTATACTTTAAACTTTATGAGTGTTATAACAACTACTTTTAGAGGTTTGACCGGAGTGTGAAGGTTATACCTTATACTCTAAATGTGTCAACCTCGAGTAAGCTCACTAGGCATTCCATTGTCTAACCTATTTTGATGTGTACTTAGGTTAGCTATCTTGGTGAAGACTTTTGAGCAAGGACATTTAGAAAACTACGATATGTGTGCCCATTTGAACTATGTTTTGTTACCTTATTTATGATATCACCTCGCTACAATGAACTTAACCACTTTAACTTGTTTTGGGACCTAAATTTCCGCAACTGATGACTATTTTATTTTGGTGAATGAATGAACTTTGAAAATTAATGTCTTATTATATAGCCCTAGTGAGGGGTGTCAGAATTTGGTATCAGAGCATCAGTTTAAGTGAACTAGGTATTAGGATTAGTGCTTAGACTTAAACTTAGGATACTCATGAGTATTATCATATACATTGTGAGCATATGTCCCTATACATTGTGAAGATTAATAAAGACTATAATAGAGGTTCATAATAAATCTGGTACATGTCTACATAATTATTTAGGGATGTTGGTGAAAATGATAGCGTAATCTCGAAACATTTAAAGATAATTAGGATTTATAAAGATATAGTATTGACAAAGTTATCTATTTTAACAAGGTTGATAATCGATTTCAATAGAGGAAATTGATTTCAATCGTCATTGTTTCCACTCGTAAGGATCCTTATAAGTATGCATATATGGTTGTTTGATTATGCTTACCCACCCCCTGTTTGATTGTGCTCTATGTCAATAGGTGGGTGTGGAAGTAGCATGATACCCATTGTCAGGGATGAAGATCGCCATTATCGCGGCGTTATGCTATATCTTGTGTTTGTTTTTAAATAAAAGGGGTGTTTTGGCTTGTAAAGATACTCGTTTGATTTAGTTCTAATATAATGGAATCTTTTTTTGTTTGACAAAGATGTTGTAAAAATGTTTGTTTGGTGGTTATAATAAGTAGTTTCGACATTTTGACATGGGTACTATTAATGGACATCGAACGTTTACCCGATTCAATGGCGAAATCATATGTTTTTGTAAAAGCGTAGCTTTTAATCTATTTAATATGCATTCTTTTACGATGAAAAAAAGTTTGCTTGACAATGTTATAAAAATTAAAAATTATGTGCATTTTTTTGTTACAATGGTATTTTTGAAATAGTCATTTAATTTCATTCCATTATTTCATTGTTTCCTACTTATCGAACAATATGTGGTTATTTAAGGTGTAGTATTGTTAGTTCTATATGCTCAAGGATGATCATAAAATGATATTACTAGTAATACATGATCCTATAGGGTCACACCAACAACAAGTTTGACACCAATTGATCATTTAGAACGTTAAATTTGATTTAACGTCAAATGATACTAAACTTGCAATTTAATCTTGTAGGTTATTATTATTTAAGGTAAATAATAATAAATACAAAATTAAAGGTTGATTAGTAATTCATATGTGATGAATTAATTAAGTATAACAATTAAGTTGTTTAAATTGTTAAACGATTTAATTGATTTATAAATAAGCCTTTTATTTAATTTAATTGGTAAATTAAATAAAATATATATATATATTGTTATATATATATATATATATATATATATATATATATATATATATATATATATATGTATATATATAATTATACAATTAAGATTGTATATTTAGATGGTTTATTTATATATATAATTATGGGTTAAATGTTATCCCATTTAAGAAATAAGAAGATATATTATTTATAAACTTATAATTATATAAGTTTTATAAATAATAAAAACTAACTAGCACTACACATGATCATCCATATTTTAAGCCATGATGGGAGACATAACAACATGCATTGAGTTGTAAAACTAGTGGAAGATGCTAGCTTTTGTTTATAGAAAACACATGGGTCTTTCCTTTCCAACTAATGCATGTGCTTTCTTCTTTTTGGTGGGATAAATGGCCGATCATGTGAATGGGTTAGTAAGCATCTTTTGTATCTTAAAATCAGCCAAAGACTCTCCCTATAGGTCTAAGCAAAATCGTTTTTGCTAAGTAGTAGAAAAGAGAAGAAAAGGGTTTTCATCTTGCAAGTTGTGGAACTAGCATTTAAGTGTGTTCAAGCTTGTGGTGGATCAACTATAGAGGGATTCTAATTTGATTCCTAGCTATCAAAATCATCCAAACCAAACCAAGAACAAAAAGGTTATGATCTTGAACTTAATCTATGTTTGTTCTTCATCTTATCTCTACATGCATGTAGCATGATCCTCTTGGAATGAAACTTGTGTTCATGATTTTATGCTTCCGTTGAAAACTCTAGTTTTTGAAACTAACTACATGAACCTTGATTTCCAACAATTGGTATCAGAGCCATGGCTATATTGCATGTTTAGATAATAAGTTTATTTGGATAAACTTGGTTTTTGGAAGCCATGAATGTTCATCTTCTTAAATGAAAGTTTCATGCATGGCTTCTTTGGAAACATGCAAGTAGATTATCTATGATTTTATGTAACCAACTATATCTTATGTATGCATGCTTTTGGTTACATAAATTGTTGCCTTAGAAAAACAAAGTGTTGATTTTCTTATGATTTTATGTGATAAAATGGTGCATAAACAAGCCAAGGACCATATGATGCATGTTTTGTGTTTGTGTTCGATATGGTTGTAATCTATTCATTTATTCAAATGGTTTGTAATAATAATTAGTTATTTACTTCCTTTTATTCATTTTGTAATTGTTAGAATAGTTGTATTTTATTTCATTCACAAAATGTAACAAGAGAAGGAAGTAAGAAAAGATTGCACCCAACAGCAGCACTTTCTGAAGAGCTGCTGTCCAGATTTGAAAAAATGTTTTGAAGTGTTTTATAAATTCATCTCTTGGTCATTTGATGATATACTTGTTGGTAACTTTAATATCTAGTATATACATTAAGTTTCAACAAGTATTAGCATCAATATGGCCAAGAATGAATTGAAAAATGCAACAAAAAACACATTTTTTCTTCCTGCTGCCCCTGAATTTCGAAAATTTTGAAGGCTCCATAGAAAAATCACATGTCACTCAATGGTGTCAAGAAATGGTGGTTCAAGTATCATTTGATGATATAAGAAGCTTGGCAAAATTATAGCCAAAGCGCAAATCATTTGGTTGAGTTTTTGTCACTCTTTTTGTCCCTAGGTTTGACTTGATATTTCATGTGTGGCTCACATGAAATATCAAACTAGTTGGCTTGTGTTTATGCACCCATGCATGCTTGTGATGTTTGAATGTTTTATTATGTTATGTTGTGGATGAAAATAAGATTTTGCATGCTAGACAACCTAGATAATTAAACATAATCATCAAGGAGTTTGTATTTTCAAAAGTTGACATTTAAAACATAAGATGTGATAAAATGGGTTTTATTAAAATGGGTTTTGTTTAAAACCTATTAAGTCAAGTTTTGAAAATGATTGAAACAAGAAATAAAATGGAGATTTTATAAACTCTTACAAACTCCAATCCTAATTAATAATGGTAATTATTTAGGATTATAAATTGGTTCTAATATATGTGATCAAACTCAAACTTAATATTGGATATTAATTGTAATCTTGACCACAAACAAAGAATCAATAAAATGGAGATTTTATGATTTAGGAACCAATTAACAAAATAAGATTTAATGGTACCATGTTTATTGGATGCATGCAATCTACATGATACCATATGTTTTTCAAAAATTAGAATTGTAAAACATTCAAATCCCTTATGAAATACGAATCTATGCCGTCCTTTTTAAAGACACTCATGTATCACTTGTATTTCCTTGTGGGATAAAGGATACCTAACCACTTGGAGTCTTCTTGTGATACAAGAAGTAGTTTTTGCAATATTGATGGGATAAAGGACACCTAATCATTAATAGTTGTCAAAACTACACGTCCGTTTAAGTAGGATGATTCGTTTGGAAATCTCTTGTGATAAAGGTCACCTAAGCATTAGAAATCCAAGGCATAGATGGGATCAAACATGCCAAACTTATAAATGTTATAATGGGATCCCATAACTCTAGAAATTATATTTGGATATAATTGGTAAACCGTTACCTACCTTGTTGATTCGAATAGGCGGGATAAAGGATACCTAACCACTTATTCGTGATGCAACTTGGATTCTAGACCTTAATTAATTAAAGTTTATGAAACAAGAAAGGGTATTAATTATTAAGGACTTAATATCATAATTTACTAAATAGAACATTGTTAAAATTTTGTAGATGGCACCAAACAACACACACTCGGCTCCTAACAAAACCTCACTACGGTCTCTCCTTGAAGGAGAAAAACTTAACCATACCAACTTCTTGGATTGGTACCGTAGTGTGAGAATTGTTCTCAAACAAGAAAAGAAAGAATATGTTCTCAATGAACCACTTACAGAAGAGCCCCCTGCCACTCCTAAGCCCGCACACGATGCATGGCTTAAAAAGATGGATGATTCCATCGATGCATCATGCCTCATGTTGGCAACCATGATTCCCGACCTTCAGAAGGATTTGGAGAATCATTCAGCCTATGACATGATTAATCAACTAAAGGAAATGTTCCAACAACTTGCAAGAACGGAAAGGTTCGAAACTGTTCGGGCTTTCCATGCTTGCAAGATGGAGGATGGGCAGTCGGTAAGCTCTTATGTGCTCAAAATGAAGAGTCACATTGATCATTTGGCACGTCTTGGAGTTGTGATGCCCGAAGAGCTAGCAACGGATTTGATCCTTAACTCCTTGACAAAGTCCTTTGATCCTTTTGTCATGAATTTTAACATGAATGGTTTAAACAAGACTATCCCGGAATTACATGGGATGCTAATTACCGCGGAAAAGAATCTGCCTAAGAAAACCACTCAAGTTCTCATGATCAAGGAAGGTGGCACAAAGAGAACTAGACCAGAACACCCCACCAACTCCAAGGGCAAGGGGAAAGCAAAAGCTTTCAAAGGTAAGGGCAAGAAAGTTGTCCAACCTTCCCATCTGCCCAAGAAGAAGGCAAAGGTTGCCAAAGATGAAACATGCTTTGAATGTGGCAAAGCTGGGCATTGGAAGAGAAATTGCCCTACCTATCTTGCGGAGTTGAAGAAGAAGAAGGCCGGTGAAGGCACTTCAGGTATCTATGTGATAGACCTAGAACTTTATAATTTATCTCCTAACACATGGGTATTTGATACTGGTTGTGGAACTCACATATGTAATATGTTACAGGGGTTCAAAAGGAGTAAGCGACTGAAGGCTAATGAGGTAGTACTTCGGGTTGGAAACAATGCAAGAGTTGCAGTGGATTCAATTGGAAGTTTCGATTTATTACTACCTAATGGCATGTGTATGACATTGATGAATGTTTACTATGTTCCTAGCTTGACTAGGAATATTATTTCAGTTGTTAAATTAAGACAATGTGGATTTGATCTTTCCTTTAATAATGATGATATTTGTGTTTACAAAAATAATGTATTCTATTTTGAGGCTAGGCCTTTAAATGGAATTTATGAAGTAAACCTTGATGAAAAGACTAACCATAGCTCTTTATACCATACTTTCACCAAGAAACCCAAATATGATTTGAGTCAAACCTATCTATGGCATTGTCGCCTTGGGCATATAAACAAGAATCGCATATCCCAACTTCAAAAGAGTGGACTTTTGAAGGCAAATGAGAATGACTCATTTGATATATGTGAATCTTGTTTACATGGCAAGATGACTAAAGCTCCTTTCTACGGAACCAATGAGAGAGCAAAGGACTTGTTAGGAATCATACATACAGATGTATGTGGTCCTTTCAAGCCAATGACTAGATATGGTGAAAGATATTTCATCACCTTCACTGACGACTTTAGTCGTTTTGGATATGTTTATTTGATTAAACATAAACATGAGGCGTTTGAAATGTTCAAAACGTTTCAAAGTGAAGTGGAAAATCAACTCAACAAAACAATTAAAGTTCTTCGTTCTGATAGAGGAGGTGAGTACTTAAGTACAAACTTTATGGATCATCTTAAGACTTGTGGAATTGTTTCACAACTTACTCCACCTGGAACACCACAACATAATGGTGTGTCTGAGAGGCGGAACCGAACACTATTGGATATGGTTCGATCCATGATGAGTAGAAGTACTCTACCTTTATCATTTTGGGGTTATGCTTTACAAACAGCTGCTCGTCTCCTAAATATGGCACCTACTAAAAGGGTAGATAAAACACCTTATGAGATATGGCATGGAAGGGTTCCATCTTTATCCTATCTCAAGGTATGGGGTTGCGAAGCTTATGTTAGACAAGAAGCTTCAAACAAATTAGAACCCCGTTCAACTAAATGTATATTTGTAGGGTATCCGAAAGATTGTCTTGGATACTATTTCTACAATCCCATCGAGAATAAGATATTTATTTCTCGAAAAGCTGAATTCCTAGAAAACAAGTTTCTGACGGAAGAGGCTAGTGGGAGGTTTGTGGAACTTGAGGAACTTCAGGAACCACAACTTGATACACAAGAAGTTGAATCTAGCATTCAACAAGAAATTGTTGAACCTGAACAAACTGTTGATCAGGAACAAATTGTAACACAAGGTGTTCGAAAATCTGGTAGGGTTCGAATTGAACCAGAAAGGTATGGTTACCTTATGATGGAAGAGGAATGTTATACGATAGATTCTGATGAACCCGTCAACTATCAGAGTGCAATATCAGATCCTGAATCTGATAAATGGCTTGATGCCATGAACACTGAGATGCAATCCATGCACGATAATCAAGTTTGGAACTTGGTTAATCTTCCTACCAATTGTAAGACTGTTGGGAACAAATGGGTTTTCAAGAAGAAAATCGACGTGGATGGAAATGTTCACACTTTTAAGGCTAGACTTGTCGCTAAAGGATACTCACAGACTCATGGTATTGACTATGATGAGACCTTTTCTCCAGTGGCAATGATCAAGTCGATTAGGATACTTTTTGCCATAGCCGCATACTATGATTATGAGATATGGCAAATGGATGTCAAGACCGCTTTCCTTAATGGATACTTATTGGAAGATGTCTATATGGAACAACCTGAAGGTTTTGTCGATCCCAAGCATCCAAACAAAGTGTGCAAGCTTAAAAGATCTATCTATGGATTAAAGCAAGCGTCTCGAACATGGAACATCCGTTTTGATGAAAAAATTACGAGTTTTGGATTCATCAAAAATGAGGATGACTCCTGTGTTTACAAGAAAGCTAGTGGGAGCATTGTCATAATCCTAGTATTGTATGTAGATGACATACTTTTATTTGGAAATGACATCCCAACCTTAAAAGGTGTCAAAGCGTTCCTTGAGAGTTGTTTCTCAATGAAGGATCTAGGGGAAGCTGCTTATGTATTAGGCATAAAGATCTATAGAGATAGATCTAAGAGACTTATTGGTCTTAGCCAAAGTGTATATATTGATAAAATCTTGAAAAGGTTCAAGATGCAAGACTCCAAAAGAGGATTCTTGCCAATGCCTCATGGCACCATCCTAAGCAAGTCTCAGTGCCCAAACTCTAGGACTGAACTTGAAAGGATGAAACATGTCCCATATGCTTCGGCAATTGGGTCCATCATGTATGTCATGTTATGCACTAGGCCCGACGTCTCATGTGCCTTAAGTATGACTAGTAGGTATCAACAGAACCCAGGAGAATCCCATTGGACTGCTGTAAAGAACATTCTTAAGTACTTGAGAAGAACTAAAGATATGTTCTTAGTTTACGGCGGTTTGGAAGAAAGCTTAAAGGTAAAGGGTTACACTGACGCAAGCTTCCAAACAGATAGGGATGATTCGAAATCTCAATCTGGGTATGTCTTTATTTTAAATGGAGGAGCCGTGTCTTGGAAGAGTTCCAAACAAGAAGTGATTGCACAATCCACTACAGAATCTGAATATGTTGCTGCTTCGGAAGCTGCTCAAGAAGCTGTCTGGATGAGAAAGTTCATAGAAGATCTAGGGGTTGTTCCTTCCATTCGGGACCCTATAGAAATCTTCTGTGACAATCTAGGTGCTATAGCTCAAGCAAAGGAACCTAGATTGCATCAAAAAACCAAACACATTCACCGAAGGTATAACTACATTAGACATGAAGTTAAGAATGGTGAAATTAGTATTCACAAGGTTCATACAGATCAAAATTTGGCAGACCCATTCACGAAACCTTTACCCCAAACTAAGCATGAAAGTCATGCTAAGGGTATAGGACTCCGTTTTTCTAATGAATGGATTTGATTTGTGTTTAATGTTTTATGAATATGAACTTATGTAAACGACAAGAATTATGTAATATATGTGACATGATGTTTCATTCATAATTTTGTGTTTTATTAGCATGTTTAATCCTTGAATAATTTGATTATTCTAAACGTCCATAGTCGATCATAGTTGTGGGAGCAATTATGAAGTAAGACTAATATGAATTGGATTGGTTGACTTTTATGGGTAAAAGTAGCAAAAGGTTGCAACCAAATTCATAGGTACTTGTTAGTGAACAAGTATTGGACTTGACCCGTTTCAAGATCACTCCATGGATCATCATCATAAGTGATTCTTGAATAAAGGTATTATCATTGTATCCTTTGACCTGAGATACATATTTGGGACTCAAGTGTAGAGTGTACTATGCTTTGATGTGGTTCACTGTTGTTCTTGAAATACAGACAACCATAAAGGCCATACTCATGCATAGTACTAACTATATGAGAGGCGTATGTAGTCAAGACGGGATTTGTTCCTCTTATGTGTTGAGAGTTAGACATCTAAGGCGCCTGTTTGAAAGTTGAACATAAAATGAGAATGATTAAGATCCATGTCTCATGTTCAACAAGATGTCTGTGACAAAGGGATAATTGATAGATAACCTTATACATCAATTAGAGCCTCGTGTTTTCTGAAGAATTGAATGTTGTTGAATGGCACAATGTCATGTGTTATTGGGGGCAGTAAAATGTTGCTAGACGTTTACCACTGTCTATATCATTCTGTGATGCAACCTTGTGCAAGTGGGAGATTGTTAGTTCTATATGCTCAAGGATGATCATAAAATGATATTACTAGTAATACATGATCCTATAGGGTCACACCAACAACAAGTTTGACACCAATTGATCATTTAGAACGTTAAATTTGATTTAACGTCAAATGATACTAAACTTGCAATTTAATCTTGTAGGTTATTATTATTTAAGGTAAATAATAATAAATACAAAATTAAAGGTTGATTAGTAATTCATATGTGATGAATTAATTAAGTATAACAATTAAGTTGTTTAAATTGTTAAACGATTTAATTGATTTATAAATAAGCCTTTTATTTAATTTAATTGGTAAATTAAATAAAATATATATATATTGTTATATATATATATATATATATATATATATATATATATATATATATATATATATATATGTATATATATAATTATACAATTAAGATTGTATATTTAGATGGTTTATTTATATATATAATTATGGGTTAAATGTTATCCCATTTAAGAAATAAGAAGATATATTATTTATAAACTTATAATTATATAAGTTTTATAAATAATAAAAACTAACTAGCACTACACATGATCATCCATATTTTAAGCCATGATGGGAGACATAACAACATGCATTGAGTTGTAAAACTAGTGGAAGATGCTAGCTTTTGTTTATAGAAAACACATGGGTCTTTCCTTTCCAACTAATGCATGTGCTTTCTTCTTTTTGGTGGGATAAATGGCCGATCATGTGAATGGGTTAGTAAGCATCTTTTGTATCTTAAAATCAGCCAAAGACTCTCCCTATAGGTCTAAGCAAAATCGTTTTTGCTAAGTAGTAGAAAAGAGAAGAAAAGGGTTTTCATCTTGCAAGTTGTGGAACTAGCATTTAAGTGTGTTCAAGCTTGTGGTGGATCAACTATAGAGGGATTCTAATTTGATTCCTAGCTATCAAAATCATCCAAACCAAACCAAGAACAAAAAGGTTATGATCTTGAACTTAATCTATGTTTGTTCTTCATCTTATCTCTACATGCATGTAGCATGATCCTCTTGGAATGAAACTTGTGTTCATGATTTTATGCTTCCGTTGAAAACTCTAGTTTTTGAAACTAACTACATGAACCTTGATTTCCAACAGTGTAGGAGTAGTATATTCCGTGCCACTATGGGCACTAGCCCAGTGCCGCCCATGTTATGTCATAAGGTTCTTCAATAAAAGGAGAGAAAAGAAGATGATTCGGCGACGTTGGCTATATTATACTGTGAGAAGGAGATCAACGACAATGGATGGTGCACGTTTTTGGAGACTATGGTCTAGGAAAACTGTTTTGATGTCATGAAATATATTTTCTCCATGAATTAATATCTCTTATTAACGAAACATATACACAATATTACAAGGGATCTGATGAGCTATACAAATAGGTCTAACATGGGCCTAACTATACATCAACAATACATAACACTTTGTGGAGTTGATCAAGATGTTTATGTCGAGTCTATTGAAGCACATGTTGGTGCAACATTTTTTGCACCATTAATCAATGCTTACTTGAATTCAAAAACAACCATGGCGAGAAACTCATAGTCCAAACTAGTTAAAAAACAAATGAACATATTAGCAAAACTATAAATTCATTTATGAATCTCTAATTAAAATAAGAGAACTAAAAAAAAAACTGAAAATCTATGGGATGGGAACAACCAAATATTGTCAAGAAATCGATGTAATGGATATTTGTTCCATCATGCAGCTTTCATGGAATCCAAGCCGCATGAATGCTGCCAAAAGATAAAAAATTGACAAATTTAGTAAGTAATGTATGTAAGATCTTTAAGCATTATTTCTTTTGGACTTAATGAACCTGATAAGGACACGACTTAATTTGGTAAGCTAACTATGAGTGTTTCTTTTTGACTTAATACATACATGAAACTACTTAATACAGAAAGTCAGAATATGAGGTTTCCCCCATAAAGCACTAACTTTTTACAAATTTGCACTTGTTTACTTTTTCCTTAGATTTCCGCAAGTATATCATCATTTTCTCAAATATTTTTTGAACATTATTTATCTGGATAGAGATATGGCTTACCAGGAATTTGTGAATTTGAGCCAAAACTGGTGAAAAGGATTCACAAAATTTGTCCATATCAGCATATGTATCTCCCTTGCTTGCTATCACATCCATGAACTTCTTCCTATCTGGAACCAACTTAATGGCCACCTACATACAAAAGTTCATATACCACATTAGATACAACCTACAAATCTACAATGTAACATGAGAAAACACGACTTTCAACTCATTTAAATTGGGGTGAATGGATGGAAGAAATAGGTCAAACTTACTGTAAAACTTGAACTTGCTATCCAACCATGCCATTTCTTCAAAGTCTTGCCGTATGAGTCATTGCAAGCTTGTTGCATTGACCAATCTTGATGTTGGTATAAGTTACGAAAGAGTTCCACCAAAAAGTCCATAGCCCTTTAGAATAGAATGGAATTGGAATTTCTCACACGCTTAGTTGACACGAAATAGAATGGAATTCAATTCCCTTCTTTTCTACATTTATATTTGATTTGTAAATGACAATAATAATGAGGATGACATGTTACCTTGTTAACCAAAGAAGGCCATTGGTACAACTTGAAGAATTCTTTGCAGTATTTGTTTCAACTTCAGCTTGTACTAGAGCATATAAGTAGTTGAATCTAGTTGGATTTTCTGTATACTTAGAATCCAATCTCTACACGTAAAAAGAAAAAACAAAGCTCAATATACAAGGACTAATGAACCAATTGAGTATAAGATGACTGATTATGCATAGCTTACCGATATATTTCCATTTATATCAGATTTCACAACAGCCATGGAAGCTCCAAATTTATCTAATATCGAAAATCGACAGATAAACCTCAATATAACTCACAGCATGGTTGTTAACAACTCAGAGAAATGCCTTAATTTTGAAATGCTAGTGATAATATTACTGATTAGTTATCATCCTCAATAGAGAAGAAGAACCCTCACCTAGAATAGGCATCAACGTTTTGCAGGCGTCTAAGAAAGGCTTAGTCAAGATTTCTCCATGTTCGGACTTCATGAGCTTCATTCCTTCTATCGCAGGTGTAAACACCGTTTCTTCCATATCTGATCAAATGCTTTAATTACCACACAAAATTCAAAATCTCGAAAACAAAATTTTGGAAACTTGATGTGAATATCAATGGCATCCCTAAAACATGCAGAGTGGACGTAAATTCTATTTTAATCAACTAACTGAATCGTATGAAAAAAAGGTGAATATGCAGCCAAAAATGAACATGAATGATCGATTCAACGACGTAAGATTGCATGTGCGATGTCAAAATAATTCATGCTAAAACACATCCTATCATTAAAAACAGAAGATTAAACCAGGAAAATGGAATCAACGCGTTGAATCTATAATTATCTAAACCTATTTTTCCGTTAAATTGAGGTGAAGATCAAGGATAACCGATTAAGAGCGTACCTGGTGTTATAATATTATGGAGAGAAATGAGGAGGAAGATTAGAGAACGGAGATTATATACGTATCGAAAGAATAACTATGAAACAACCCCACGCAAAAATAATAATAATAATAATAATAGTACATTTTTACGTTTTAATTACGTAAAAAACATAATTGTTTGGTTAATATTTATTAAAAGATATTATTAAAGGTAGATACGGCTTCACCAATTGGATAATGGGCTCAGGGGTATGTCGTACGAGATGATAATAGCGTCCCATCTATTGGAGCACTTAAAGCCTCGGGGTTTGAAAGTACAAATGCCACTTGAGATAAAACAAAGGACTTTTTTAACACCGTATAGTAAATTGGTATGTAAAGCCATATACATTTACAAATATAAGTGCAAGTTGGTATAATACTTAACCCCAAGACGAGTACAAAATACAAGAAGCACCGGAAGGATAAATCTTATAAAGATAGCTATCAAACTTGGATATTGTGATGTTTGTATGAGATTTGAAGTTTTGCAATGTGGTAAATGTGGAGTCCATACCAATATGGGTTACACTAATACCCTTTGAGAATCGAGGGCTCGATGAAAATGCACAAGGATATGTTTGACCTTTGGGATGCTGAAAAATGGCTTTGATATCATGTAAGATATATGTATAGTTCATGGTTTACTCTCCAATAAGCACAAGTTATTTAAGAACAAGATATACATGCCAAATGAGTGAGGAAAATAACAAAAAGATGGACTTCAAAAAATAATAATAAAAGAGACCCCTGAACAACTAAAGCGTATGTGAGTTTTACTAACCATGTTAACATTTGTTAGCAACGTTTGAACCGAACCCGGGATAATGGGTCTAACTGATTACTTACGAGTAATATTTTAGAAATATAATTTAAAGATGGAGCATTTTCAACTTTGACGTACATTAAATATAACAATTATTAATGTACAATAAAGCTGTTGGACAAACTAAGAATACCTTAGAGTGTATTTATTTTTCCTCAAAAAATCTTTTTCTCCTAAAACATCTGCGGATTGATGGATGTTTCTCAAAAAATACTGTTTGTTTTCAGGAAGACAAAAAATCTAAAAATGATTTTTTTTTCACATCTTTTTTCAAAAAAGACCCAATTTTTAGCTTTTTATATTTTTGTAGAACTTTTCAACTATTCTTCACCCATGCGAATTCCCTTACCATTTTTTAACTAAAATTAATGTTAGAATGAATGATTTCAAAAAGACAATAAACAGTCTTTTTTATGAAGACCAAAGAAATGAAAAAAATACTTTTGGTCCATATCTTCTTCCACAAACATAAAAAAACAGAAGATATTTTACATTTTCAAAAACAAATACCATCTTAATCTTCCTATCCTAATAAAACAAGACGCCATTTGACATCTTTCTAAAGCCATGTTTTGCCACATGTCATCCTTTAACAACTACTGAGATTTAATTTCCCACCTAAACTAATTCTTATCGTGTACTTTTTTTGAACGATTCAATTATGCATATCCAATCAAATCCCACAAAATCAGAAGCAAATCAATGAAGGTTTGAACAGTGAAGGCGAAATCAAAGGAGATACGGTGCTAGATTGGGGCTAATCTTATTTAAATTTGAATCTTATACGCAAGCTTCTATATACATCGATCGAATCGCAGTGCCTAATAATTGCAATTAGTCTGCAACCAAGGTTTCGGCAACATAGTTGCATCTTTATTGATGTATGTAAGTTGTGTTTTTAGGATGTAAGAAAACACATGTGGATTCGTATGCGAATGATTGAAGGGTTTTCTCCCACAAAATTGATTAAATGTAAGTTTGCTTTTTTTTTATGCGAATGGTTATAGGGAATCTGATTGAAGGTTTCAATTTTCGCATAGGTGAATGGTTACAAAGAAGCTGATTGAAGGTGGATTTGTTTGTGTTTAATTGTCAATTTATTTTCCCCCCAAGTCTAAATCTGTTTTGATTGGTCTTGATGAAAGTGTCGTTGATTTGGGTACTCTCATACAATGCTACAAATCCTACTGTCATATCAACTTGGGATTCATGATACAAGCCATATTTGACTATAGATTAATCCGTATGTAGTATGACTGAAGTTTAGGTTAACTACTCAACTTACATTTATCTTAATCTTTTTAGTTGACTTTTTTACAGGAAAAGTTGAAGATGATAGACGAAGAATTTCCAAAGCAGGTATTGTGGTTGACGTTTATGTTACTTAACTTATGTTGTCAACAATTTAAGTACTAAACAGTTAACTACTTAGAATATACCATATATAAAGCTTTTGGTATGATCTGTAGGTTCCTTTATTATCATGGCTAATTTATAGAGCTGATTTGAGATTACTAATTGTCACAGTTTCAGTTCGTTCTCACAATGCCTTAATATGATAAAATGGAATTATAATGTCGCAACAATAATAAATGGAAGTAGAATTATTTAATAAACAAATAGATGAAACTATGTTGCTATTTATTGCAGCAGCTAATACACATGCAGATGGTTTGACCAGCCATGCTTCACCCAAGCAAAACATCAATCAAAGGCGTAAGTTGATATGATATTTTTAACGAGGATTGAAACATGCATAGTTTTGGGATTAGAATTTAGATTCTTCAACAGGTAACACAAATTTAACTTTTAGTAGTACTTATTTGCGTATCTGGTACTAGAGGTTATACAAAGTACTATAATTGCTATGTGAATAAATTTATAAAAGATTGATACTGTGATTTTTAATAATAGATATTTGAGACTTGAAAGGAAATTTAAGACAAAGGGTGGGTGGAAATATGAACTTTAGTTTCTTATTTACAATAATTTTTGTCGATTTAATTTATAGTTTAGAATACGAGAGAACCATATCTACAAATGGGGTTTATATTTGTGTGTGGTTGTAGTAGGGGAGGGGCTGGGGGTATATTCGTCATTTTGAAAAATTCAGTAAGCTGGAAAATACCAGATTTCGGGCAACCTTTTTTATCGTGTATAAAATTTTGCTTCCATTTCAAAGGATAATCAAGTGCTTGATTATACTTTCAATAATTTTCTTCTACACGTGCATTTTACTTGATCTCTCCTATTTTCTTTCTTTATTTAATTGTCACAATTTGGTGATTAAAAACTATGAGTTATCGAATAACCTTTTTAAATTTTCTTTTGGATTTTTGGTTGAATGGCAGCAATGAAGTGAATTTTGCACTAAAGGACAACAAGGATCTATCTTGGTTAACCAAATAGATGTGCAGGGGACAGTGACTTTTTTTTTAAGCTAAGTAGTAAAAATTGCAACAACCGGTGACTGAAATACAATGACGAGGCTAAGACTTAATTGTAAAAGCAAGTAGCTACCTGAATTTGTGATGTGACTTTTTCTTGGTCATTGCTGAATATCTCTATGTGTGTGTGTGTGTGTGTGTGTCACATTTTTATGTAAAAACAAGTTGCAGCAAGGAGAAATATGTTAATTTTGTTTCCAGCTTTTATTTGTGTGATTAATGTCGTCTTCACCAATTTGCAAAGAAATGGTTTCGATAAGATATAAAACTGATTCCAATCAGATTTAGGTAATATGATTTTGATTCAATTTTCTGTATGAACTTACTACTTACTATGTTTGAATTTGAAGGCATCCACCATTGAACCACCGTCCTCTCCCAGAAAACCTTGATTCAAGTATCTCCTTCCACCGCTGACCTTTGGTTAATTTGTTCGCAGATTCAAATGGTTGTGGTATTTACACATAACTATGTCTCTGTGTGCATATGTATCTAAAAACCATGAGAAACTAAAAAAATCGGTGTGGTATTATTTACTGGAAAATTCAAATGTATCTGTGTGTGTGAAAGTACATGGTTGTTGTGGGTGAAGAAATCAAAGTATGTTGCTATCATGGTAAATACATTAAAGTATGTTACAATTACGGAGTAAATACAACTTATTTATACACAACAAGTTCTAGAGAATCATGTCTAAAGCTGAGGATGTTGTCATATATTCCATTTTGTGCCACTCATTCTCTTCACCTAAGCTATAGCTTTCAGTACCAGATGGTTAGGCCACTTACACCACCAGATTGCTACTACATAGCACAAAGGTATAACTTTGACTTTTCTTTCATGATTTTAAAATTTTATTTCTTAGTAGTATCAAATCTGGGGGTGTTTTGGCTCTCTTTAGGATAAAATTTGATAATCCTCTGTTATGCTATTGAAGGTTTATTATTTACGAGTTTTGTTGTGTTTCTGGTAGATATGATAACCAAAAATTCTGAATATTTCCCTAAACATAGCTTATTTTCTCATTACTTTGTACCATTGCTGCACATCATTTTAATTGATAATTTTCTGAAGAGAACTCATACACTATAGAAAATTAGTTTGAGGTTTTTGTAGATAAAATTTTATGTTCCAGAAATGCCCCTGTGGGTGAAAGAAAGTACACAAATGACCAATCGGGGACTAAAAATGCAATTTAATTTTTATATTAGTTGTACTCCGGGACTTAAATTGCAATTTGATTTTTATAAATAAATTAGAGGTAAACTTTAATAATCCTAAGCCACAAAAAACTAAGATAATAATAAAATGCTAGAAAAAGCCTTTTGGGACCAAAATTGAAAATTTCAGGTATAGTCAGAGACTGAAACTGCATCTAATGAGTAAATTACAAAAATTGTCCTTATTAATACTGGTATCACTTCCGGCAGCTTTTAAGAGCCGAGGTTGGTGATGAGATAAAAACCAAAGTACAATCAATGCCTTTGTGTGAAAAAACTTAATAGTACAATGTTTTAATTACTTTCAGTTTTGTTACATGGGCAATCCTCCTGGTTTCAGTTTGTTGCGAGGTTGGTCCCTGTATTATAATCAAAATTTCTAGGATGTATAACAACCATTTGCACCAATTTCCGAATTGCAAAAACGAAAACAATATACACACACATAGCCACACACACGACAAACCAGAGACACATAAATCTAACTGAGAGAACAAAGTTAAACAAAAAATCAAGTAAAACACAAAATTTAAAAATTAGAAAGTACGTTGCTATTAAAAAATTCTAGCATCAAGTTTGTCCTTTATGGGTCTAGACTTCCATCTCTGTTGGTTTTTCTTTCAAAATGTGGCTTAAGGTCTAACTTTTAAAATGCTTGAGAGGTGAACATTTTGTTGAGATTCCATTTGTAAAAGCTCCAAATTTGGCATCCACGATGTTCACATACATTCTTATTAATGCATTCTACTTTAAAAACTTACCAAGTTATACTATCCTACTTTCGTTACCCCTATGAATTCATTTTTTTTTTTTTACTCTTTGACTTCTTGAAATAGCAATATACCTTCATTAATAGAATTTCTAAAATTTTTAAATAGCAAAAATTGGAGATGGAACACCTATTACAGTTTCTGTTGATGACGGAATCCGTCTAGGGGTAAGTTCAGAAGATCTTGCAAAACTGAAGCCCGTATTTAAAAAAGGCGAGTCCACCACTTCTGGAACTTGAAGTCGAGTTAGAGATGGTGCTGGAGCTGTCATTTTGATTTTTTACAAGCCAATTCTACTGTATATGTGAATTCATTTACTTGTATACCGTAAAAACTTTTTCCTAATTTAGTTCCTTGATCACATTGATTTTTTTAACTGAAATTGTAGTCTATTTCATCTTCAAAAAGCCTAATATGAACTCCAGTTTGCGATTTAATGTGCATATTCCACCACAATCTATCGTTTTAGTAGGTCCTGAAGCTAATATACTCTTGGTCAACTAAATAATGTAGAATGTGATAATAAAAACAAACGCAAGTCGTAGTGAATTTTTCGTTCTTGATTTAATTTGTTATTGTTCAATAAACATTCATATTTCTGATTATGTACTTCATATCCTGAAGATGATGACCTAATTCTGGAAGTCTTGCCGGAAATGTACTCTTGTCGGACCCGTCACTCGAAATCGGAGCCTAAGGCTAGGGTTTTCACCGTTCATGTTCCATTTTGATGCATCGCTAAAGTCTAACACACAAAGTATTGCCAAACATGCAAATTACATTATGAAGAAACTCACTCAAAACTTCAATTACAGACTAGTGATACTACCCTCACGGTTTGACCACGTATATATACTAACATATCTCATTAGGATATATCTAAACTAATTCAATTCAAAACTCTATACTTATCCTAAAAATCTGGACAAGATAATCACATTTAAATTGAATGGATTAGAGATAAGGACTACACTCCAATCTATTATTGTTGAATATGGATCACGCCTCAATCCATACTCAGACACTTCGCCAACAATTACCCCCTGAATGTCTGAGTGGAGGGTAAGTTTTGCACACGAAGCAACGATCTCAGCTCCAAGAATTTTATACGAGCCAATGCCTTTGTCAAGGGATCGACTTTCTGCTTGTCTCCAGAAACATGTTCCACTGCAACTTGTTTTCTTTCTATGCGGTCACGAATGAAATGGTATCGGGTATGGATGTGCTTACTCCTTCCATGAAAGACTGGATTTTTAGAGAGAGCAATGGCTGACTTGTTATCTATTCGAATCAGCACCTCCTGCTTATCCTCCCCTGTCACTTCAGCTAGTAATTCTCTCAACCAAATAGCTTGACATGCGGCTGCTGTGGCTGTCATATACTCCGCTTCACACGAGGATAATGCTACAGTATCTTGTTTTTGTGAACACCAAGTGATGGGTGAGTCACCGAGGTAGAACACATGCCCAGTCGTACTCCTCCCGTCATCAACATCAACATTGTGACTGTTGTCACTATATCCGAGTAGCTTCAACTCTTTTCCACGTTCATATACTATTCCGAATGAAGTTGTGCCACGTAGATACCGTAGGATCTGTTTGATGGCACGGGCATGAGATTCCTTCGGATTTTGCATGTACCGGCTTACTACTCCAACCGAGTATGCCAAATCTGGTCGTGTGTGTATGAGATATCGTAAGCAACCAACAATCTTCCGATAATGAGTAGCATCGACTTCAGGCTAATTTTCAGCTTTAGACAATTTCAGTCACGGCTCCATGGGACATTGGGTTGCATTACAATCTTGCATTCCTGCTTCATTTAGAATTTTCATGGCATAGTGTTCTTGTTTGATTCTAATGCAGTCGGTGTCTTGCGTGACTTCAATACCCAAGTAGCAAGATAATTCGCCAAGATCAGACATCTCAAATTGAGTTGCCATTCTTTTCTTGAATTGTTTTATGAACTCAAAACTTGTACCCGTAACAAGTAGATCGTCTACATAGACCGCGATGACTATGTATTCTTCATTGGATGTTTTTCTATAGACGGCGTTTTCTTGCAAGCATCTATGGAAGCCCATGTTCTTTAAGGTTTCATCGAGTTTCAAATTCCACGCCCTTGGTGATTGTCGCAAACCATAGAGAGCTTTAGATAACTTGTAGACTTTCGTTTCTTCACCCTATTTCACGAAACCTTCAGGTTGGCAGACATATACATCTTCTTTTAGCTCGCCATATAAAAACGCGGTCTTTACATCCAAATGATGGATTTTCCACCCCTTCCCGGCAGCAAGAGCAATCAACAGCCTTATCGTCTCAATGCGGGCTACTGGAGCAAACACCTCCTCAAAATCTATACCTTGTTCTTGCACGTATCCTTTTGCCACTAAACGCGCTTTAAATCTAGTAATCGACCCATCTGGATTCCTTTTAATCTTGAATAACCATCTTAGCCCAATCGGTTTAACATGTTTGGGCGGGTGAACTAGCTCCCACGTGTTGTTTTTCACAATAGAGTCGATCTCTGCTTCCATAGCTTTTACCCATTCCTTATTAGACTTGGCTTCCAAATAATTTTTCGGTTCTTCATCGAGTGCCAACATTAACTGATCGACGTTCAGTTTGTAATCGTTCAACCTTCTCGGAAGTGTGGGTACTCGAGTTGACCGACGGACTGGGACTGCGGCTATGCTTGGGCTGTTTGTACCTTGGGCTGCGGTTTCGACTGGATCAGGTAAGTTGTCCATTTCCGCTGACTGGGCCTGATCAGGAGAGTGAGGGTGCTCGGCATTAGTTGGGCTCGGGGAACGATCTGGAACAATGTTGTGCGCATCGACACAATGAACCGTGAAACTACCTGCTTCTGTTTCGGTTTCGTTGCCTGGTAAATTGTTCCACTCCCAAGCTTTATTTTCATCACAAATAGCATGGGAACTAATAATTATTTTATTCTCACGAGGGTCAAACAGTCGCGATCCTCCGGATTTAGGTTCTTTGCCAAGATAAACCAGTGGCTTCGATCGGTCGTCTAGTTTCTTTAGGTGCTTGGATACAATTTTATCATAGGCCACTGATGTGTTTTCAAACATACATATAAAATACTCAGAAACGGCACCAAAAACTTGGTGTGTCACGAGCGTATATATGATTGTAGCAAATGATTTTTCACATTAGTTTTACATTTCTAAACAGGGAAGTACCATGTATGAATAGAACAACACAAATAGGCAAGTGTACCTAATCGGTTGTAGTATAGTAATGGTAAATCCGGGTTGTCGAACCCAAGGGAAAACGGATATTTTTAAGTTAAGAAAATTAATTATTAATTACCAATTATTCAAGCAAACAGTAATTAAAAAAGGGGGGGTTTGAGAGAATGCATTGACTCGTGTCAAGAGACAACGCAAAAGTTTATTAGAAGCGGGAGATATAAATATAAATTACAAAACATAAAAGTAAACATTTATACTTAGATTCGATTCAACCATCTAGTTATGTTTGATATGCTATTAGTGCAATGGATATTGAAGTTAAATATCGATTTCTAGAGTGATTAGATGTTTTGGTCCAACTACCTAATCATATGATTATAAGGTCAATAATAGCAATGGTCATGCAATTACATTTTCCAAATAATCATGTATTGGTTCGTATCATACAAGATTCATTCGAGTTTTTGATCTCAATGGTCATGAAAATCAAAATGGTTTGTACAGATTGGTCCTCTAGTACAAACTTTGCATATACATACAAGATTCTACCTTCGTGACTTAACCCTAGGATTTGGTCCATCACTAGTCATATCTGCCTAATGGTCATAGCACAGTTATGATAAAAGTCATATAATCAGATTGGTCCTCTAGACTAAAATAACTCAGCAATAAGTCCAAAAGGAAGGTTCCTTAACATATATGATTAGTCAAATGAATTATGCAAGATAAAATATAAAACGTTCAATATCCGATAAATAACAATCAACTCATAACTAGATAGTATTCAAATCTAAGTAATGAATAATGCAGATAACAAATATAAAATGATCTGAAGAATACGGCCTAGGAAATCATAGTAGAATGCTAAACATATATAAAGCAAACCGAATGAAGTCCCGGCCGAACATTCTTCAAGCTCTCGATTCCATCCGCACCGCACCAGAAGGCAAACTGCCGAGTTTGATGTTGTGAATCGTGTTTCTGGAGGTGTATGTGTGAAGGTTGAGTGTGAGTCTAAGTGTGTGAGTGTTTTCAAACAGCAAGAGAAAGCCTCAATTTATAGTGCTGCCCAGGTGAGATCGCATCGCGATCCTATAGGGGATCGGGTCGCGATCTAGCGTGAAGTGCTCTTTTGCGCTGGCCACTACCCCGACTCAGTGGACTGTGGTTGGTGGGTCGGGTCGCGATCAGTAAGGAGATCGGGTCGCGATCTCGTCGGGTTGCCATCGTGTCGCGATCTTTGGTTAGCACTATATCACCGTGACACCACTTAGATCGGGTCGCGATCCTGGTTGAGATCGGGTCGCGATCCTAGCTGTTCCTGCCATTGACTCCTTTTGTTCACACTAAGGCTCGTATTCAGCTCCTTCTTTATCCGCAAAGCCATTTTTCCTGTGTTTTGGTAATTTAAACGTATAAGTACCTTTTATCTTGATATCATACCAAAAACACGTGTTTAGGCACTCGATATTGCCCGAAATTTATGTATAAATGAGGCAATATCAAAATACCCTACACTTGGACTTTGCTTGTCCTCAAGCAAACTACAATTTAAAACCAAGCCGAGAAACTTGATGTCTAAACAACTTTCCATACGCTATCACAGATCTAGCGTTTATTACCGATGTTAAGAATAATGAATTAAGAATAAACATAGTAGATTATACCTAGCCCTATGTACATATTTCTAACTTTTCAAAACTTTACATAAACTCTCTTTCTATCAACGACAAGTCTTTAGATTGATAAATACTCATTTTTACATAACATCTAATACACCCTTTAAAGATTCTTCCACCTCAAGACTTTTTGTCAAATTTCCCATATTTAAATTAAAAATCATGCTGGACTAAATTTATCAAGTTTAGTTATTATTTCCATTTTTCCGCACCTTTGAAACTCGTGACTTTCGATGGAACTCTTGATTACAAATTTTCGACTCAAGACTGTACAGAGTCTACTAATTCAAATTCCAAAGGCCACTAAGTAAATTCCATGACTTTCGATGACACCCATGTAGCGAGCTTTCTACAATATTATCCCAAACCAGTTGGTTTTAGGTAATAAGGTGCATAAATGCCCGAAGGCCACCCATTTTATGTCTACTTGCTCGAATGTCAAAGACCACTAATTGAATTTTCCTTTCTGAGTCTCAATCTTATGGTATAACATTACTTGACTTCTGCTTTTTAGCACATTAGATGTAACACCCCTTTTCTCAAACCATATTTATAATACAAATACAATTTTCAAACATAATTTACAACTCGTGACTATAAAATAGCCACTTAAATTTTTATTTTATTTTACAAACTTAAAACTTGAGGGGTATTACAGACTCAATACAGATAACCATAATTTAAACTTACAGTGTACAATAACGGTCCCAACTGCAACTCTCGCTCCCTTCACCTAAGTACATAGCATTTCAAAAAAAAAAGCATAGTATACGTGAGACATAAAGTCTCGTGAGTAATATGGGTTTAGACCCAAAACTTGTCTATTCAAAACTTGAAATATCAAAAGTACATTGCTAAAAACGGATTCATTTCATAAATCTCAAAATAACTTTTTATTCTTCACTTTCAAACTATAAAAAGACTTTCTTTTATAAAACTGCTTTCTTTCTCGTGACCAACTGAAACTTATGAATTAAGTTAATTAATTCATTCAACTGGCTCCCCTCGCAGGACAGAACAGATCTGCCCACTCGGTTTGCTCATTCTGTCTCCCCTTCGTGACTTGGAACAAATTCAAGCACAAGGGTATGCTAAGCTAGACAACTACTTCGCGACGGGAGGTACCATCCCAGTAGTGTCTTCTGATCCCCCAATTATGTGGGTGATCCTAGTCTGGAAAACTGACTCATATTTCTTTCTTTCTTTAATTCTTACTTCATTTCATCTCAAATTGGTCAAAATGGGACACAATTTGTAATAAACTAAAACTCATAAACTTTGTAACTCTTTATCAAAAATATTATCAAAACTACTTTTAACATCTTAGTTCCCAAAAGGAACTTCTTTCAAAATACTTTGCAAATCATACTTTAAAAATCTACTTAAAACACTAAGCCCTTGTATAGAGCTTCATTCAAAACCATTTTTCCAAACTTTAGTATTTATAAACATTGGAAATCATACTTTTCTGAAAATAACATTTTGCTACGTACTGGAAAATCCTCATAGAACTCACCTTGACGTTGTTACGAGTCTCTACACTTCTCGTATTCCTTTCCCTTTTCCGTGCTCAACCACGTTTGAAGCACCACCTATACATGTATTATATATATAAATACTCAATATAATTAATTCTATAATGCTAAGGTCTCATATAACATAGCTATAGGTTATAATAAATGTATAACCATTTATAACTCATTTTACGGTTTTTCTCCGAAATACGCGTATATTGCTACAGTACCCCCGAGGGGTCGTATTTCAGTTCCGACTCTTTTCCATGAAATCTTATCCCATATTAGACTTGTGTTTCAAATTTGAAGTTCATTGGACAAGTCTAGCTCAAATTCCAAAATTTAGTTTTAACGTGAATAGTGAATTTAGCCTCTGCCGCTACAGTGATTTTTCCGCAAGGTCGAATTACGGATTTGACCATTCCCGACATGTTCTTATACCATGTTAAGGCTATGTCTGAAATTTCAGGTCAATCGGACATGTCTAGCTATGGTTTCTAGCGTTTGGATTTCGAACATTTTTAACATTTTTGGTCCCTGACTGGAGCACTGTAGCACGCAGTTCACCCATTAAGCACTTATTTCAGTTCTTAATCATTTTACTATCATTCCATGACTAAAACCCTTGTTTTACATCAGGTTTTAAGCCATGGAATCACTAATTCCAATTCCATTTCTTCAAAATCCCGTTTTTGATATTTTGCACCAAAAATCCATCTTTTTGAAATTAATCACTTAGGAGTGTCTTAATACATCCTAAGTGATCATTTGGACCCAACAAAACCATAAAAACCAGCTTTGATCTTACAAACCCGTTTTAGGGTTCTTGAGCACAAATTCCCATTTCTTGATTTCTAACATATAGCAACCTACTTCCATGTTTTTGAGTTAAGTTCTTAACTAATGGCTTATTGGAAGCATTAGCTACTTAACCCACATGATTTATTACTGCAATTTCAGTTTCTATTCAACCCAAGGAACCAAATCAAGAACACACCCAAAAACTAGGTTAAAACTAAGGAAACCTTACCTTTCAAAGCTTGGAATCTCTAATTCCAAGGTTGGATTTCTTGTTTCCTTGGCAATTTCTTGATCTTCTTCTTCTTCCTCTCGTTCTCTCTAGCTCCCTCTGTAATGTTCTACTAACTTCTGGAGAAATGAGAGTAATAGCTCTCTATTTTATATTTTTAATTTTATAAAATAATTACATTTTAGTCCCTAAAATCTTAACTTTCATTCAAAAATGGTCCTAAGACCTATAACTTTGCAACCAAAGTTCCATTAACTTCTAACTTGACATTTTCTTAACATTTTTGGTCATTTTCAGGTCAAATGACCATTTTGCCCTTTTTGGTCAAATTTCACTATTCACGCGGTAAAAACTCCAAATTTCACATAAACTTTTATTTCTCATTTTATTATTTTACAAATACATATTATTACACATAATAGTCGTACAATATGACAAAAGACGGTTTTACCCTTTTTGACTTTTTCGCGGGTTCTTACAGTCACCCCTCCTTAAGTGGATTCCGTCCTCGGAATCTTTTCGTAATCTGTGAAATCTGGATATCTTCTTTTCATTTCTTTTAACGTTTCCCAAGTTAGGTTCAACCCTAACGGGTGCTACTACTTGACTAGTACTAAGTCAATCTCCTTGTTCCTCAACTTCTTAGTCTGCATTTTTTTTTTAGAATCGCTTCAGGTTCTTCAATCATTTTGTTAGGAATCTCCACCCTCAAGTCTGTATACGGTATCACTAACTCCTCTTTTCCAAAATACCTCTTCAGGTAGTAACTTCAGATTGAACGCTTGTAACTCAACTCTCTTCAGGATTCTAAAAGGTCCAATGTATCTTGGATTTAACTTTCCTCTCTTGCCAAATCTGACCACTCCTTTCCATGGTGACACTTTTATCATCACCAAATCTCCTTCTTGTAAGTCATACGGTCTCTTCTTTAGATTTGAGTAACTCTTTTGCCGATCTTGTGCTGCTTTCATGTTGGCTTGAATTACTCCAATCTTATCATTAGTTACTCTAACAATCTCTGGCCCTATAAGCTTTGTTTCACCCGCTTCCAACCAGCATAAAGGAGTTCTTCACTTTCTACTATATAATGCCTCAAAAGGTGGCATTTTAATGCTAGAATGGTAGCTGTTATTGTATGCAAACTCCACTAATGGCAGGTGTTCATCCCAACTGCCTCCAAATTCCATCACGCATGATCGTAACATGTCTTCTAATGTCTGGATCGTTCGTTCACTCTGACCATCCGTTTGTGGATGATACGCTGTACTTAGCTGAATTCTTGTCCCCAATTTCTCTTGTAAAGCTTTCCAAAAGTTAGAGATAAATCTGGGGTCTCTGTCTAACACGATGGACAACGGTGCACTATATCTTCTTAACACTTCATCTATATACAACTGGGCTAACTGCTCCAATGGAGTAGTTTCTTTTATGGCTAGAAATAGTGCACTTTTAGTCAACCGATCTACTGTGACCCATAAGTTATCATAACATCTTCTCGTTCTCAGTAACCCGACAATCAAGTCCATGGTTACATCTTCCTACTTTCCGGCTGGAATATGCAATGACTGAGCATCTCCATGCGGGACCCGATGTTCCGCCTTGACTTGTGCACATATAATACACTTGGAGATGTACTTAGCTATCCTCTTCTTCATTCCAGGCCACCAGTACTGTCTTTTCAAATCTTGATAAGTCTTGGTACTCCCTGGATGTATGGAATACTTTGACTTATGTGACTCTTCTAGAATCAGCTTTTTCAGACTTCCTGATTTCAGTACCCAATTGCGGGTTCTAGAAGTCTTTAGCTCTTGTCTACTTATCTCAAACTGCATGTCTTCCTCGTTTCTCATTCTCTCAAGTCTATGCTTTCTCCAACTTTTTGTTGGACTACTTTAATCTGTTCTATAATACTGGACACTAGTTATATACGTATCATTCTTGCATTGATTCTTTTCTCTGGAACTTTTCTACTCAATGCATCTGCTGCTACACTTGCTTGCCTGAATGGTATACAATCTCGCAAACATAATCACTGATCACTCTAACTAGCTTTTCTGTCTTATGTTCAGCTCTATTTGAGTGAACACATACTGTAATCTCTGGTGATCAGTGAATAGTTTGCGTTTTGTTTCATACAGGTAATGCCTCCAATTTACTAGGTAAATACTATTGCTACTAGCTCTATATCATAAGTAATATACTTTGTTTTTAAGGCTTTCAACTATCTGGGAACATATGTTATTGTTGAAAATATAAAATATGATCACCACAAATAAAGGTTTGCACCGTTTATTGTGTGACAAATATATATATATATATATATATTAAAGATAAATGCGGAATAAATAATAAGAGTTGCAGAATAATAATATATAATCTGATCGCCACAAATATAGGTTTGCACCGTTTACTGTGTGAAAGATATATAAATAATATAAATTGCAGTAATTAAATGACTTAAAGCGATAAATAATATAAATGACTATAATTAAAAGACATAAAACGATAAATAATGTAAATGACTATAATTATATAAATATATATATATATATATATCAAGTAGGTTCGTCAATAGATTGACTGAACTGGTTTACAACAGGACTAATGGAACGACTGGTCTATCAAGTAGGTTCGTCAAATATATTGACTGAACTGGCTTAGGGTTGGACTGGATTTCTAATAGACTGTGTCTCTATTTGTTCTTGTTTGATGATCTTGGTAATCTTGACTTGTTTGGTGATCTTGGTAATCTTGGTGATCTTGATGTTTTTGTTTGGTGTTTTTGGTGTGTGTTATTGGTGTTTTTGGTGTTTTTGGTTGGTGTTCTTGGTGTTTTTGGTGTGTGTTATTGGTGTTTTGGAGAGTGTTTGGAAGTTGGAAATAAGATGGTGGAAATTGGAGAGGTTTTTGAGAGAGTTTTTGGTTTATAATTATGTGTTTGTGGTTCCCCCTCAACTTGATCTGCAACATTTCTGTTTCTTTGTGAAGTTCCTTCAGTGGGTGTTCCTGTAGGATCAATTTGAGTAGTTAGAATTTCAGAATTATAAGCAGTTTTAGGTTGTTCAAAAAGTAAATCAATATCAAATTCAATGTCTATGTCAGGAGATGGTGTTTGTGGAATTGGATTTTGAAAAATATTATCTATCATTTGTAAACCAAAATGTTCACGATCCAATTTTCTGACATAAAATTCATCGAAGTGGACATCAGTACTTTCTTCAATTACTCTTGTACGTTTGTTCAGTACTCGATAAGCAGCTGAAGAAAATGAGTAACCAAGGAAAATTCCTTCATCCGACCTTGATTCAAATTTTGAAAGGTGGTCTTTATTATTCTTTATGAAGCATCGACAACCAAAAATATGAAAAAATTTGATATTTGGTTTTCGGTTGTTAATGACTTCATATGGTGTTTTATGAAGATTTTTGTGAATTAAGGAGCGATTTTGTGTGTAGCAAGCTGTGGCAATTGCTTCTGCCCAGAAGTATTGTGGCAGATCAGCAAAGATGAGCATTGATCTTGCAGCTTCGCACAGAGTTCGGTTCCTTCTTTCAACAACGCCGTTTTGTTGAGGAGTGTAAGGGGCTGAGAAGTTGTGTTCGATGCCTTTGTTTTTGAGAAATGAGTCTAGAGTTATGTTTTTGAACTCTAAACCATTGTCACTTCGGATTCTTCGAACTGGTCGTTTGAGCTTTAGTTCGATCTGTTTTATAAAGTTGATCATCTCTTCTGGTGCTTCTGATTTCAGTCTTAAGAAAAAGACCCATGTAAATCGAGTGAAGCCATCAACTATGACAAGGACATACTTCTTCCCTTGTATTGTTTGGATTTTGGCGGGGCCACAGAGGTCTATGTGCAGCAATTCTAGTGGTTCGGATACACTAGATTCTGTAATGCTTTTGTGAGAGGATTTGGAAAGTTTTCCCTTTTCACAAGCGGCACAAAGAGTTTCATTGTCGAGCTTCAGAAGTGGCAGTCCTCGAACAAGATCATCGCCGATCAATTTGTTGATGTACCCGAAATTTAGATGGGAAAGGCGGCGGTGCCATAACCAACTAATATCTGCTGGGGCTTTGGATAGCAGACAAATATCGGGTTTACCATAAATAAGATCCATGTCTAGTGGATACATATTTCCGGCACGGTGTGAATCAACAATGATTTCTTTGGTGTTGGCGTCCATGATCAAGCTTCTTTGTTTGGTAAATAGGATTTCAAGATCGTTATCGCAGAGTTGAGAAACACTGATGAGGTTGTGTTTCAGGTCATCAACATAAGCAACTTTCTTTATGGTGAAGTTACCATTAGTTATGTTTCCATAACCTTTGATTTTCGCCGTCATGTTGTTGCCAAAGGTAACGTCTTGATTGGTTTGGGTGGGTCTGAAGTCACGAAGGTAGTTTCTGTTTCCTGTCATATGCTTGGAGCAGCCACTATCAATGTACCATGTATCATCCTTGGGTTCTCCAGCATTAGATCCCTGCAATTAGACAGAAATTTTAGGTACCCAGATCTGAATGGGTCCTGATTTGTTAGCTTTTGCTATTTTGGGTTTGTTGTTCAATGACTTTGATTTATTGGGATAGAATGGTTGAGGTTTGATTTGATTTATCAAGTTTTCCCAAAATATGATTTGTTTTTGATAACCTGTGAGTTGATAAGATCTGTGATTTGATGAAAGATATCCTAGATTTGAGAATTGATTTGAAAAGTTTTCTTCATATCTGGGGTATAATGAACGGCTATGAAAAGGTTTTGGTTTTTGTTTGGAAACCTGTTTATGAGGTATGACGTAGGGTTTAACTGGTTTCTTTGGTTGGTTTTCAAAAACTTTTGGGTTGACAAGTGGGGTTTTGGTGACTTGAATGGGTTTTTTGCTTATTTGTTGTTTCTTGGAGTATTTTTGTCCCGGACTAGTTTTTCCAACAATTGATGAACTCATTGTAGGAAAAGCAGTTGGTACAGAAGTACTACCAACCTCGTAAAATGAATTTTCTCCATTCAAAAAGTTTTTTGATTTGATGGTTTTGTTGGTATGTTTGATTTGGTGAGTTAAAGAACTAGCTGAGTCTGTTTCAGAATTTAAGACTCTTTTGAAAGACTTTTTGGAAACAGTGAAAGCAGTATCATCTGGGCTACAGTTGATAACTGTTTCGTCATCTGAATCTTCCTCATTAACAGATGTGAAAAGATCTGGTAGAGTTGATTCAGAGTTTTCACAAATTATTATGTTTTCTTGATTTTCTAGTTCTTTTTCAAAGGTTTCTCTACCAATTCCTGGTCTGTAACTCGTATCAAATTTTCCAGTACCCAATGTGTTTGCCTTGGTGAAAATATCATCACTAAGTTTTCTAGCAATTTTGATAGATTCCACATTCTGTATCAATCTTTTGTTTTCAGATTCAAGAAAAGTGATTTGGTTTAAAGAATCAGTCAGTTTTTCATTTAAGATTTTGTGTTTTTCAGTTGACTCTTGAATGTTTTGCGTCAACTGAATGATTTCCATTTCTAAAACTTCTTTTGTTTCAGAAGAAATGACTGATTGATTTTTTAATTCCAATTCCTTTTTCTGAATTAGAGATTGATTTAATTGTTCAAAGACATGATTGTAATCTTCTGATTTTCTTTCAACGTCTCTTTCCAATTTGGTCCTTGTTCTGGTTAATTCTGCAAATTTGAGTTGTAGGGTTTGTAACTCACATTTGAAGATTTCAGAATTAACCACTGTGTCATGGTATTTCTTGAGATCAGCTTCTAAACTTTTCTCAATTTTGGATATATGGGACTCAAAAAGTAATTTAGAAAAACCGAGTTCAGAGATCATAGACCATACCTGTTCTATGACATTTGGAGCTCTTGAAGTTGTACCAACTACGAAGCAGAAGTTGGATTGTGACGGTTCATTTTCGGCTTCGTCTTCAGAGGTTGGCCAGTATTCCACATTTGGTTCGTGGATTGCCATCAAAGCTCTTTGGTTTTCTTGGTTTTCCTTTTTCTTTAACTCATCGGCTTTTTGAGCGTAGTATGCCGAGTCTTTGATTTTTGTCTTGTTTTTGGCTCGGCACTCTCTTGCGTAGTGATTAGTTCCTTTACAATTGTGACAAATAATCACTTCTTCATCACTTTCTTCCTTTTGACTTTTGATTGGAAGTCGTTCTGGTGTTTGAGTTTGGATTTGTTGGGAAGATTGAGAGGAGTTTTGTTGGAATCCAGAATTTTGGTTGTTTGAAAAACCATTATTTTGATTATTGTATCCTTGATTTTGGAATCCCCGGTTTTGGTTTTGAAGACCGTTGTTTTGGTTATTGTTTTGATGATTTGAGTTGGGATTGTTTTGAAATCCCTGGTTTGAGTTATTTTGGAAAGAGGGTCTTTGCGAATTTTGTCCAAAATAAGGTCTTGGTTGAAAACCTTGGTTGTTTTGACCAAATTGTGGTCTTGGTTGAAATCCAGAATTATTTTGTCCAAATTGTGGTCGGTTTTGAAAATTTGGTTTAAAATTCGATTGACCAAGATTTGGAATAAATCTTTGGAGATTTGTATTTGCAACCAAAGCACACAATTGTTGATAATCTGCTTCATCGTTCGAATTGAACTGATCAAAACAATTATTTACAAAATCTTGGCTTTGAAAAGTTGTGGTTTGATTAGAATGATTAAAGTTTTGATCGTTGAAAGGTGTTTGGTTTTGAGAAGATGTGGACACAAGAGCAAGTGGTCCTCCAAAAGCTGTAGAGGTTGGTGGGTCAATCGAGGATTCATACGATTGAAGTTCTCCGTACAAATTGTATAGAGTTTCCGTATGAATGGCAGGATTTCCCTGAATGATGAGTTTAACCATCTTCCAGCTTTCGTAAAGATTGTTTAGAAATTTGAGATTGATCTCGTGCTGTGTCTTTTTGATGCCCAAGTTATTCAATTTTACCATGATAAAATTGAACCTATCATGTGCATCATGGATGGTTTCTGATGAAAGCATCTTGAAATTATCGAATTCATTTAAAACGGATGTTCTTTTATTTCCAATAATTCTTTGATTTCCACAAAAACGGTTTTTTAAGTTTTCCCAAATTTGATTCGCAGTCAACAGTATTATGTCATCCATTTGACTTAAAATACTGTGGGGAATTCCGGACACAAGCTCCTTTTTGGCTTGGAGATTCAACCTTTTCTCGGTTTCAACACGAGTTGCTTGAGTTGTAGCAAGGGTAGACAAATCCTCTGAAGCAATATATGTTCCTTCTACACATTTCCAAACATTTTCACTTATGGAGTTAAGATGAAGATTCATACGGCCAACCCACGAATTATACTCTTCGGGAATAAGTATGGGTGCCCGTGAACCAGATCCTAAACTGTTAGCAATAGAAACTGAGTTCATGTTGGAGTAATTAGCAGAAGACATGTTTTTAAGATTTTTAATTTTAATTTAAAAAGAAGGATTTTTTAACAAGTGATATTAAAATGAAATATTCAAAAAAACGCTTATGGAAGGTTTATATAAACGCTAACCAAAAGTATTTGATGAAAATTTCAAAGTAAATCACACGAGCTCTGATACCAATTGTAAGAAATATAACAATCTGATTACCACGAATAAAAGGCTCGGTTACCAATTACTGGGTGATAGATAGATATATTTAATAAGGTTAGATGCGGAATAAATAATAAGTGCGGAAATAAATAAATACTGGAAAGCTATAAATGACTGAAAGCTATAAATGAAATAAATACGAGAAAGCTATAAATAAATAAATACGAGAAAGCTATAAATAAATAAGTACGAGAAAGCTATAAATAAATAAGTACGAGAAAGCTATAAATAAATAAATACAAGAAAGCTATAAATAAATAAATACAAGAAAGCTATAAATAAATAAGTACGAGAAAGCTATAAATAAATAAGTACGAGAAAGCTATAAATAAATAAATACAAGAAAGCTATAAATAAATAAATACAAGAAAGCTATAAATAAATAAATACAAGAAAGCTATAAATGACTGAAAGTAGTAATAAAATATATAAATACGTATATAGTAAGTTAGTAGGTGAAGTTAGAACGGGACTGTGGAACGACTTCTTTGTCAAGTTGTTAGTCAAATAAATGACTAACAGGTTTGGGGTTGGACGGCATCCTAAAAGACTGTGTCTCTATTTGTTCAATGTTCGATCCAGTACTTGATTATGTAACAAAATATTTATTCAAAGTTTTGTCACACAGTTGTTTATATAGTATTACAAATTACACTGGTTTGAATGTAATAGGAAAGGGTAAGTAACACGGGGTAAGTTGGTATTTTGAGAGGGGTATTTTCGGAACGAAAATGAGCACGGGGCTTGTAGCTTTTGCTTGGTTTCAACACGGGAAGTTTTCGAGGCTTGGAAGGAATTCCGGGTTTTGATTATGAGCACGGTTCGTGTTTGTTATGCTTTGATCGACACGGGTCGTGTTCACGTAGTTTACATGCAAAGATCAAGAAAAAACAGCATGGATATCCGATTCTCTCTCGCGTCTCTCTGATGTTTCTGGTGGTCAAAAAATTCGAGGAAAATTCCTGGATGTAGGTAAGGTCCTGAAGAATTTGTAGTAAAAAATCTCTCTCAATCTCTCTTCTGATTTCTTGCCAGTAAATTCGTTTTTGACCTGATAAATAAAAACTGATGTCGAAAATCAACAAGGTGGTGATTGTTGAGGTGATTTGAAATGGTTTTTGGAGGAGGTTTTTGGATGGTTTTTGGAGGGTGTTTGGAGGATTTTTGGAGAGTATTTTGAGGTTGTTTTAGTTGTTCTTGAAGGTTGAAGTTTGCAAGAGTTGTTCTTGGTTTTGATCTTGGTGTTTTGGTGTTTTTGGTTGGTGTTCTTGGTGTTTTGGTGATTGAAAGAGTTTTTGGAGAGTGTTTGGAGGTTGGAAATAAGATGGTGGAAGTTGGAGAGGTTTTTGAGAGAGTTTTTGGTTTATAATTATGTGTTTTGTTATGAAAAAAATGGTGTAAAATGGTTTATATATGGATTTTAGAGGGTTTTGGGTTGTTTTTGAAGGATTTCGGAAGTTCAGGGACCAAAACTGTAACTATTTCATCAGAAACATGCGGGTTCTGGGTCGGGTTTCGAAACGGGTCGACGCGCGGATCTGCATGTGTGACGAAATGGTTCGGCCGGATCGGGTAGTGGGTCGGATCTGGGGCGGGTAAGGTCCGCGTGTGGTTTGAGAGTGTGCCGGATCGGAGAGGTGGAGCGGACCGGGTCGGATGGCGGGTCGAGGCGCGGGTTGCGCTGTGAGGTAAAATGGATCCAGCGGCGGGTGCGGGTCGGGCAGGAGGATCCGGAGCGGAGAATGGGCTGGACGCGGCATGGGCCGTACGCGATTGGGCCGGACTGTAGCGGCCTGGTTCCTTTTTTATTTAATTTAAATTGATTTTAAATGTTTTAAAAATCAAAATAAATTCAAATAAATTAGGAAAAATCATTTTTAATTTATAAAATTAATTAATTCTAATAAAATAAATTATTTAGAAAATATATTTCCAAAAATTCATTTTAAATAGATTTAATTTAATTTTCTTTTGTATTTTTCTTTGTTTTGGTTTTAAAAATCATTTTCTTTTATTTTCTCATTTTTAATCTCGAATCCACGCAACCTGAAATGAACTGATAATATTTGTTAGATAATAAAAAACATTTCGTCTTATTTCAATGATGGTCACATACAAAAACATTTTTCAACAGTTATACTCTTACTCCTCTGCATCTACACACAGCTAAGCCCTCTATGTGAGGTATTGCTGTATACTTCAAAATCTTTTGTCCCATATAGTAATATAAGGACAGACGTATTACTCGACTTCTCTTTTAATGTAATAAAAGCTTTTACTTATTCTTCTTACTTGAGTAAATTTCATATTTTTAAATTTACTTTCTCTCTCTTATTTTAAAAGCTCTATCACTACATACTTTATTATAGAAAATTGACTTCCCAACAGTCAATCTACATTTCTAATTACTTCTTTCTTGTCATTGGGCTTAAATCTCATATTATCTTTATATAATTCCTTTAGAAGTTTTATAACTTCTTATTTCTATATATACTAAAAGAATTGACTCTTCAAAAGTCAATCGTTATTCTTGCTTTTTTTTTATGTATTCTCTTAAGGCTATTACCTTTATCACCTTGTTACTTGCACGTATTACTTCTATAGATACATGTCTAGTATCATTCTTTACTTATATTACTTTTATCTTTCGACATATTAGCGATCTAAACATCTCTTTCATTTTTCTTTATAATTTAGGAGATTTCAATCTCTTTTACTCATTATACTTTCTAATATAATCTTGTCCATTTCTCAGCTTTCTTACTGTACCCTTATGAGTACACTTCTTATCTTCTTAGGTACCCCATGTACCATTTTCATCTTATTATTATGTTTTAATATTTTCTTATAATTCTTATTTCTCACACTAATGCTTAGTTTAGCATTCTATTTCTTGCTTACTCTTTACTTGTTTTGGCTAATGCCAAAAAAATAACTTTTACCTTTCTCTTTATCCTGACTGCATTTTAACCATATTTCTCTTTGTGTGTCATGAGGCTATATACCCATCACATTACATTGTTCTTTCCTTTATGCTTTTTTTCTTTACTCTTTTATTGATATATATTTTTAAAGCGATACACACTATACTCTTTCCAATATTCCATAACTACTAGTCATGTTTCGACCATTTCTCTAATCTTTGGTTACTTTTACCCGTTACTTCCGCTTAGAGGTAGTAACTTCTTGTCTCTTTATTTTAATTTTTTTTTCATATTTGACTCTTTGTCTAAGACTTATCTGGATATTCACTTTTACTCTTTATCTCGATTTATTTATGACTATCAGTCATTTTTTCTCACATTCTTTCGGTTATCCTTTTATCATTCACAGCTCTTCTTATTTATACTTTATATAGTCATTAAATCTGATTTCAAATGACCATTACTTTGATATCTGTCTTTATATTCTTTTCATTATCATCATTGTCTATCTTATCTTTAACTTTTCGCCCAACACTTGATTAGGCATTTAATCTCTATTTTTTTTTCAACTCATTCTCTTACATTGTAACAATTTAACTTGCTCATAATCTTTACCGATTTTTTTTTAACTTACTTTGTTATATTACTCATTATAGCATTATACTTACGACTTATTTATTTATTCCAATCATTGGATATCATTTATTGTCATACTTCTTTCGAGTTTGGAAGTCACAACTTCCCATTTCTTACATTTTCTTTTCTGTCTTTGATTCCTCTTCTAATACTTAATTAAGTATTTTGCTTTCATTTTATACTATATTGTTTACAACTTTTATTTACATACTTTAATCTCTTGGTTGTCCATAATTAACACATCTTACTACTTTTCAATATTTATTCTATATTCTTTTATAGATCTTTTATATATATATATATTTATTGGGTTTGTCTACAATTGTAAACCCAGCTCATTTCCTTTTTACTCTTTCTACTTAAATGTTTTCATTCTTCTTTCTTATACGAATTTCATTCATATATCAGTATTCACTTTCTTTTCCAGTATTTCTTTCTTTGGTCACTGTAGTGACATTACTCTTGTTTTTATAATTGTACTATATACTCCATTACTTCTATTAGCATTTTCAATACATTTATACTTTCTGACCATGTCTCTTTTACTGATTTCTTTCATAGTTTACGTTATTTCTCATATTGTACAGTGGTTAATCACAACCACAAATTTAAACTTTCCTTCGTCATTACCTTTTTATTCTTGTCATCTTATTTTCAGTGCCCCTTTTCTCTTTTTTTACTCATACTTTCTTATGTTTTTTATTACATATACTTTACATTGATTCATACAAGGTATGGGGTTTTCCCCACTACATACTTCGTATTTGTTACTTCATCTTTAACACTTTTTCTCTTATACTTTAGTATTTCCAGTCATACTGGATTTTCTTCCATATGTATACTGAATTTATACCCCTCAAATTTCTTACACTTATCTCTTACAACTTCACATAATTCCTGTGTGGTTCCACCAGACTCAAATGTATATCCTGTGATTAGAATAGTACGGGCCCATATTATTACAACCACCTATACACATTTGCTTCTCATTTTACCACCAGGACCCATGTTCTGCTGTTGTGAATTTACTTCCCGTTCTATTTACTCTCAACATCATACTCAAATATGTACTCTACTTAACTCCTACATAGTTTAAGTCTAGGTTCAAGCACTGACACCCAGTTCGCTTAAACTATGGCTCTGATACCAAAACTGTAACACCCCTTTTCTCAAACCATATTTATAATACAAATACAGTTTTCAAACATAATTTACAACTCGTGACTATAAAATAGCCACTTAAAATTTTATTTTATTTTACAAACTTAAAACTTGAGGGGTATTACAGACTCAATACAGATAACCATAATTTAAACTTACAGTGTACAATAACGGTCCCAACTGCAACTCTCGCTCCCTTCACCTAAGTACATAGCATTTCAAAAAAAAAGCATAGTATACGTGAGACATAAAGTCTCGTGAGTAATATGGGTTTAGACCCAAAACTTGTCTATTCAAAACTTGAAATATCAAAAGTACATTGCTAAAAACGGATTCATTTCATAAATCTCAAAATAACTTTTTATTCTTCACTTTCAAACTATAAAAAGACTTTCTTTTATAAAACTGCTTTCTTTCTCGTGACCAACTGAAACTTATGAATTAAGTTAATTAATTCATTCAACTGGCTCCCCTCGCAGGACAGAACAGATCTGCCCACTCGGTTTGCTCATTCTGTCTCCCCTTCGTGACTTGGAACAAATTCAAGCACAAGGGTATGCTAAGCTAGACAACTACTTCGCGACGGGAGGTACCATCCCAGTAGTGTCTTCTGATCCCCCAATTATGTGGGTGATCCTAGTCCGGAAAACTGACTCATATTTCTTTCTTTCTTTAATTCTTACTTCATTTCATCTCAAATTGGTCAAAATGGGACACAATTTGTAATAAACTAAAACTCATAAACTTTGTAACTCTTTATCAAAAATATTATCAAAACTACTTTTAACATCTTAGTTCCCAAAAGGAACTTCTTTCAAAATACTTTGCAAATCATACTTTAAAAATCTACTTAAAACACTAAGCCCTTGTATAGAGCTTCATTCAAAACCATTTTTCCAAACTTTAGTATTTATAAACATTGGAAATCATACTTTTCTGAAAATAACATTTTGCTACGTACTAGAAAATCCTCATAGAACTCACCTTGACGTTGTTACGAGTCTCTACACTTCTCGTATTCCTTTCCCTTTTCCGTGCTCAACCACGTTTGAAGCACCACCTATACATGTATTATATATATAAATACTCAATATAATTAATTCTATAATGCTAAGGTCTCATATAACATAGCTATAGGTTATAATAAATGTATAACCATTTATAACTCATTTTACGGTTTTTCTCCGAAATACGCGTATATTGCTACAGTACCCCCGAGGGGTCGTATTTCAGTTCCGACTCTTTTCCATGAAATCTTATCCCATATTAGACTTGTGTTTCAAATTTGAAGTTCATTGGACAAGTCTAGCTCAAATTCCAAAATTTAGTTTTAACGTGAATAGTGAATTTAGCCTCTGCCGCTACAGTGATTTTTCCGCAAGGTCGAATTACGGATTTGACCATTCCCGACATGTTCTTATACCATGTTAAGGTTATGTCTGAAATTTCAGGTCAATCGGACATGTCTAGCTATGGTTTCTAGCGTTTGGATTTCGAACATTTTTAACATTTTTGGTCCCTGACTGGAGCACTGTAGCACGCAGTTCACCCATTAAGCACTTATTTCAGTTCTTAATCATTTTACTATCATTCCATGACTAAAACCCTTGTTTTACATCAGGTTTTAAGCCATGGAATCACTAATTCCAATTCCATTTCTTCAAAATCCCGTTTTTGATATTTTGCACCAAAAATCCATCTTTTTGAAATTAGTCACTTAGGAGTGTCTTAATACATCCTAAGTGATCATTTGGACCCAACAAAACCATAAAAACCAGCTTTGATCTTACAAACCCGTTTTAGGGTTCTTGAGCACAAATTCCCATTTCTTGATTTCTAACATATAGCAACCTACTTCCATGTTTTTGAGTTAAGTTCTTAACTAATGGCTTATTGGAAGCATTAGCTACTTAACCCACATGATTTATTACTGCAATTTCAGTTTCTATTCAACCCAAGGAACCAAATCAAGAACACACCCAAAAACTAGGTTAAAACTAAGGAAACCTTACCTTTCAAAGCTTGGAATCTCTAATTCCAAGGTTGGATTTCTTGTTTCCTTGGCAATTTCTTGAGCTTCTTCTTCTTCCTCTCGTTCTCTCTAGCTCCCTCTGTAATGTTCTACTAACTTCTGGAGAAATGAGAGTAATAGCTCTCTATTTTATATTTTTAATTTTATAAAATAATTACATTTTAGTCCCTAAAATCTCAACTTTCATTCAAAAATGGTCCTAAGACCTATAACTTTGCAACCAAAGTTCCATTAACTTCTAACTTGACATTTTCTTAACATTTTTGGTCATTTTCAGGTCAAATGACCATTTTGCCCTTTTTGGTCAAATTTCACTATTCACGCGGTAAAAACTCCAAATTTCACATAAACTTTTATTTCTCATTTTATTATTTTACAAATACATATTATTACACATAATAGTCGTACAATATGACAAAAGACGGTTTTACCCTTTTTGACTTTTTCGCGGGTTCTTACATTAGATTTCTTGAGAATTTTTCTCATTTTAAGTTCATTTATCGAGGCTTATTTTCCTCAATTTAGTAACAACATATAATTCGTGCTTTTCGCAAGTAGGGAAACTGACTCAATCTGTTTTGGCAAAAACTCAGTTTTTAACAACTGATAAATTTTCAACGGGTCTATTTCATTATTTATGCAAAACATTTTGCAACTACCAAGCTAAAAACTTGTCCTCTATAGAACTAAATTTTATATAAAACAATGAAAAACTAAAAATACATACATAAAATTAAATGTATCCTACGAATCTATTTTCAAAACATTTTTCTTAACAATTATCTTTTTAGCGTTCAATTTTGGAATAGATGTTTGAGATAAAAAATTTAACTTGGCTCAGTTAATTATTGCAGTATGACGCTCTTACCCTTACTCTTATTTTATACAATAATTTTATTATATATATAATTCAAAACAGTAAAGGGAGCTAAATGGAGCAGACTCCCCTTGGGTACCGGTAGACGTCATATATGAGGCTCTTTCCACACAAAAGAATTCGTTGAATATGTTGCCAGCATTGAATCTTAGCAAATCTGCATACACATCACTCAGACAAATATTATTTACACACAAATAAACACACAAAAATTAAACACACAAAAATTAAATAAATAAAAGTAATAACAATAAAAGAAAAATATCACTCATTTTATGCTCCTTGAAGTTTCAAATCCGTGGCTACTGGGTTGCGGTTGTGGTGTGTTGTCCTGGTTGTGCGACTTTTGACCGTCGTCAGTATCGCTGCCTCCACTGTAAAGAAGCGTCCCCCTTCTCAGTAGTGACTGATTTTTAGCCTGAAAAACCATGTATCATTATGCACGACCAGCATCTGCCTCGGTTGTTTTCGCGTCATGCGTGTCGCGTAAATTGAAGTTGTCTCTTTCTCAACGTAATCCGGATTGTCGACGTGTCACGTCCGGATGGCATACATGTCGTATTGCGTGAGCAGAAAAGACTTCAAAGTTTTGTCACTTCATTTTTCCCGAGATATTCACCCTACACTTAAAATATGCTTAAGGTGTGCAAATATCTATTTTATGATTAGTGATATGTCAATCAAAACAATAAAAATACATAACACACAAACAAATTTACAATCACACAAATATTAACTAATAATTTAATTTTCTATACAAAAAAATAAAACCGAATTCCCCGGCAACGGCGCCAAAAACTTGATGTGTTTTCAAACATACATATAAAATACTCAGAAACGGCACCAAAAACTTGGTGTGTCACGAGCGTATATATGATTGTAGCAAATGATTTTTCACATTAGTTTTACATTTCTAAACAGGGAAGTACCATGTATGAATAGAACAACACAAATAGGCAAGTGTACCTAATCGGTTGTAGTATAGTAATGGAAAATCCGGGTTGTCGAACCCAAGGGAAAACGGATATTTTTAAGTTAAGAAAATTAATTATTAATTAACAATTATTCAAGCAAACAGTAATTAAAAAGGGGGGGGGGGGGGTTTGAGAGAATGCATTGACTCGTGTCAAGAGACAACGCAAAAGTTTATTAGAAGCGGGAGATATAAATATAAATTACAAAACATAAAAGTAAACATTTATACTTAGATTCGATTCAACCATCTAGTTATGTTTGATATGCTATTAGTGCAATGGATATTGAAGTTAAATATCGATTTCTAGAGTGATTAGATGTTTTGGTCCAACTACCTAATCCTATGATTATAAGGTCAATAATAGCAATGGTCATGCAATTACATTTTCCAAATAATCATGTATTGGTTCGTATCATACAAGATTCATTCGAGTTTTTGATCTCAATGGTCATGAAAATCAAAATGGTTTGTACAGATTGGTCCTCTAATACAAACTTTGCATATACATACAAGATTCTACCTTTGTGACTTAACCCTAGGATTTGGTCCATCACTAGTCATATCTGCCTAATGGTCATAGCACAGTTATGATAAAAGTCATATAGTCAGATTGGTCCTCTAAACTAAAATAACTCAGCAATAAGTCCAAAAGGAAGGTTCCTTAACATATATGATTAGTCAAATGAATTATGCAAGATAAAATATAAAACGTTCAATATCCGATAAATAACAATCAACTTATAACTAGATAGTATTCAAATCTAAGTAATGAATAATGCAGATAACAAATATAACATGATCTGAAGAATACGGCCTAGGAAATCATAGTAGAATGCTAAACATATATAAAGCAAACCGAATGAAGTCCCGACCGAACATTCTTCAAGCTCTCGATTCCATCTGCACCTCACCAGAAGGCAAACTGCCGAGTTTGATGTTGTGAATCGTGTTTCTGGAGGTGTATGTGTGAAGGTTGAGTGTGAGTCTAAGTGTGTGAGTGTTTTCAAACAGCAAGAGAAAGCCTCAATTTATAGTGCTGCCCAGGTGAGATCGCGTCGCGATCCTATAGGGGATCGGGTCGCGATCTAGCGTGAAGTGCTCTTTTGCGCTGGCCACTACCCCGACTCAGTGGACTGTGGTTGGTGGGTCGGGTCGCGATCAGTAAGGAGATCGGGTCGCGATCTCGTCGGGTTGCCATCGTGTCGCGATCTTTGGTCAGCACTATATCACCGTGACACCACTTAGATCGGGTCGCGATCCTGGTTGAGATCGGGTCGCGATCCTAGCTGTTCCTGCCATTGACTCCTTTTGTTCACACTAAGGCTCGTATTCAGCTCCTTCTTTATCCGCAAAGCCATTTTTCCTGTGTTTTGGTAATTTAAACGTATAAGTACCTTTTATCTTGATATCATACCAAAAACACGTGTTTAGGCACTCGATATTGCCCGAAATTTATGTATAAATGAGGCAATATCAGCCACACACCCAAACACCCTTAAATCTTCCAGGTTTGGCTTTTCATCATAAAATTTCTCGTAAGGAGTAACACCTACCAAGGCTCGAGTAGGAGTTCTATTGATGATGAAGGTGGCATGGCGGACTGCTTCACCCTACAGGAAGTTAGGTACTCCTTTTGCTTTCATCAAGCATCTTGTCATCTCGAGAAGAGTCCGGTTTCTTCGTTTAACGATCCCGTTCTGTTGGGGTGCGTAAGGTTTCGTTAGCATTCGTGAGATGCCTTGTTCGCCACAAAAGCGATTTAAGTCATGTGAAGTGAATTCTCCACCTCTATCTGTGTGGAAAGTCTTTATCTTCATCTGCATTCGGTTTTCTATGAAGGTCTTTAAGCCTTTAATTCTTTCAGCTGCATCACTTTTTTGCTTCAAGAGAAACGACCACATATATCTAGTGTAATCATCGATGATTACAAGGATATAACAATTTCCAGCTGGGGTAGGCGGGTCTATCGGTCCACAGATGTTACCGTGTAACATCTCAAGTTTCTCTGATGCTCTATACGTAGCTTTCTTGGGAAACGGCTGTCTAGTTTGCTTACCGACCATGCAAGACTCACACATTTGATCTTGATGGTCAATAGTTGGAACTCCTTTGGCAAGTTTGTGCATAACATTCACTGCACCAAAGTTAATGTGACCGAGCCGGGCGTGCCATAACCAAGTTGCTTCATTGATTTTAGCATGTAAGCAATGTGGTTTTCCAATTCTCAATTGGATTTTATAAAGCCGATTTTTAGTTCTCGGTACAACCATTAGCAACCTTCCTTCTCCATCTCGCATAGTCAAGACGTTGCCTTTCATACGGATGTCACACCCGGCTATAGTAGATTGCCCGAGACTGATAACATTGCTTTCGAGGGACGGGATGTAGTAAATGTCCTTCATTAGTTTTTGCTCGCCATTTTTTCCTTCAAACAATATCGACCCTTTCCCTTTTATAACGACATATGATCCGTCTCCAAATCTAACCTTTCCCGTTATCCGTTCGTTTAATTCTGAGAAGTATGAATAGTTGCCAGTCATGTGATTACTGGCTCCGTTATCAAGGTACCAAGTCCCATTCTCATCAGAACTTGGTTCAAGCTTCGTAGGGATAAATTTTGTTTCGTTTAAAAATATCGTTTCGTGGACGTTCATTATGAAGAACGACCCCTCTTCATGAATTACTTCCTCGTCTTGTGTTTCGTTTAGATGGGCTTCATTATTCTTAACTCTATCAGGGCATCTGGAAGCAAAGTGTCCGTATTTATCACATCGATAACATTGTATATTCGAGAGGTCTCTTTGTTCCCGCTGTTTACCCTTTTGCTTTTGATCTTCACGATTTTTGGATGACTCCGAGTTACCTTGGTTTTGGTTGTTGCCACGTCCACGACCACCACCACGACCACGGCCTCTCGAGTTAGACCCACGACCTCTACCTCTACTCGATTCTTGGTTTCGACTTGAAGACTCGGTTTTGGAGTAGAGTAACTTACCCTGAGATTCACCCGCCTTTTCATCTCCTTTGATCCTCTCTTCATACGTCTTGAGCCTTCCAACTACATCTTCAAACCCGATGGTTTTTAGGTCGAGAACTTGCTCGAGGGCAGCAACAATATGAACAAACCGTCTGGGCAAACTAGTAAGGAATTTCTTCACGAGTTTTTCTTCAGATAGTGCTTCGCCAAGAGTGGCAGATCGGGAAGCAATACCTGAAATCCTTGCTGCATATTCATCTAGTGTGCCCGTTTCAGCCATCTTCAAACTATCGAACTCGGCAATCAAGGTTTGGAGTCGAGCCTCCTTCACTCGGTTAGCCCCCAGGTTGCGTGTCTTGATCGCATCCCACATCTCCTTGGCCGTCTTCAAGTTACCGATTTGAAGAATGACATCTTCAGGTATCGACTAAAACAAGAGCCCCTTCACAATGTTGTTCCTTTTAGCATCATCTGATCCGGGATCGATCACATCCCAGACGCCATGGATGCCAAGGAGGACTTCCATACGCATCCTCCATATGGTGTAATTAGTTGTCGTTAACGAAGGGTACTGAAAGGTTAACGTCGTTGGGTCCTTTGTCGGCGGTGGCGGAGCTGCTCCTCCGGTCATCGTCGATCGGTGTTGCCGAGCTCTGATACCAATTAAAGTCTAACACACAAAGTATTGCCAAACATGCAAATTACATTATGAAGAAACTCACTCAAAACTTCAATTACAGACTCGTGATACTACCCTCACGGTTTGACCACGTATATATACTAACATATCTCATTAGGATATATCTAAACTAATTCAATTCAAAACTCTATACTTATCCTAAAAACCTGGACAAGATAATCACATTTAAATTGAATGGATTAGAGATAAGGACTACACTCCAATCTCTTATTGTTGAATATGGATCACGCCTCAATCCATACTCAGACACTTCGCCAACAATCGCGACGAAGCCTCTTTCAATTGAACGTAGGATGAAGTCGACGAGGGCTGTGATGCGTGAATAGGGTATACTGACTGCTGAAGTCGATGAGCTGGTGTACAATTGTTGCAACACGTGATTATAATTGTTCTCAAAGGGTTAGGGAAGTAAGGGGCAATTATGTCAATTTTAGCATTCAACTTTGTAAAAAATGTTCATTAATAACATCGTATTTTAAAAAAAGTGTTTCTCTTAATATATAACTTTTTTTATTCGTCGACCGTGTAACACACGGGTTTGTAACCTAGTGTTTTGATATTTCTGATTACTTGTTGATTTGATTGATGTGTTCCGGTTGGGAAAACAAGACCAAATTATCCAGAATTTTTGTGCTTTATGTTTTTATTAATTTTATGATTATTACGAGGATAATCAGCTAGGAAGTCAAAGTCAATAATTCATGTCCTAAAATGGTGAATGATTGTAGGGTCAAAGCTTAAAAATGGGAAGTCGAATATCAAAACGGAAATGGCAAAAGTAACATGGAAATTAAAATCATGTGAGATGCATGGAGTCTCCTGGAATGCAAATTAAAAAGAAAACAAGTGTGAAGTACGTGTCCACGTGAAAGGTTCGCAACCTTTTTTGTCCAATGTTTTAAGAACCGGTAGTGGTCGGGTAACATTTTCTGATTTAACTGGTCAATCGTTCAGTCAAATCGATTTTTGGAATTTCTATTTGTTTTTCTATTTTCCTACATACATATATGTATATATAAACTAAGAATTTGACATCAATAATTTCAAAAAGTACACACAATAACAAGTTGGTCAAAAAAATTAAATCAAAAGTTGTATCATATATGAGATTGAGAAAACGCAAGACAGGTATGTCTCGTATGCCATATTTTATTTTCATAGTGGGTTGATTAATTGATTTTAGTTAGAGTAGTTAAGACTTAGAGTTTTTCGCCCAAACCAAATATAGAAAGCCAAGACAAGACTGGTTCATTCCGGTTCACTACAACAGGGTTTTTACTAAAACCGGCCGGTCCATTTCGGTAAAAAAAATAATCATAAAACTGACTCTAATCAAACCACCTTAATCTTCGGTTCCCGATTCGACCAGTCCGACCAGCCGGTTTGAACTGATTCGACCAGTTCGACCAGTCCGACCACCTTCATCTTCGGTTCCCGGTCCCGTTTGAACTGTTTCTTTCCTATCAAATACTTAAAGTGGGCCTATCGGACTCCTTCAGTTTCCGGCCAAGGTCTCCGATATCGATTAGCCCAATAAGAGCCTCTCGTATCCACACATGAGATCCGATTTTGGACCTGAACATCGCGATCCGAGTTACGAAATTTTTGAAATTAAGATATCATTGTTATTTATCAGCTTTTGAGTTTTTATCCTAATGCAACGTTTTTTTTTCAATCATATTTTTCAACCACCGTCTTATTATGTACGAAACTCATAACCCTTCAAACCAAAATTACTTATAAATTATTTAACTTCAGTTCCATCTCATTAAACTCCAATATAATTCTTCCACTCATTTGTTTTATCTTTTTATGTTTCCAAATTCCAATATAGAAGTGGTTTGTGGTTGATCTTCATCATCAAGTTCATACCGTTCATACATTATTCAAGATAAATACAAGACTTGTTTTGTTAGTGGTTTTGTGCAAGATCATCGTTAATATGTCTAGCTAAATAACTAGTGATCACTATCGGAGTGTGATTTGATTTTTATTTTAGTATTATTATTGTTGAACCTTTTGGATTCGAAACATTGTTATTATATTTAATTCATTCGAGTTGCTGAATTTAATTGTTTTTATTTAAACTTATATTTATTTTAAGTGTAAGATAATTTTGTTGTTGGTCTTCCCTACCATTCACAAACATTCAAAGTATTATATTTAATCTGAAACAAACACAAAATTAGTAAACTTTATTATGAAACTCAAACATGAAATTGGAAGTAAATACCGTTTTGTCATTTATTAAAACCTTGTTCTTTTCAATTATAGTTGATGACTAATTTTTTTCTCAATGCTAGAATTACGCTGTTACCCATACGTGTAACCCTACATTTTTTTTTCGGTAAGTAAGTTTTAATTTATTTTAGTACGAATTCGTAATATAATATTATATTTAGTAGAGTGTATATATATATATATATATATATATATATATATATATATATATATATATATATATATATATATATATATATATATATATATACTCTACTAAATATAATATTATATATATATATATATACATATATATATATATATATATATATATATATATATATATATATATATATATATATATATATATATATATATATATATATATATATATGGGTGATTAGAATGAAGTGTTAGCGTGATATTGTGTTAAAATAGTAATTTGATGGAAAAACTTAAGGATTGAGTGATTCTGTCCATCTACGCGACACATAGGGTAGACCGGACGCGAATTGTAGATGTAAGTAGGAATGTAGGATGCCATAAAAAAAAAAGAAAATGTAAAGTACAATGCTAACTTAGAAATGTATTGAACCAGACATGTGAAGTGAAGGAACATGTCGCGTGGAGGTAACCGACATGTTGACATGGCCACACGGCGTCTAGAGTTAAACATAATTAAGTTGATGTAAGAGTTAAATCAGTCATTTGGTCTTAATACTCTATATCTGTGGAACATAATTGATGATGGTGAAATTGTGGATTTTGGGAGAAAAGTTGAAGGAGAAACTGGAATTGAAGGTGTGTGAATCAAAGGATTGCTACTAACCACTTGAATTCAAAGTATAATCTCTTGTTTAAGTGTTGATTAGATTTTAAACCCTAAAAGTGAAATTGATAGGGTTCGTAGTAAATAAAATGATTTTGTGACCCTTGTGGTTGTATTAAGTTCAAACCCTCTTAAAGAAACTAGAAATTTGACTATTTTAGAAGTCTGAATTGAAATGGACAAGGGCTAATCACCGCGACTGCATGACGTGTAGTCCAATAGACACGACGTGTGGTAGGGCATGATGTATCGTGGCCCATGTGTGGATATGGTGTGTAGGTGGGATCAAAAGTTTGATTCTTGCTCTTGTGAAGTGGGAATTGAATTGTAAAGCTACAACATGAAATGTAGTGGTTGTATAACAATTTAAAAGGGTATAAATAGTTGATAAATACTTATATACACGTGTAACACCAATGTAGGTTGATTGGAACTGAAGTATATATTAACTTCGAGCCTACGTACTCTTCCACAACGCTTAATTGTGTTATAAAGTTAGTAACTTCCTTTCTCCACTCTTATTGAAATTTCAAGTAAAGCATAACTTAATGGAGTTTTCAAATATGTATACATGTATTTGAATTGATTTTTGGATCCATTACCACTTGTGTTTTTAATTAAAACTTGTTTATTAAGTTGATATAAAGTCCAATTAATGATGAGCTAGTATTACTCAAAGGATTAAAGTTGTTTTGAACCTCAAATCAAGTGTGTGATGGTCATCCTTTGTTGTGTTGTTCTAAAACTTGAAGATTATCTTAATAGTGACTTTAATCATGATGTATTAGAGATTTAAATGAATCTAAACATGTTATAGATGTTAATAGACCAATAAGAACCTTTAAACTTGAAAGAATCAAGCCTAAAAGTGAATTGGACATGCATATGGGACATGAAAGGGAAGAAATCTCGATTTTGGGTCATCAAATATGTGACTCGACTGAGTCATGCCTTCTTTGGAGGTTGACTCGGTCACGTAAAATACTAAGCAGAATTTTCAATTTTGTAACCTTCACATACGATGTTTGAATAAGTCTAGTTTTTCCTATGTTTTTTATGATTGTATGGATGATATAAATGGAATGAAACTATAGTTTCACCATTAAGAACGTATTTAGGGACTTAATGAATTAATAATATATTTAAAACATAACCTATGTGTTTTTCCTTATGTGACCACTAAGTACCACAAGTGACTACAAGCGGAAGGAGCTTATGTTAAGGATTGAGGTGAATAATTCGCCATGGGTACATGTTCCTAAACCCTATCTTGGAAAATTGTGATGAATTCATATTATAATCATATGTAATCTATAATTATTACTTGATTTATAAGTTGCATGTACACTAATTTGTTTTAAAAATTCCCTCTTGAGATTTTCTTGGTTGGTTCATTTCATGTTTTGGAATAATCCTTCATATACATACATGTAGGATCGATTAAATCAAATATCATTAATGCAGTGGGCAAAAAGCCATTTTACAGGTAAATTTCCTTGTATCATCTTATTAATTGTTGTGTAAATGTTTTAGAATTGGCCATTGATTATAATTGTGAATGACACATGTAATATCATTGATTAGTAACATGTATCAAGTGTTATAGCAAAACGAAGTCAAAGTCAGGGATCCAATCAGTTGGAGATGCTTGGTAGAAAGTTTGTGACAACTCAAAGTCAAGTACTTGTATAGATGAAGGTGGAGGATAACATGACATGGGAGGTAGTCATTAGATAATATTTTGGTATTACAGGTTTTTTTGTATAATTTTTTTGTTAATGACACTTGGATATTTTAATCCCTAATGGTATCCAATCCCCAATGGTTTGGGTAATGATGTATGTTATCTGTTGAAAATAATTTGCATTTCAAGTACTTGTAGTCCATATTGGTATTTTAATTTATGAAATGGTTCCATATTGGTATTGTAATTTTTGATATGGCTCCATATTAGTATTCTAGTGTGTGAAATGGTTCCATAAATGGTATTGTACTTTTATATTATGCAGTTTACATGTGTGACAATGTTTTGTTCAAACAATAACCAATTCGTCACCTACGCAGTTGGATATATTAACGTTCACTCCATAATTAATTCTGATTGCGTTGGATAATTTATTCTTATTTAATGCAACGTTTAGGTGAAATTTGATTCTGATTGACTATGATTCATCGAGCCCTAATTAAAGCACATTTGTCATTCAAAAAATCGAACCCTAATTCAACACATAACTGATTCTGATTCGATGCATAACTTAGTGAAACTATTTGATGTTCACTTGCAATTTTGTTCCCTAAAGTGAAATGATAAAAATGTCGTCGCGTGCAAGGCACGTGGGAAAGGAAACAAAAGGAGGCTAACGACTGTTAGTGGGAGGGACCAAAATAAAACATAAACAGTGAAATAATTACCTTTTTTTTGCAAATCCTAAAGAATTTGAACCTTAGCCACAATTTTGTGCAAACTAGACCATTTATGTGGTTTAGTCTATTAAAAATAAAAAGATTTAAAAGGCCAACCAATATTGGATGTGATTGAAAGGTTTATGATAATTTTGCTATAAATTAAGAATAGTGAACAAACAAAAGTCGCTAACGGGAATAGTCTAAGAGATTTTGCTTTTTTAGAAAAAAGTGAATAACTTTATCATATTTTCCACTTTTTCTTATTTTTTAACGACCATCTAAGTGTAATGTTATTTTCTTCCCACTTGGGAAATAATCATTCATATTTTTCATATTTTTAAAATTTTAATAAATATATTTTATATGCAATATTCAAATATGTATAAATAATATATCAATATTATACTATATTTATAAAGAATTAAAAATCATGAATTTTGATATACCTTTTATAATTTTTTAATATATATATATATATATATATATATATATATATATATATATATATATATATATATATATATATATATATATATATATATATATATATATATATATATATATATATATATGGGTGATTTAATGATAATTTATTATAAAAGAAAGGGTAAAGGAGTATTCCACTACTCACCATGAGGGAAAAACACTAAACGAGGTGGTATACCCTCAAAAAAAAAACCCCCCCCCCCCATGTTGTCATGTCATCCGACCTTACTATATAGTTAATGTATACCGACTAGTCTCATGTTTCTTTTATATTACTCTATTAATTAATTTGCGTAATTTTCTCAAAGTAGTGTACGTTTTTTTTTGTTCGGGTTATGTAACGCGGGTCATCGGGTATTGTTGGATCCATTTTCCTTTGTCGCCGCTCCAATGCTTCTCCCATCGCATTATCTTCATCATTTCACTTCGCCTTCATCTTCTTTCTTGCAATCGACGCCGTCTTTTGCGTCTTCTCCGGGTATTGCGAGCCCTAACCGGTAATCTGTTTCTCTTTCCGTTTATCTTATAACCCATCAATAAAAAAGTTCGATATTTGATTTGTGGAGTTTTAACGAACTAAAAGGTTGTCGATTGAAGTTTTAGCGAAGTACGAAATTGATAATCTACAGTTGTAGTGACAGCCCACTAGCGATCGGCGTCCATGTGAAGTCATAGCGGCAGCCCTCCACCGATCGATGTCCACACGCTGAGACGACTTTCCAACCTCCTTTCCGGCGACAACGACCAGGCCGACCTCCTCCGATTCAGGTTTGTATTTCAGCCAACAGCGATAGTTTCTGATTTTTATGGTTTGTATTTTGTTTCAGCGAACAAACAGGCCTCTGATTTCGAGTTCCGAGTTCATCAAGTAGGTTTTCAGTTCTGATATTTGATGGTCGTACAATCTTGGTACATGGTTTCTCAAGAGTTGTTCTTCAAAGCTTCAAAACCACAGCACAAAACAAGAAAGTATTTCGAGTTCTACCAGGCCGACCTCCTCCGATTCAGGTTTGGCCGAAAGGTTCAATCAAACCTTGGAACTGATTATCCTATCTTTTTAAAGATAATGGTCAAATCACATGTTATTAGTTGTTTTTGGATGGTAATTCTGTTTATAACTTGTGAATTTTAAAAATTTCCTTTCGGCACTAAAATCCGACAACTTATTGTAGGGCCTTCCAGTGTCTTTCTGCATGTCACAGATTTTAGACATTGGGCCTAATCACATTATCGGTATTCTTCTTAGTCTCTGAGGTTACAATCGTAATTTACATTTTACACACCCAAAATTAGATTAACAATATACAATAGCTTATTTTGCTCTTTGTTTGTCTTATTTTATAATTTGGTCACTTTTTGAATTAAATAATTTTAATATTTCCTAATTCCTACAGGTTATGCTTTGAAAGGTCCAAACACAATGAACAGTTGCTGGTAAAGTTTTTGTCAAATTACTATTTCAATTTCTCCACATATTAGAGGTTTTTTTATACTGATAATGAGTTTCTTGTGATGAAAATATTGTATATTGCAGGTGGTAAACAATATGAGAATGTACTTTGACTGTTGTGGGCATTTGATAAGAGAACCAAGTTTTTCATTAACCTTATTTATGCTTACAAAAACTAAGGATATGTTTGTGGTAAACCTTTTAAAATCATCTACAATATTTTTAGTTTTAGTGTAGCCTGTTTGAATCCTAAAGTTAAACAGTACATCTTCTTTGGGCTTAGTTATTAAACACCTGATTGGAGATGAGATGTATTCTGACGCATTAAATTTCTTCCAGGTTTTGAAGTGGTAGCAAGCATGCTGTCATAAGAAGGTGTTATTTTGTGTTATTTTTTTCATTGATGGGTTTCATGCTTCAACAAAATCTAAAAAGACTAAAGAAAATTTAAAAATTGGACTGGACCTGTCCTAATCAGTCAAGGCAGTTTTGGACCAATTTTAGTATTCGATTGTTCTCTAAATATCCAAGTTTTGTTTTTGGTCTCGCACCAACTAACATTCATCCACAAATTGAGCTGTTTTTATGCAGCAAGGAACCAAAGACAGATGTATCGACTTCATGTGTCAAAGTGAGTTGCAACTAGATTCAAAATATCCAGACTCTTATTGCTGCTTCATATGCCACTTGAATATATTAATAGTGTATTACCTTTTTTTAGAGCTACATTGAAAGAGTTGTACCACAAATTGTGGAAAAGGCAGCTCATGGATTTTAATGCACCTCTTATGTTGTCTCTTGACTTCGACACCCCAACTAAGATGCTAAATTACAGCATTGTCCCTTACTCTTATTTTGTCAAGCTTCAACTTTTTCTATATACATTTTGGCTATAAATTTACACATTTAGTCCCTTAAACAAACAAAAAAAAACATCAACATTTTTTACTTCATTTTCAGGAGGGCATAATCGCCAATGTCTCCCTACCAATATCACTACTTAAACTGAAATGTTGATGTCATTAGTTTGGTGGAAATAATATAATCTTACATAACTTTTTGTAAAAAGACATGAGGTTTAACCAATTATTATGATTTAAATGATTGTCGTATTTCTAAGCAAGGTCTAAGGATATCTAAATATCTCATTATTTTGTTTTGTATGATGAGGCTATAGACTTCTTTATGACTACATTGTTATGGAATAAAGAAAATGGAATTTTAGCTAATAATTGAAAATAACTTTTGTTATGAACTAAAAACACCATTACTGTTTAAGGACCAAATTTGCAGGCATAAAACTTTCTTAGACTAAACTTACAAAAATTACCTATACTTAGAAACCAAAAATGTAATTTACTCATAATTTTTTGATTAACTTACAAGAAAGGTCCCTGGGTTTTATGATTTTTTTTCACTTTTAGGACCTGAACTGTTTTTGCAAATTTGGTCTTTACTATGTTTTTCCTTTCATTTTTTGGATCTCTTCCGATGGTGTTCAATTCTGTCTGTTAAGTGCACACGAGAACAGAAATGTTCTTTTCCACTCTTAAGTGAGACCTGCGAATGTTTGTTTTTAACTTGGTCTTCTCCATTAGCTGCTATCCAAATTTTAAAAGTAATTTTATGGAAGACTTGGTCTCACAGTCAGCAAACCTGTGGCAGTTTGTATAATTAGGATCAAATGAAAGAAATGGTCACATACTTTCATTTATTGTTTTAATATCAGATTTTACTGTTGAACCTTTTTTTTCCTTTAGCCGGTCTCTTGCTGCTTTACATGAGTGAAGAAGATGCTTTTTCACTGCTGGTGGCATCACTGAAAGGAGTTGTTCATGCTCCAATGCATTCATTGAATTGATAGGTGAAAATTTTATCATCTCTATGAGGCACGAGTGGAATATTACTTAGTCAAGTAAAAAGGAACAAGGTCTTACGGCACGGGCACTATATCTTTTCTTTTTCTTTATCTCTCCTCTATGGAAAGAAAGAGGGGATGATATAGACTAGGGGAAAGACGGGTCCCTAAAACAGAGCGATGGAAAATGAAATATGAAATAAGGTATGTTTACGATATTAAAACTCATGTCAGTGCACAAGACACAGGGGCAAAAGCAGCAGACTTTGGTGATGGTGACAAACCCATAATTGTATTTTTTTTTTCAATTTTTTTTTTACAAAATCGTGCTGTTAATTCATTCTCTGTTTTTTTATATGCACTAAATGCTCAATCAATGGATGCTTATGGCAAAGCTTAATCGCAGTGGTATTACCTCAGGGTATGTTTACGATATTCAAAGTCAGGACAGCGGTATTTTTGTCTTTTGACATTTCTGAACGGTTCTTTCATGATATTACTATACCGATCTTTGCAGTTTTCCCGGGGCTCTTGGAACACCTTTACTTAATGGAACCGGTCCAACACAAGCAGGCGGTTGAGACATGGATGTGGCAATTACATTTCCCATTTTAAATGCCTAAATTGCCCCTCCCGTTGTTTCAGAGCCAATTGGAAATCCTAGCAAGTGTTTGCTTCTTAAAAGCATGTTTTACCCCACTACGAAGGTTTGTTCCTTTTATTATTAGTTTTGATACACTGTATATATAACGAGGGGTATTTTGGTCATTTTAAAAAAAAGTACGAAATTTAATTCAACTATATTTTGCAGACTGTCCCGGAATTTGATTTGGACATAAAAGATACCAGATCTTACAGCAGGTGTTGCGGCTTACCCACTCGAAGTTAGGGTTATAAGAAAATGGACTCAATATGCACGAAAAAATGATTTGTGCTACCTTTTCGTTGTTAAGCAGGTATAAAACAATTCCACCCAATAAACAACTTTCTTACTTTCCTGTGGTTATATATGCAAATTAAACTAATTACACAGGGAGAAAGACCGACTTACTTACATTTATGTGCTTTTAATAGTAATGTCCTTTCAAATATTTCTTTTACAACATTGTACGTCCAATATTTTTCCTATTAAAGGCATCGCACATGAAAAATCTACCGAATTATAGCATGGTAGTTTCTATTTTGTCTTATTAGGACAACCCATTTTGAAAAATCTACTGAATGATATCAATAAAACTTGCTATATATTTGGATAGACTTGCTATAATTGTAGATTTTTCAAAGTACAATGTCTTAATGTTTTAATGATAAGAAATGAAAGTAGACTACTATTATGAACATATTTACAGAAGTACATTGCTATTTAGTGCATGTAACCCATGTCATCCAAATACAAAGCAATTTTCATTGATATAATTGGGTAAACTTATCAAAGTTTATTATCCTAATGAGAAAAGAAAGTTGAAAGTTTCATGCTTTAATTGGGTAGACTTTTCAAAGTACAATGTCTTAAACTCTTAGACTAGACCCTAGAAGTATAACACTGTGATTGGATAGATTTTCGAAATAAAATGTCATAATAAGAAAAAACCGAGTACAATGTTGTAATAGAAAGAAATAAAATTAGGAGGTTATAATACACAAATAATTGAAACTACATTGCTATTTGTTGCATTTACCCTCCCAATCAATCGGGAATTAGTATCAATACCTTTGCAGAGCTTCTAAAGCAAAACGTGGAAGAAAAAAAAAACCCCAACAACGAAAACCCCAGAAGAAGACGATCGAGAGGAAAACGACAACCCAAGTATTCAAAACGATCGGTCCCAAATATTTTCTCCTTAAAGAGTCGCTTACATTTATACGAGAAACAAACGGACCCGTGCGGAGCACGGGGTCCCACTCGTTTTTATTAAGACCCGTGTACTAAATAGATACAACATCCGTGTAGAAAAAGTGTTGATAATATAAATATTGTTTCATTTTTTGACTGAAAATATTGTTTGAATTTGAATAAATGACTAATTTACCATCTTATTTAAAATTGATAAATAATACATTATCATTTAATTAATAATCGCTAGTCCATTATTAATTAAAATTGTATATTATAACACTAAAACTTATAGAAAAAATAAATAATCTAAAAGTTAACATTATTAGTAACTTAAATTAAACATAATTTCAACATAAGTTTAAATAATAAAACCAATTAAAATATTTTAAATATTTTTTGTCGTAAAAATATTTTACAAAAACGTTATAAATAAATATAATGATTATCATCATTAAGGAAAGAAACACGTTAATCATCTATAGAAGAATTTCGCTTAAAATAGTTTTTAAGTGACTAGTCATTTAACATTAATTATGATTCATATATATATATATATATATATATATATATATATATATATATATATATATATATATATATATATATATATATATATATATATATATATATATATATATATATATATAGTATTAAATACATTTAGTAAGTATTGTGTGAATGTAGGACCAATTTTGGACCATTAGATCAAAAAAATGGAGGGTTATGATCAACAATGACATGATGGTAATTAAAAGGAAAAAATTAATTAGTTTCTATATTAAAACGGCCAGAAGGGTAAATAAGACTTTTTGGTTTTAATTAAGTGGCGTATTTTAAGGATGTTAGGAAGTGGCGTGTTTTAAGGATGTCAGTTACGCACCATTACATCCACAGACGACCGTTCTCAAAAGAATACACTCCCATTCTCAGAGAATGCTAAGTTACGTACCATTACATCTACAGACTACCGTTCTCTAAAGAATACACTCCAATTCTCAGAGAATGCTAAGTAGAAAAGAATGTACAGACTACCGTTCTCAAAAGAATACACTCCAATTCTCAGAGAATGCTAAGTAGAAAAGAATGTACAATTGTTATTTTTTCCTATTCTTTGAGAATACTACATATATGCTGTTATTTTTTCTTATTCTCGAGAATGCTAAGTAGAAAAGAATGTACAGTTTACGCATTTTTAGTTTGGCCTTTTGACACACTTATTTTTAGAGAATGGGGGTGAATGTCTATGAGAATGCATTAGCATTCCTTCACGTTCATGAGAATGGTTTACGTTCATTCTCAGAGAATGGGGCATTCTCAGAGAATGGGGCTTTCCATATAGCAGTTCTCAGCCCTCTGTAAACATATATAATTACTCCATTCTCCGAGAATAGTATAAATATTCTACAAGAATCTTTTAGTCCGTTGACATTGCTTACCATTCTCTGAGAATTGGCTTTGAAAACACTTACGTAACCATTTTTAAATGTCAACAACAATTTTACAAACCATTCTCTGAGAATAGACTTTGCATTCTCACCTGCCATCATTTGAACCGGTTGTTAATCCACAATCGCTAGGCATTTGAAAACACAACAATTACCAATTCTCATATCTGTAATTTCTGCTTTGTGAGAAAGGCAACGATCAAATTTTCGATTTTGCGATTCCGTTTGCGATGCCGACCAATTTCTGCTTTGCGATTCCAGTTCGTCTCCAACAGGTACGTATCGGATTTTAGTTTTATCGATTACCAATGATTTGGCTGATCATCGGTGGAGAATGTTATATTGAAGAAGCGATTTTGTTGCCGGTGGTGGTCGACGGTGGTGGACTTGGTCCCTATAGTCGCGATTTTGTTGCCGGTGGTGGATTCCAACGACGACGACGGGTGCAGGTTGTCGGAGAAGGTATAAGGGATCGATCGGTGATGCTAATTAGGGCTTGATAGATGTTCACATATAAGAAGGAAAGAAGAGGATATATATATATATATATATATATATATATATATATATATATATATATATATATATATATACCATCATACCCCTTATAAATGAGTGGACCACAATTAGTCCTACAATCTCACAGTATTTAGCAAATGTATTTGAACATACACACACACACACACATATATATATATATATATATATATATATATATATATATATATATATATATATATATATATATATATATATATATATATTTCATACTATCAAATTAAAAAATTAAAGAGAATATTTATTCTTATACTCGGAGAAAATTGAATTTATTAATTTATGAGAAGTCAGGGTAATTATTGAAAAATAAATATGGAATTACCATTTAATGTTAATGACACATTCTTCATAACTTAATTGACTGAAATATTTTGTTAACATTAAGTAAAAAAGAAACATGTATATATAACGGAACTCATGGTTGTTAATATCTCGATCGTGATCTTAAGATCTTTCGATTTTAAGATCTTTCAACCAAAAAACGATCTCACAGTAGGATCTATGTGAAGCAATATTTTAACTATGATCTTAGGATCCTAAGTAGGGTGTAAGATCTTAATGTGATCTGATCCCACCTCTAGTTGTGGATGGTCATGATGAACTTGTTTATTTTTCTACTAAATATGTTTTCTTCCTAATTTTTGTGGTTCTAAACTAAAAGAACCATAATTCATGCTTAAGAAGTTAACTTCGATTCTACCATCGATGTATTAGTAGAAATTAAATTATAACAGGTACTACACAAAGTATGACATTGAGAGTAAATTTGAAAACTACTTCAGTGGTAGGATCTTCCCATCTCGATCCCGATCTTACGATCACGATCTTGCAAAGTTTAAGACGATTTTAAGTAAGATCTCAATCTTAACAACCTTGACTGAACTCATTAAGTTTGTTATATATTAAATGCAATAAGTAAAAAAAAAACAACAACACATTTGGTTGTTAATAGCAATGGAAAAACATTATTACTTTATCATGACTATTTACCATACAATTGGTTCTTTGATTACTTACAATATGTAACAATCGACATTTATACGAATTTAGTCAACAATTGAGGATCAAAATACCACTAAATTAAATAACTTAACAGTAACCATTCCAAAACCCATGTTTAATTTTTATGCACCTATTTTTCTAGATGGGGAGATATTTGAATTAAGGTTCTATAACTTTTCATCGTGCCATCGTGAGTTAGTTTTAAGCAAGATAATAAATCAATGCAGTTTTCACGGCAATTATCACATACGATGATAGAAAAAACTATATTTTCTTATGCATATACCAAAGAAAATTATTTCGATGACCCTATTTCATGCCATGATTTATGTTGGTCCTTTTCGTAAGATATATACTTTTATCTTAATAGTCAAACCTAGGATTTGTTAACCAACCAGTCCCTTGGAATTTAGGACTGTTTTGAGACTCATTATGAAAATTTAATACAACGTATTTATTATGGCTTATTAATATAAATATTGTACTTGATTGTTATATATATATATATATATATATATATATATATATATATATATATATATATATATATATATATATATATATATATATATATATATATATATATATATATATATCTTGTACTTAGTGTTATTTTTGGATTTGTATTTGTATTCCATTACCCAGACTTTGTATCATTTGTGCTAGCGGCTTGCTAGCTTTTCTATATATATTTTATCTGTTTACCTTTCTCTATATATATATATATATATATATATATATATATATATATATATATATATATATATATATATATATATATATATATATATATATATATATATATATATATATATATATATATATATATATAGAAAGGTAAACAGATAAAATATATATAGAAAAGCTAGCAAGCCGCTAGCACAAATGATACAAAGTCTGGGTAATGGAATACGCCAAATACAAATCCAAAAATAACACTAAGTACAAGATCAAACAAGTCTATCAAAACTCCAATGAGTGTAACGTAGAAATGTCCACCAGGTATCAAAACTCATGTATCATAATGCAGATGGAATCCAACCTCCGATAACTTCCAACGTGGCTGAAAGAAGTCTATATGTCGTCACCACCATAAGTAGTATGAGTGTAGCACGTTCGGTTGTACGCCGAGATTGGGGGAGAAAAAGAATCATAACAAATTTTACAATTTTGTGGCTCTCACACCAGATGTATAGGAGGTCAAGTCGCCTGCCTGAAATGCAGCACCCTAGGTGACTGGGGGAGGAGATGTTGTCGAGAAATTTGAACTCTCATGCCATTGGTATAGGTGGAGAATTTATCTGCCTGAAGTGCAGCACCCTAAGTGACTGGGGGAGAAAAGGATTCATGTCAAGTTTTGTTAGGAATATTTTTGTGGTTTAATCTTTGCATTTAGAAGGGGCCAAAAACGGGAAATATTGGGCTTTATGGAGATTTCGGTCAGGGGCCGAAAACTCCTGGTTCTCGGTGGTCATGACCGAAATCGGGGGGTGATTTCGGTGGGCTGGGCTTGCGATTTCGGTGGACTTCATCTAATGGGCTTAGGGTTTTAGGTGTAGGTATTTAAGGCCGTCATTATCTGTAGATCAAAATAGGGAATTGTGCTAGAGAGAGAGAATTATTGTGTGCCTTGTTGATCAAGAATCTTACGTACAAGTCGTTTTATTGATTATAACGAGTGCATTGAAGATTGATTTGCGCGTTCTTGATTGTTTCGTTACTATTGCTTGATTGGATTCCACACAATCAAGCGATTAGATTGATACCTTGCTAGATCTTGAGTATTTGGGACTTAGAAGTGGTATCAGAGCCATAAAACTTGTGTTTTTGGGCTGTTTTGGTATCAATTTCTCGAAACAATCAAGTGTTTTTGGAAGGTTTGGACTGTTTTGGACGTTTAGTGTTCTTCGTGTTCATCATTTTTCTGGGCAAAACTGTGTTTTTGATCCTTAAAAATTCAAATTTTCGCAAAAATGGCGTTTTCATATATGTTTTTGGGGATTTCGGTGGCGGCGTGCGATTTCGGTTAGGGTTTCTTGTGTTTTCGGCTGCAGCGTTTTGATTTCGGCTAGGTTTTACTGGTTTTCGGCGGTGGCGAGTTTTTGGTCCAGCATGTATTTCGGTCAAGGTGTTTTCGGTTTGTCTGAGTTTTCGGTCAAATTAAGGTCAAAATTTTCGAAGGTTCTTGGTTAAATCTTGGGTTTTCGGTCAAATTTTTTTGGAGTTTTTGGTCAACATTTTGGTATCTGAAGGCTTATCAGTCAACTTGAACTTTTAAAAATGGCTCCCACTTCCAAAGATGTTTGTGAAGCATCATGTACTCAGATTTGTGAAGATAAAATAAATAAATATCGTGAAAACAATGACCGTCTGATTAGAGAAATATTTGACCTTACGAATGATGTTTACAACCTTAAAAAGAAATTGAATCCTTTCAAGAAAAGGTGGAAGCTCAAACAAAAGACATTAAAAAATTAAAACAAGACTACAGTGAAAAATGTTGCCATTATATATTTGCCAAAGAAAAGATTGCCAATCTGACTGTCGAACTCGAGGCATTGAAAGCTAAATACAAAGATGTTGATTTTAATATCAAAAAGTTCGATGCATCAAGTGCGATAGTTGAATCTATGGTTGAAAAACAGCTTAAATGGCTGAATAAGCAGGGTGAGGGTCTGGGGTATAAAAGTGTTCCACCTCCGTTTAATGATAATTATACTCCGACCTTTACCTATGAGCAGATCTTACTTGCCCATGATAAATATGAACGAGAAAATGGGAAGCTTGATGATCTTGACTGGCTCATAATTGCTCAGTCTAAGGCTGCTCAATCAGGAACAACAGAGGAACCTAAAGTTGATGTTAAGGTGGACACTTCTGATGCTTCTGTTCCTTGTGCAGATAAAGTTGTGGAAGATGCTAAAGAGTCTAGTTATGTGGAAAATTCGCCAAAACCTAACATTTCGCTCACAGTTGACTCTAATGAAAGTGTGGACCAAGGTACTTCAGCTTCTGATCGTCCAAAAGCTTGTGGTGTTGCTTTAAATTCTAAAATCAAAATGTTAAAAAATCCAAACCACAAAAGTTTGTGAAAGAGGGTGACATTCCCTGTGGACCAAGACCAAGTCCAACTGAATGTGATTGTGATTGTGTTTGTACTTGTCGTAACTCTTTGAAAAACTCAAAAGGACAAGGACCAAGTCACAATCTCGTTTACTTAAAAAGACAAACATGCTTTAATTGTGGGATTGCAGGTCACATTGCCAGAAATTGTCCACATCGTCATTATGTTCCCTACTATGAACAAAGTTGGATGAACGTGCCAAGAGGGAGATCTTCCAAAAGAAAGCCCTCGAGGTCACGATCAAGAAATGGTGATTAGAATGAAGCCAAGAACAAGAAGCAGACCCCCAAGGACAATAGGACTGATTTGAGAGATGGTTCAACTAAATCGAAATCGGTAAGGTCGAACTCATATCAAGGATCATCCTCGAGCTCACACCGGCAACATAGGCACAAGTCTAGGGGAGTCCTGTTTCAAATTCAAGTGTTGAAGCACCCATCTGGTTAAACAACTAGAGACTTAAACCAAATTACCCATGGGCACCTGACAACGCCTAGTAATATCACATATTTTAGTCGTTGTTGAGCCCTCTTCTTAGTGAAATTATATCATATACATCGTGGTATTCTCACTTTTCGTGCCAGCACTTGTTTGGAAAGAAATAATGAAAACAGGGATTAAAAGCGTGCAATTTGGAAGAATTGTGAAGATCAAGGCAAAATCAGAAAAATACGTACGCGTGCCGCAGAAATCATCAAGGCGCGACGCGGTGATGAGGCGGTGGAAAACATTCAAATGCCGAAGAAACGGGGTTAAACCCCTACGCGCGACGCGGGATCCATTAATGCGCGGCGCGGTCTCGAGATTTTTGCAACTATAAATAGAGGCTTTTAGGTCGAAAAAAATTAGCGAAGACATGGTGTAAAATCGACCCCAATGCTCTTTGACTCCGAGATTTAGCTTCTGAAACCATCATTTGGTAATTTTATGTTTTTAGTTTTAATTTTCACTTAGTTAAATACTTAGTGATAGTTGGCTAATGTCCTTGGGAGTGACAACCAGTGGCATTAAGTCTTTGTTACTGATTTTAGATAGTTGTTTACTGTTTTTAAACCTTTGGATCTGATTTGGTTTTTGGTTTATCAAAGTAATCATTCGGTTCAAGTATATTGCACTTTTTCGGTATTGTTAATGTTGAATGCTTGTGTGGATGTTTTGGGATTGTAATTGCTTCTGATCTCTCTGGAATTTACTTCTGGAATCAGTAAGTAAACTCGGTTTAGTTTAGTTTAGTTCATATTTGATTTGGTTTATGTCATTTGCTTTATTTTCGGTGTTTATGCTTGTGAATGAAAGTTGGATGTTTAGATTGTGTTTGATGTTGGTTTGACCTTGATTGTACTGAATTCCATTTTTGATTTCAGTGACCAATTAGGGTTAGTTATCGATTTGGTTGATAGTTTAGTTCATGCTTGTTTGGATTATTGGATTTTATGCTCTTTAGGGTTTAGTTGTCAAAAGCTAGGAATTAGGTTCTCTGACTGTAGCGTGACACTGCAGTTGGTAATCTGTCACCTGTCTCGGCCACGTAACTCCTGTGGATCGACCCTGACTTCCACTGTGCTAAGTGAGAGTGATGTTTATTTTCTTATTTTTGACCGCATGACGACCGCTGCGATGTCAAATTTTGCCCAAAGGTCAAAATTCAAATTCATCATAATGTTCTGACAATTCTTTATTCTTATATGATAAACAGGACATGCCATATGAAATAGTCAAGTGTGTGGATAGTAATGGTAATCCTAGTTTCAAAATGGACTGGGTTCCTAATATCAATTAAGCCCGCATCATGTGCAGGAGCAGCTATGGAGGAATATCATCGGATCTCGGTTTGCTGATAATGGCTGTTCCAGGCACATGACAGGAGACAACTCTCAATTGCACGACATTCAAATCATTATCTGAAGAGTATGTGTCCGTTGCGGGAAGGGAGAAAGGAAAGATCAAGCGGGATCGTAACAAACTGTGTGTTGAAGATTGAAAAGGTAACTTCGTTCCAGAACGGAATTTGATTCGTTTTGATGGCTGAAAAATCAAATTTTTGTATAATTTGTAACTTTTTTAGGGGGAGAATTAAAAACAACAAAAAAAATTATAAAATCAACAAGAAATTATAAAATTCAAAAATCACAAAAAATAAGTCTTTTCCTTTATGTCTTTCCTTTTCAAATTTTCAAAAATCCAAAAATATGTTTTTATTTATTTTTTTTCTTTTCAAAATTAAAAAAAACCTAAAAGTATTTTCTTAATTACACAATTTGCACGATCGTAAATGTTCCCGATCCATACCAATCAGGAATACAGATCCAAATCTCATGTCAAAGATGTGTTTCACTATTACCGTGATGCACTAAGACATTCTCTTACCCTATCAGTCGACGACGCACTCAGTTGTACCACTCACTGCTGAGACAAAATTCCATGTGCTGATGATTCTCATTGGTACGCCACTATGAGTATGAAGCACTAACAACTTTTCTTAACCTAACCTCAAATGTTCTAAATCTCAACTTCTAGACACTTTGAGTTAAGCCACTCAGAGTCAAGAGTTAAAATTTTGTGCCGATGGTTAGATTGTGTACCGTAGTCTATCACATACACCAATCCATTTTTACCCACTCTATCTTTCTGTTACAAGAAATAGAAGATTCATCATTTAAAACCAAGTGATGTTGATATTTCGAAACTTTATGCATGTGATCTTTGCTACAACACTAGTAGTAAATGTGAGACATCAACAACCATTCTTACCTATAAATCTTCTAATTCAAGAGTTGGATGATTCAGTGTAGTATACCATACATTGATGACAATTCAAAAGTCTAGCCGATAAGTATATCTCGCACCAAGATATATTACACACTCATACCACTCTTTACCTTAATTTTATTATAATGAAGATGTTCGTGATTCAATGTGGTTTTACTTCGCATTGATGAAACATTGAAACTCTCGGTCAGTGATCGTTGTTGTCTACCACAATAGCTGTGAGACCCCAACACTTCACCGGAACCTAATTGGCACTAGGATGGTACACTCCGCAGAGTTTGGATACCATTGAACGTCTCGCCAAGAGCCAAGTCAACTTGTTGACTTGTTAACTGCATTGAGATCTTTGATCAAGGATATGCAGGGGCCAAAATCAAAACGGCCACGAGTAGTTCTCTGATACTCAAAAAATCGCAGTGCGTTCCTCCGGGTTCACACAGATACTGCAAGTAGTCTCCTTCTGAGCCAAGGCTGGGTCCTTGAACAACTGTCGCAAGAATGGTCGTCATTGTTGGATTAGGTGTCTAAGCCATGACTAATAATTAGTATTTATCTAATTAATGATAGCACAGTCCATTTGGGTTGCCCTCATGGCTGGAGGTTTGGTAGAAAATTCGGTAGAGAGAAAGATTGATTTATCATGGGATTAATAAATCAACAGGAATTAATATATATAGTTTATTAATATATTAAAGTGATAATATATTAATTAGAAACTATATTAATTAATTAGGAATTAATCCAGAATTAATTGGATTTAATTTGGGGATTAATTAATTAATTAAAGGTGCAGGGACTGAAACTGTAATTATTCAATAGTTGAGTAAGTGACAGTGGGAGTGACCAGTGTGGAAATCGATATATATATATATATATATATATATATATATATATATATATATATATATATATATATATATATATGGTATATATATATATTTTCGATTTTGATATAATAAGGATAATTAGGGTTTTGAATATAAGATAAAAGGTTTATCTTATTTGAATTCAAAAAGGCTTATCCTTAAGGCTTATCAACTGGTCATCTGGAAACTATAAATAGGGGTCCCTGGGCACTCATAATTTTCGCCATTCTCATTATTCTCTCTGGAATTTCGATCCCTTCCCCTCCTAGCTTGGATGTGACTTTCATTTGAGGCAGGTTGGTTTTTCTGTTTTGATCTTTAGTTTCTTTTATTGGCCTCTAGGTTTTTGTTATATGTTCAATTAGAAGAAAACATAGATCCTTATAGGTTGCATGTGAACTTAGGTTATTTAGTTCATGGTTTGCAGAAAACCTTTTGAGTGGTATCAGAGCCTGTTTTGTTTTCTTGTTGAATTGTTATAACTGTTTTAGGGTTTAAAGCTTCTAAACCCTATTATTGTGTGGATCGACTTTTAGGATTAGGGTTTTGGAAACCATAACCCCCCCCCCCCCCCAAATGTATTTTTCGATTTTGGCTATAGGGTTTTAGGAGGTTTTCTATTTTTGGTAACTTTTGGTTAAATTAAATGGATAACCTTAAACCCCATTATTTGAAATCGATTTTTAGGGGGTTTAGGATAGGTTTTAATTAATTTGATAAACCTATCTACATTTGAATTAATTTAATTAATTATTAATTAAAAGATAATTCAAGAGGATTTAATTAATTTAAAAATTGCAAAATTAATAGAAAAATCCGGAAAAAAAATATTTTAAAATGTTTAAAATATTTAGATTTAATAATTTAATTTATTGGTAATTAAAATTGATTAAATTAATTTTAAGGTTTAATTTAATTTAAAATTTAATTGTTAAATTTGGTAAAAAAAATTAAAAGATAAACCTTGAATATTTTAAAGGGTTTTAAAATACATCTTATATATGTTATTAAAAGTTAATACTATATATATGAGATAAATTTGGTTAGTCAAATCAATAGTAGGCCTCATTCACGAAGCTGGTCTATAAAGTGGGTATAAGGAGACTGCCTATAAAATGGTAGTCTAATGGGTGAACACTCTCACCCACCGCTAACCTGATCAGTGGAGGGTCGTTAGCCAAACGGGTTTGACAGAACCGCTTAATCATTAAAAGTATAATGATCAAAGTACTAGAACTATTTACAAAATCCCAATCTAGTTACTTTAGGGAAAAATGTGAATTTGATGCTAACCCATGAAATTACACATTGCACTTTATGAAACGTTGGTGGAGCGTGTGTGGTTTACCGGCACACCAATGGGGGTTCATAAAGAGTGGCAATGGGTGTCTCGGGTGTTATCATTGTTGATGGAGCGTGTGTGGTTTACCGGCACATCAATTTGAGATGATAATGGACCCCCGAGAGTACCAATCTAATTTGCATGGTTATTCACACCCGGTTTGTGATCCTCGGCATCCCTGTCACAAACGGTGGGGCATATCCGAGATTAAACATGCTATTGAACAGTTCAATAAATCTCAAATGAAACTAGGAATTCCATTTATAATAAGATTATATTTTCCGCGGTGGAATTGGTTGAATCGTCATTCGCCTACCTTTATAAAATTTGCTTATAGATTACGGCATCCCTCTTCTATGTTCCAAATTGTTATAGTTGGATCCTAGCCTTATTTTATATTGGGTTATTATAAGGACCGACATGTATCTAATTAAAACTTACCTTCTTTTATAGATGTCTTCTGCTGATCAATCTGCTCCCCACTCAAACTCCAGTGTTCCCTCTATCCTCTCACTGTGTTCCAAGGTTCAATTGAACGGGACAAACTACAATGACTGGATTAGAAACATCAAGATGGCTCTGAGGTACGAGAACAAAGAGTATGTTCTCGAGACTGAGCTTGTCGATGTTGACCCTGAAATTGCTACTCCCGAGGAAATTGCCTCGTACCAAAAACATTCTGATGATGCAACCAAAGTGACCTGCATCATGATCGCCACAATGAACCCCGAATTGCAAAGGATATACGAAGACTACTGGCCCTTTGAGATGCACAAGGAGCTTGCAGAAAAGTTCCGTAAGCAAGAGCGCATCGAGAGGTGCGAGGTGGTCAAGGACTTCACGAACAGCAAACCTAAAGATGGAGAGTCCGTCTGCGCTCATGTGCAAAGAATGCAAGGTTACGTGGAGCGGCTTAGAAAGCTTGCGATGCCTATACCGGAGGAGTTGGCCGTTGACATAGTGCTTAACTCTTTACCGAGTTCTTATGACCAGTTCAGGCTGGCTTATCATTTGAACAACAATCCGGCTAACCTGACTGAGTTGCATCGCATGCTTTGAGTTGCTGAGGACGGGATGAAGGGTAAAAGTGTACCCTCGGTTAACCCGTCCTAGCCATTGGAAGTGGCAAAGGAAAGAAGAGGAATGGCCCTCCTAAGCAAAATTGGAGGGAAAAGGTTCAGGTCGGGTCGTCAAGCAATGGCTCGAGAACCAAGTCTGCCCACATTCCTTGTGTGGCCAACCCCGATGAAGCCAACTGTTTTTATTGCAAAGAGAAGGGCCATTGGAAGAGAAGCTGCCCCAAATACTTGCAGGATGTCAAGGATAGGAAAGTAAAGCCATCGACAGCAGGTATATACACTATCTCTAAAAACTCACCATCTTCTAATTCTTGGGTCCTTGATACAGGATGTGGTTTTCACATTTGTTCTGATCTGCAGGGCGTAAAGGAAAGCAGGGAGGTGGAGCACGGTAGACTGAACTTGATCATGGGCAATAGGAGATCGTCCCCTGTTACCAAGATCGGCGTTTACAGTTTAGTGCTTAGTAGCGATGTTAGTATAGAGTTATTTAATTGTTGCTATTCGCCAGAAATGGCAAGAAACATTATTTCATTTCACGCATTGTTCAGACAAGGATTTCAATTTTCTTTTGATAATAAAATTGGCTCGATTTCTGTTTTCAAAAATGGTATTTTGATTTTTACTGCTTATCCTTGTGATGGTGTGTATGAAACTGTTGAATGTGTTGACAATTTAGGACATAGTGTAAATTATATTGATTCTACTAGTGGTGTAGAAAATGCATGTCTGTGACATAGTCGGCTCGGGCACATCAGCAAGAAATGCATCTGTAACACCCGACTCGTTAACAAAACACCCCATAAAAATTTTTATTTTTCAAACCAAATATTTTACAATAAAACCATATCCAAAGGGTAATTGTTAACACATACAGGTACAAGTGTATCAAGGATTACAATACATAAAGATATTATACATCCTTTAAGCCGAGTAGTTACTTCACGATGCTAAGTCCTTAGTCACGGACTTTATCTTTCCCTTTAGCGGGATCACGCTCACCTGCAGGGACATATCAAATAAAACTGTGAGCTATAAAGCCCAATGAGTAATCGAATCTACTATAACATGTATAAGAATAAAATTCTCTACACAAAACAAATATGCATTATCGCATAGCACAATATCATGTATGGCTCACGGGTTTGTCCCGCTTTTGCCTAGACTCACGGCTCCGTTCTTGTCATCTCAACGACTCACGGATTATCCGATATTGCCTTTTCAAAGTTTGACTCACAGCTCCGTTCTTGTCTATCGTAGACTCACGGCTTATCTGGTATTGTCGTATTATTATTGTTGACTCACAGCTCTGTTCTTGTCTATATCAGACTCACGGCTTATCTGGTATTGTCTTTTATTTCATCATGAAATCTATCAGTTTTCGTCCCCAAAACTGTTTCCATCTGCAGCTGCTAATCCAATATTTATCACATCGGATATAAGTGAGATTACTCACCTGAATGCTTGCTACCACTAGCTTTAGTTATTTCTTGCCTTGAAATGTATCCCGCAAGATTTTGTCCCGTACCTATAATTTCATTCATTTCACAATGATTATAGGTTAATTTACAATTTCAGTTGGTTCTAGTGCACAAGAGTCTAATATAAGACCAGTTCCAAGCATTTCCAATCAATAACCATCGTTATAAAAATTTAATACACTTCCCGAAATACGCGTATTCTACTACAGTACTTTCAGGAGGTCGTATTCGTATTCCGATAATTTTGTATGAAGTTTCACACCATATTAGACCTATGTTTAAAATTTCAGGTCAAACGGACAAGTCTATCATCAAGTCTCAAAATTGGACCAAGCCTTAACAGAGAGCAGGAGAAATCTGCTCATTTTCATGCAGGCGCAGGATCGCGACCCGATCCCCATGTGGATCGCAACCCGATCTACCGCTGTGCAGATTCTCTTGTCCGTTTTTCATGCTACAAATTCCCATTTTCTCTTGTTAAGCCCTTAATGTACGACTTAATCACTGGGGATTGTTCCAATACCAAAACCTTTGATTAATATCAAGTTTTAGACAATGGAATTGGTGATTCCAACCCATTTCTAAAACTTCCCGTTTTCACAATTTTAGTCCAAAAACCGAAATTGTTGAATTTAACTTGCTTCTACTGATTTCTTTCAGTCAATATAGCATCTAGAACTCATTTTAAGCCATTAGAATCAAGTTTATCACAAGAACTCACAATCTAGGGTTCTTGATCAAAATTTCAATTCATCAAGAATAGCAACCTACTTCCATATTCTTGAGTTATGTTCTTAACTAATGACTTATTGGAAGTATTAAGCCACTTAAACCACATAATTCATAACTGAAATTACAGATTTCAGTTTCTATAAAAGTTCATCAAGAACAAAACTAGGTTAGAACTTGAAATACTAACATTCAATACTTCCAACTATTCAATTCAAAGCCAATAATCCGATTTCTAGCTCAAATCTTCAAGATCACTCCAAGACTCTGCAAGATCCGTACAATGAAAACCCTCTCCTGTAGCTTCTTGATCTTCTGCACATGTGGGAGAGTTTTTCCAATATTTATTCTTCCAGAATTTGCAGTTTAGTCCCTGGAGTTGTAATTCTTGAACTTTTGCCACATCTAACACATTTTATGACAAAAACCAATTTTTATAACATTTTAAGTCCAACACTCAAAATATTATTACAAGGCAAATCCTTTTCTGTCCAAAAGACCAATTTACCCTTCTAAGGTAAAATGACCAATTTACCCTTTTATTATATTTACATAATAAAACATGTCTTGGCGTTACAAAGTCTCCCCTACTTCAAGAGATTTCGTCCCCGAAATCATACAAAGAGTTGAGGGTATTTCTCCCTCATTTCACTTTCGGTCTCCCACGTCATGTCGGAACCTCTGTGATGACGCCAAAGCACTTTGACCATGCTGATCTTCTTGTTTCGCAGCTGTCTTACCTTGCGGTCTAACACCCTCTCGGGTTGTTCCGGATATCTCAACTTTTCATCTATCTCAATTTCAGCAAGAGGTACATGTTGAGACTTATCAAACAAAGTTTTTCTCAAATGGGACACATGAAATACATCATGTATACCATGAAGTTCATCAGGTAACTCCAATCTATACGCCACGGCTCCAACTCTTTAGGATACACGGAAAGGTCCAATGAAGCGAGGACTCAACTCCCCTTTCTTCCCAAAACGAATTAAACCTTTCCAAGGGGATACCTTGAGCATTACCATGTCCCCCACTTGGAATTCCAACGGTTTTACCCGTTTATCTGCATACTGCTTCTGTCGGTTCTGAGCTACCTTCAAATTTTCTCGAATCTGTTTGATCTTTTCTTCAGTCTGTGCTACAATCTCGGGTCCAGCCAACGACTTTTCCCCAACTTCAGTCCAGCAAGTCGGAGTACGACACGGTTCTCCATACAATGCTTCATACGGGGCCATTTGAATGCTGGAATGATAGCTGTTATTGTACGCGAATTCTACTAGAGGTAAATGATCTTCCCAGCTTCCACCAAAGTCAATCATACAGGTTCTTAGCAAGTCTTCCAAAGTCTGAATAGTTCTTTCACTTTGGCCATCGGTCTGCGGGTGGTATGCAGTACTCATAAGTACTTTTGTACCCAACTGCTCTTGTAGACTTTGCCAAAACCGGGAAGTAAATATGCTGTCCCGATCTGACACGATCGATACTGGTAATCCATGTCGACATAACACCTCATCTATGTAGATTTTCGCCAGTTGATCCACCATGTACTTCTCGCTAATCGGTATGAATTGTGCTGATTTTGTCAATCGACCAACAATCACCCATACCGAATCATGACCTCGCGGTGTCCGCAACAACTTTGTTACAAAATCCATAGTGATGTTGTCCCACTTCTTCTCTGGAATCGGTAATGGTTGGATTTCTCCGTATGGTTTCTGATGGTTTGACTTCACTTGTAGACATGTCAAACATTTTTCTACAAATCTTCCAACATCTCTTTTCATTCCGGGCCACCAATACAACGGTTTTAACGTCCGATACATCTTGGTACTACCCGGATGAACTGCATATCGACTACAGTGTGCATCTTCTAAAAGCAAGTTCCGCGCCTCTCCTTGTCTTGGGACCCACACGCGACCTCTAAAGGTTTTCAATTTTTGTGAATTTTCATCCAAATGCTTCAAATACCCAACCATTCGCTCGCTTTTTACATGTTCAGGCTTGCACGCTTCCTCTTGTGCCAAATGGATCAATTCTGGTAACCGGCTTGGTACACCCATGCATGCAGATGTAACTTTCAAAGGAGCTTCTTTCCGGCTTAGAGCATCTGCCACCACATTCACCTTACCAGGGTGGTACAGAATTTAACAGTCAAAGTCTTTAAGTAGATCCATCCACCTTTGCTGTCTCATGTTAAGTTCTTTTTGATCGAATAGATACTTCAAACTTTTGTGGTCCGTGTAGACAACAAATTTCACACCATATAAGTAGTGTCTCCACAGCTTCAATGCTAGAATAACCGCAGCTAATTCCAGATCATGAACTGGATATTTCTTCTCGGCTTCTTTTAATTGGCGGGACGCATAAGCTATCACCCGACCTTTCTGCATTAACACACATCCAAGGCCGACTCTTGAAGCATCGCTGTAGATCACATATTCTTCTCCGCTTTGCGGTAGTGCTAACACCGGTGCTTCACATAAGGCTTGTTTCAACCTTTGGAAAGCTTCTTGCTGTTTTTCCGCCCACTCAAATCTTTCGCCTTTCTTGGTCAGCTTGGTCAACGGGGCTGCTATCGAGGAGAAATTCTCGACAAATCTTCTGTAATAGCCTGCCAAACCAAGGAAACTTCATACTTCAGTTGGACTTCGAGGCGGTTCCCTCTTTATCACGGCTTCAATCTTTGCTGGATCAACTTTCACCCCTTCAGCATTAATTACATGGCCAAGAAATTGAACTTCTCTTAGCCAGAATTCACACTTGGAGAATTTTGCATACAGCTTTTCTTGGCGAAGCAACTCTAACATCTGTCGCAAGTAGACTTCATGTTTGGCTTGACTTCGCGAATACACCAAGATATCATCTATAAATACTATCACCGAGGTATCAAGGAACGGACGACACACCCAGTTCATGAGATCCATGAATACAGCTGGAGCATTGGTTAATCCAAAAGGCATCACCAAAAACTCATAATGACCGTATCGTGTACGAAAGGCTGTCTTCGGGATGTCAGATTCTCTTATCTTCAATTGATGGTAACCCGACCTTAGGTCAATTTTGGAAAAATAAGATGCTCCCTGTAGCTGATCAAACAGGTCATCTATTCTGGGTAGCGGATATTTGTTCTTCACCGTGATCTTGTTCAATTCCCGATAGTCAATACACATGCACATCGACCCGTCTTTCTTCTTAACAAACAGGGTAGGGGATCCCCAAGGCGATGTACTCGGTCTGATGAAACCCCTATCTAACAGTTCTTCCAGTTGCTTTCGCAGTTCCACCATCTCTGAAGGTGCTAAACGATATGGAGCTCGAGCAACAGGAGCAGCTCCCGGGACTAGTTCAATCGTGAACTCTACCTGTCGATCTGGTGGCAACCCTGGAAGTTCATCTGGAAACACATCTGGGAATTCGTTTACCATGTTTACATTCGCTACCCCCACTTTAATTGGTTTAGCCACTGCTACATAGGCCAAACAAAACATCCATCCCTTACTAATACAGCTTCGGGCTTGAGCAAAGGAGATAACCGGCATTCTCAACCGAGGTCGTTCACCCTGAATCTTTATCCATTCCCCATCCGGTGATAATACTGTGATGCTTTTATTTCTACAATCCATGTTAGCATAATTCGTTGCCAACCAATCCATACCCACAATTACACCAAATTCATTGGTATCAATTGGCTTCAAATCTATAGGGAAAGTGGTCCCGTAGATTTTAAGCTGACAACCTTCCAGGTGTTCGGAAACCCAAACATATCTACCGTCCGCTACAGCCACTTCCAAGCTTTCATCCATTGGGGTTAATGGTACATTCAAGCAAGGCATCAAAGACTCCGATACAAAACAATGTGTAGCCCCTGGATCAAATATAACATATACAGGTATGGAATTTAGAGTAAAGATACCTGTAACCACATCTGTCTTTTCACGAGCTTCCTCCACAGTCATCTGGAAAGCTCGCGAGGCCACTGGTCTTCCCCGGTTCTTCACGTCTTCTTTATTTCCTCCCTGATCATCTCTGGATCTATCATTGTATGCTCCAGATTTCAGCTGTGGACAGTTCAGACGAATATGATCCGTAGCCCCACATTGGTAACACCTACGCTCCGCCCGACAGTCCCGTGTAGTATGACCCGTTTTCCCACAATTTCTGCAACTAACCGATACAGTATCAATTCGACAGCTTCCTGAGTGCCTTTTTCTGCACTTTTCACACCACTTGGCTTCATCCTTTTGGCCTTTACCCTTAGACCCCGTTTGTTGCGACTTTTTCTGAGGCCTCCAACTTTGGTCTTCCGCCTTTCTTTTAGTTTCAATCACTTTCTTTTCATCTTCCTGCCGCTTCAATTCTGTCTCCCTCTTAGTGGCCCTATCCACCACTTGTCGGAAGGTAGGCAATTTCAGTGGTTGCACAATTTCTCTGATTCGGGTCGTCAGTCCCCAAACATACTTATCAATCTTCCTCTTTTCAGTGTTGACATGGTGTTCCGAAAATCTTGCTTTCTCCAGAAAACTCAGAGTGTATTCTTGGACAGACTGGGAACCTTGTTCCATGTGCAGAAATTCGTCCTCCAACTTCTTTATGGCTACCTCGGAACAATACTCTTCATTGAACTTAGTCTTGAATTGCTCCCAAGGTACTGATTGGGTTGAATCAAGATCCAAAGACTTGTAGTAAATCTGCCACCAATGTAATGCGCTGCTCGTGAGTTGATTTGTGGCAAATTCTACTTTGTCATCATCAGCACATTTGCTGACTCAAAACACCTTCTCAATATGCATTATCCAATCCATGGCCTGGACTGGATTATCTGTCCCCGAAAATTCTTTTGGTTTACAACCAAGGAAAGCTTTATAAGTGCATCCGACTTTCTTTGCAGAAGCTTCCCCGCCCTGTTTGTCTTTTTCTGAACGGGCGCGACTTTCTCCTTGACTTTCATCTTCCGGCTGCTTATCATGAATGCTTTTTGCAGCCACTTCACTCGGGTTTGGGTTGTTCATTAGGGTAGGCATAAGTTCCCTAACAACATCAGCCACAATAGCCCGTAAATCCGGTGGATTTTCCTCCACTGGTTCCCTTGCTGGTTCCCTTGCTCTTCGTCCGACTGAACCATGGGATCGGGCTGGTCCACTCCGTGATGGTCCACGCCCCGAATATGCACCAGTGGGATTACTTCTTGTATTTCTCATACTTCAAAATTCAGCAAACAGTTAGATTACATATATAATAGCATACTTATATATGTCTAACAGTTCATTTGTCCAATTTCTCTCAAGGTTTAAGTCCAGGAATCTAGTCTAAAGACACCTAGTTCACTTAAACCACGGCTCTGATACCAACTTGTAAAACCCGACTCGTTAACAAAACACCCCATAAAAATTTTTATTTTTCAAACCAAATATTTTACAATAAAACCATATCCAAAGGGTAATTGTTAACACATACAGGTACAAGTGTATCAAGGATTACAATACATAAAGATATTATACATCCTTTAAGCCGGGTAGTTACTTCACGATGCTAAGTCCTTAGTCACGGACTTTATCTTTCCCTTTAGCGAGATCACGCTCACCTGCAGGGACATATCAAATAAAACTGTGAGCTATAAAGCCCAATGAGTAATCGAATCTACTATAACATGTATAAGAATAAAATTCTCTATACAAAACAAATATGCATTATCGCATAGCACAATATCATGTATGGCTCACGGGTTTGTCCTGCTTTTGCCTAGACTCACGGCTCCGTTCTTGTCACCTCAACGACTCACGGATTATCCGGTATTGCCTTTTCAAAGTTTGACTCACAGCTCCGTTCTTGTCTATCGTAGACTCACGGCTTATCTGGTATTGTCGTATTATTATTGTTGACTCACAGCTCCGTTCTTGTCTATATCAGACTCACGGCTTATCTGGTATTGTCTTTTATTTCATCATGAAATCTATCAGTTTTCGTCCCCAAAACTGTTTCCATCTGCAGCTGCTAATCCAATATTTATCACATCGGATATAAGTGAGATTACTCACCTGAATGCTTGCTACCACTAGCTTTAGTTATTTCTTGCCTTGAAATGTATCCCGCAAGATTTTGTCCCGTACCTATAATTTCATTCATTTCACAATGATTATAGGTTAATTTACCATTTCAGTTGGTTCTAGTGCACAAGAGTCTAATATAAGACCAGTTCCAAGCATTTCCAATCAATAACCATCGTTATAAAAATTTAATACACTTCCCGAAATACGCGTATTCTACTACAGTACTTTCGGGAGGTCGTATTCGTATTCCGATAATTTTGTATGAAGTTTCACACCATATTAGACCTATGTTTAAAATTTCAGGTCAAACGGGCAAGTTTAGCATCAAGTCTCAAAATTAGACCAAGCCTTAACAGAGAGCAGGAGAAATCTGCTCATTTTCATGCAGGCGCAGGATCGCGACCCGATCCCCATGTGGATCGCGACCCGATCTACCGCTGTGCAGATTCTCTTGTCCGTTTTTCATGCTACAAATTCCCATTTTCTCTTGTTAAGCCCTTAATGTACGACTTAATCACTGGGGATTGTTCCAATACCAAAACATTTGATTAATATCAAGTTTTAGACAATGGAATTGGTGATTCCAACCCATTTCTAAATCTTTCTGTTTTCACAATTTTAGTCCAAAAACCAAAATTAGTGAATTTAACTTGCTTTTACTGATTTCTTTCAGTCAATATAGCATCTAGAACTCATTTTAAGCCATTAGAATCAAGTTTATCACAAGAACTCACAATCTAGGGTTCTTGATCAAAATCTCAATTCATCAAGAATAGCAACCTACTTCCATATTCTTGAGTTATGTTCTTAACTAATGACTTATTGGAAGTATTAAGCCACTTAAACCACATAATTCATAATTGAAATTACAGATTTCAGTTTCTATAAAAGTTCATCAAGAACAAAACTAGGTTAGAACTTGAAATACTAACCTTCAATACTTCCAACTCTTCAATTCAAAGCCAATAATTCGATTTCTAGCTCAAATCTTCAAGATCACTCCAAGACTCTGCAAGATCCGTACAATGTAAACCCTCTCCCGTAGCTTCTTGATCTTCTGCACATGTGGGAGAGTTTTTCCACTGTTTATACTTCCAGAATTTGCAGTTTAGTCCCTGGAGTTGTAATTCTTGAACTTTTGCCACATCTAATACATTTTATGACAAAAACCAGTTTTTATAACATTTTAAGTCCAACACTCAAAATATTATTACAAGGCAAATCCTTTTCTGTCCAAAAGACCAATTTACCCTTCTAAGGTAAAATGACCAATTTACCCTTTTATTATATTTACATAATAAAACATGTCTTGGCGTCACAGCATCGCCCAACTCCAAAAGGATGGAGTGTTGGAATCGTTCGACCTTAGGTCGGAAGATGTATGTGAATCTTGTCTGTTGGGCAAGATGACTAAATCACCTTTCAAAGGGTCTTTTGAAAGAGGTGAGGGTCTGCTGGACATCATTCACACGGATGTGTGTGGTCCATTCAGATCAACCACAAAGGATGGCACGCGGTTCTACGTAACCTTTACTGACGATTTTAGTAGATACGGTTATATCTACTTAATCAAGCACAAGTCAGATACCTTTGAAAAGTTCAAAGAGTTTAAAAACGAGGTAGAGAATCAATTAGGCAGGAAGATAAAGATGCTCAGGTCCGACAGAGGCGGAGAGTATCTTAGTATCGAGTTCCTAGACTATCTAAAGGAATGCGGAATAGTTTCGCAGTTGACACCTCCCATGACACCATAGTTGAACGGTGTTGCGGAGAGGCGCAACCGAACCCTGTTGGACATGGTTCGTTCCATGATGAGTCGAGCTTCACTTCCCATTCACTTCTGGGGGTATGCCTTAGAGACTGCCGCCCATATCCTCAATCTTGTCCCTACTAAAAAGGTTGCCAAAACACCTCATGAAATGTGGATGGGGAAGGTTCCCTCGTTGGCACATATCAAAGTCTGGGGTTGTGAGGCTTTCGTTAGACGAGAGACTCAAGACAAACTCGCAGAAAGAAGCGAAAGGTGTTTCTTCATTGGTTATCCCAAACAGTCGTTTGGATATCTATTCTACAGACCGAGCGAGGACGTGGTCTTTGTAGCTAGACGAGCAGTCTTTCGAGAGAGAGAGCTCATATTCAAAGAGGACAGTGGGAGTACCATTGATCTGGAAGAAATCCAAGAGTCATCAGATGACGCAACCTTAGGAGAAACTAGCAACCAACATGAGGAAGAAGTTCCTGTTGGTCCGACAGATGTATCCTTACCTCTTAGGCGTTCCGGTAGGGTTAGCATGCCACCCGAGTTTTATGGGTTCCATATAACTTCGGATGGGGACACGTTTGTCAGTGATAGGACACTGATAAATTTGGATGAACCAGCTAACTACCAGGAAGTAGTGGCGGGCCCTGAGGCTGCCAAGTGGAAAGAGGCCATAGATAGCGAGATCAAGTCCATGTATGACAATCAAGTTTGGAACTTGGTTGATAATATACCGGGTCTAAAGACATTCGGGTGCAAATGGATCTTCAAGAAGAAGACCGACACGAACGAAAAGGTACACACTTTCAAGGCAAGACTGGTTGCGAAGGGCTTTACTCAAACCCCAGGGATTGACTATGACGAGACCTTCTCACCAGTAGCCAAGATAAAGTCTATTAGGATAATGCTGGCCATAGCTGCATTCCATGACTATGAAATTTGGCAGATGGACGTCAAAACCGCTTTCTTTAATGGAAAGTTGACTGACGATGTTTACATGAATCAGCCAGAGGGTTTTGTCGATGCAAAGTATCCAAATAAGGTGTGTAAGCTTGAGAGATCAATCTACGGATTGAAGCAAGCTTCTCGCAGCTGGAATCTTTGTTTCCATGAGAAAGTCAAAGAGTTTGGCTTCTCTAGGAGCGAGGATGAGTCCTGCGTATATGTCAAGGCTAGTGGGAGTATAGTCACCTTTCTGGTGCTGTATGTCGATGACATACTGCTCATGGGAAACGATATTCCAACCTTGCAAGATGTCAAGGCTTGGCTTGGGAAGTGTTTCGCCATGAAGGACCTAGGAGAGGCTGCTTATATTCTCGGGATAAGAATATTGAGAGATAGGAAGAAGAGACTAATTGGACTTAGTCAGGGTACATACTTGGAAAAGGTACTAAAGAGGTTTAGTATGGAAAATTCCAAGAAGGGAGAGCTGCCTATCCAAAGTAATGCAAAATTGAGTAAGACTCAAAGTCCGAGTACAGACGAAGAAATAGCTGAAATGAGTCGGGTACCCTACGCTTCGGCTGTGGGGTCGATCATGTATGCTATGACATGTACTCGCCCTAACGTGGCCTTTGCTCTAAGCATGGTCAGTCGGTACCAGGGAAACCCTGGAAGGGCACATTGGATAGCTGTGAAAAACATACTCAAGTACCTGCGAAGGACAAAGGACATGGTGTTAGTCCTTGGAGGCAGTGATACCTTGAGAGTTGAAGGATATACGGATGCTAGCTTTCAGACGGATAGAGACAGTGGTCGGTCTCAGTCAGGCTGGGTATTCCTTCTGAACGGAGGAGCGGTAACTTGGAAAAGTTCCAAGCAGGATACGGTGGCTGATTCTATGTGCGAATCAGAATACATAGCAGCAAGTGAAGCATCAAAGGAAGCGGCTTGGCTGAAGAACTTTATCGGGGACCTTGGAGTAGTCCCATGTATTCAGGAGCCCGTGGAACTGTTCTGCGATAACGAAGGTGCGGTAGCTTTGACAAAGGAACCGCGAGACCATGGAAAGTCCAGACATATCGACAGAAAGTACCACTACATAAGGCATAAGGTACAAGAAGGTCAACTCTTGGTAAAGAGGGTATCATCGGAAGAAAATCCTGCAGATCCCTTGACTAAGGCTCTGAGTAGGATTAAGCATAATCAGCATGCTAGTAGCATTGGATTAAGAGATGATATAAAGTTTATATAAATTAGATAGGTTTCGAAACTTGTAACAATGTATTGTATTTGACTCTTGTGATTTAATAATAGAGATTTATTATGGTTTACTACTTTTGTCAATACTTTATCATTGTGTTTCATTTGGCATGTTTACTTCCTGAATAATTGGATTATTCAAATATCCACAGTCGCTCATACTTTTTAGGGAGTAAGTATGAAGTAAGACTGTCACGAATTAGTTGTAGATTGTCTAAGGAGTTAGACATAGCAATGAGATTGCTGCAACATTCGTGAGTACTTGGAAATGGAGATTTGAGTATTGGATAAACCCGCGCTCAATGGATTGCTTCATGGATTTCATCACTAGCAATGTTGAGACGATAATATCTTTTGATCTTTAAGCTAAGACATATGAGTTATGATTTACTAGACGGTTGTTCATTGATAATACGAAAACGCATCCGTAACTCGGTGTTATAAAACGTGTTGTTGTGAATGATTTGTCTGGTAAAAGACATAAGTATATGAGTCAAAGCTTATTCGTCCCTTGACCCTGACGGGGAACAGATATCTGTAGGCCTCTCGATGAATTTGAAGTTGACTAAAATGGTTGGCCAACCGGGACTAAATTGGTAGTCTAAGAGTCATATGCAAATCGGAAATCGAGGAACAGTGAATCAGACCAGATTGATTATATCCATGACTAGAGTCTGAAAAATATCTTGTTGGACGGAGGATCATCAGATCACTTATATATGGACAAGACTGATTAGATCAGAGTTTGGCATTGGTTTCTAGGAAGCTACAAGTGCTGGTTAATTAGAGGTTAAATCGGTAATTATAGTCATAGACTTATCCAAGTGGGAGACTGTTGGATTAGGTGTCTAAGCCATGACTAATAATTAGTATTTATCTAATTAATGGTAGCACAGTCCATTTGGGTTGCCCTCATGGCTGGAGGTTTGGTAGAAAATTCGGTAGAGAGAAAGATTGATTTATCATGGGATTAATAAATCAACAGGAATTAATATATATATATTATTAATATATTAAAGTGATAATATATTAATTAGAAACTATATTAATTAATTAGGAATTAATCCAGAATTAATTGGATTTAATTTGAGGATTAATTAATTAATTAAAGGTGCAGGGACTGAAACTGAAATTATTCAATAGTTGAGTAAGTGACAGTGGGAGTGACCAGTGTCGAAATCGAAATATATATATGGTATATACATATTTTTTCGATTTTGATATAATAAGGATAATTAGGGTTTTGAATATAAGATAAAAGGTTTATCTTATTTGAATTCAAAAAGGCTTATCCTTAAGGCTTATCAACTGGTCATCTGGAAACTATAAATAGGGGTCCCTGGGCACTCATAATTTTCGCCATTCTCATTATTCTCTCTGGAATTTCGATCCCTTCCCCTCCTAGCTTGGGTGTGACTTTTATTTGAGGCAGGATACTTTTGCTGCTCAGCTTCCAAGAAATTAAGGTTGGTTTTTCTGTTTTGTTCTTTAGTTTCTTTTATTGGCCTCTAGGTTTTTGTTATATGTTCAATTAGAAGAAAACATAGATCCTTATAGGTTGCATGTGAACTTAGGTTATTTAGTTCATGGTTTGCAGAAAACCTTTCAGTTATGACTCTGTGACCCATTTGGTTATTGTTCGTTTCATGAAGCGCCAATGAAAGACAATTCAAGAATTTCGAGTGATGGATCGTAAAGTGAACTTCAAGAGTTTCAACACAAGATTTTTATTCCCGAATAAAGGTGAAGCATAATTCCATGTGACAGGCTGCGGTGAATTCCTCCTCAAACAGCTTCTGTTGCTACATTCGTACCTTTAGTGATCAAGAAGAGAAGAATTGAAGAATCTGACTCCATGTACCAGTCAAAGTCAAATCAAAAGCTGGATGTGTTGATTCAAGACCTATGCTGAAGCTTTATACCAAATGAGTGTTCAAAGTTAGATCTAAAGATAGTCCAATCCTGAAGATGGAGTTGTCTCTGTATCGAACAGAAAGCTATTAACGTCTTCTTCCAATGACGTTTATGATGGGTTTTAAGCAAACTATGAACATAAAATCTCTTAGGTTCATATGCACCCTAAAGGATCTATGTTTTCATCTATTGAACCTATAACTAAGAACAAAATAAGAATCAAATAAATTTCATAAAGAAAAACTAACCTTTTGATCCTTAGATCTCTTGGAAACAAGCACCACAATTGTAATGCCTGTAATGGCTCAAACCCAACACCTTGGCAAGCAATAAAGCAAGAGAGAATGATGAGAATGCTCTCCTAATTGGCGCGAAGAATGGGGAAGGGAAACCCTCTATTTATAGTCCAAAACTGATAAGTCTTATGACAGATAACTGCCATATTTAAGCTTCTGATATGATAATTCATTTATCATACAAGCTAGTTGACTTATCATTACCATAAGTAAGAAAAGCTATATATATATATATATATATATATATATATATATATATATATATATATATATATATATATATATCTATATATATATATATATATATATATATATATATATCGATCAAATATATATATTATATATATTTGTCTATTGTCCAATCTTTTGAACAATTATAATACAACCCCTGCATATTTAATTAATTCAATTAATCCTAAAATTAATTCCAAATTAATTTCTGATTAATCTTTAATCAAATATCATAATTTCTAATTAATATATTATTCTCATAATATATTAACAAATTATCTATTCCTCTTTTTTCTGATTAATATATTATTTCCATAACATATCGATCTTTCTTTCTATATGCAATCTTGTCTTCTGCCAGGTTATGAGGGCAACCCAAAAGGACTGTGCTACCATCAATTCAAACATATGTATCAATTATAGTTTTCGGTTAGACACCTTAATCCAACAGTCTCCCACTTGGATAAGTCTATAACTATAATACATATGGTTTCTAAATTGATCAGCAAATTGTAGCTTCCAAAAGCTGTTGCTGAACTCTGACCCAGTCAGTTATTTGTCCTAAGATAAGTGATCATATGATCCTTCGTTCTTTCAAGATATCATTCAGACTTGAGACATGGATTATAATCAATCTCGGTCCGATACTATGTTTCCCGGTTCCATGATTTGTAATGACATATGACTTCTAATCGAACACATCAATTAGTCCTGGCTGGCTAGTACTGAGTCAACACCAAATCACCGAGGGGCCCACAGATACGATTTTCCCATTAGGGAAAAAGGAACGAATAAACTTCGACTAATATGCTTGTGTCCTTTATTCATCAAATCGCGCACAACAATACGTTTTATAACATCGAGTTACAAATGCGTTTACGTATTATCAATGGGCAACCGACTTGTAAATTTCAACTCACATGTCTCCGTTTTAAGACCATAAGATATTGTCATCTCAGAATTACTCGTGATATAATCCATGAATTAATTCTCTGAGCGCGGGTCGATCCAATACTCAAATCTCCATTTCTGAGTACTCATGAATGTTGCAGCAATACCATTGCTATGTCTAACTCTTTAGACAGTCTACAATCGAATTCATGACAGTATTAGTTCACTGCTTACTTCCGAAAGTATGAACGACTGTGGATGTTTTTGAATAATCCAATTATTTGGAAAGTAAAACATGCAATTGAAACATTAATTCTGATAGGTAGCTATTCCTGCCATATCAGATTTATTACAACACTATTATATGTTTCTACGTTTCTATTAAACTTTCAATTAAGATACTTATATGTCTTTTATACCCAAAGTGACCTTCATGTCTTACATTAATACATGTCATTGCAGACAATCTGATCGGACACCATTCCGACGATTTCTCAATGTGTCATCTTGGCTTTCCTCTCCGGACACCATTTCTGAAATGGCGTTTGTGTACTGCGACTTCTCATGGCTCTAGGGATCTTAAGTTCATGTGACTTCACCCTTTTGGTGTCAGGAAGAATTCAAGGCGATAACTGATGTGCCGGTGAACCACACTCGCTCCATCATTATCCCAATCGAAACTTTCCAACCATGAAGTCTCATAGTGTCATATATATTAATAATCACATATTTGAAACTCATTTCAAATTATTATTACATTCCTCCTATTATATTATGATTTCTCATGTTTACATTTAACTGTCCTGTTCAGTATCCTAAGCCAGGTGGTGTCCTGAATCCAACTTGTTATGCTCCAAGCATCAAGTTATCAGGACCATTTCATGACACATGTGATCAATTTGCGGCAGCTTGTTGAATATGATATTAGTTCTATTCTGAACCCTTTCAGAATCCATAATCCTTATGTCACGATTTCTAGAGAATCCCTTTCTTCATTCTTGTATCTTGAATCTTATCAAGATCATTCTTACACACTAGCAGGGTTAATACTGATGATTATATCTATCTGATAGATACTGGTAACCACTTGAGTACATTATATCTCCTTTAGACTTTTCATAGCAAATCATCCCTCAATTACACTTTGTGACGATAAGAGATATTTCTAAGAAATAGTATGTGACCAACATACATAAAGGTAGATCTTAATGGTACTCCCACTAGCTTGACATAGTTTTGGAACTCTTTTCAGATAATTCACAAAATCAAACCTTTTGACATATTTTGAGAATTCAGAAATCCAAAATTTTTGACATAATCACAGGACTCTTCCGTACCATTCACAAAATCCAAGCTCTTGGCATATTTTTGAGAATCTAAATATCCTTTTGTGCGAGGTGCCCGTCAGATGAATTTCGGGACTATGTACCTTTTGTATCGGCATGATCATAACCCTATCGGTTGTGCCTTACACACAACCCTTGTGGTTTTCCATTTCAGGAAAGCGGTTCAGATCATCCGATCTTGCTATGACTTGCAAAGTGCAGTCATAGCAAACAACATCTTTTCAGATTTGTCTCAGTTTCGTTGAGAGCATTTCTCTCAGAGTCAATCACATGACTATGAGTGTTGCTTCACTCAACCATTCTTTCTTAGAATGTAGGTACATTTTTATCTGTGTTGCTTTCTATTTGATGGTTCAATTACTCCTACTGGTTTTTAGACCAGGTGTAAAATCAGTCAAATCATAGCATAGACTGAGTCTCGCTCTTAAATTCTCTTATTTGATGGCAATCGGGCTCACTAATGCTTCCAAGTAGTAGGATTGCTTATCCATACCAACTTTAGTGTTTTACCACTAACCGGCATGTCACCCAGGTCATAACTCCTTATGATGGTGACTTACACTACTGGTTTACAAAGAGAAGGATATGTCAGGTTATAACAGGAATCTGATTCCTGGTCAAGTCTTAGTGATAACTAAATGTTATTTCACTTGGCTAATCCCTAAACTCTTTCAGGATTCTCATACTCCCACTGTTTCCTTAGAATATGAGTTCTTTCTAAAAGGACTCCACATTTGCAGGTACAGGCGGAATGGCCAATGAAATGACACTTCTGAACAGGTCCAACCATGTCATGAGGTTTAGAAAAACGCTCCATGACTCTGAACAATTATCTATGTACAAGTAGGGGAACCCTGCTTTACACTTCAGATGGTGTCTGTGCAACCTACTTAGTCTAAGATGTGGTTTGAATATGGTTTTATGCACTAACTGGTTAAATGTCTAACTTACCGAAGCTTATTGGAAGTGTATCTAATACAGCAATGATCGAACTGTTTCGACCAATGCTCAATCTTCCCTAAGACACATTATAACCCTTTAATGTTCTTGAAGGAGTATGAACTGCGAAACAATTTCACAGTTGTGTCTTTCTCAGGTTTTGTTGATCTTATACTTCCCTTGAAATCCTTGAACTATTCACGGTTTCAATTAATCACTCATTCTGATGAGTGAAGTTGTATTTGTCATTCCGAATGGCAAATATTTGGAAGTATAACTAATTTTTGTTTTTCCTTGTTGATTTGAGTAATAATAACCATTGTGTTCTTTGCTCACAATCTTAATGTCTTTTACATTCTTATGTAAATTTTATGACTTTGTTAATAGCTCAAGATATGAATTCATCATTTGACTCTCAGTCAGATGATTCCAAGATCCTATCCATCGGATCCTTGGTTGATTCATTTATTGTAATAACCAATTTTATTAAGAGCTTACTTCATCATCTGACTCTAAGTTAAATGATTCCAAAGTCGTGTCCATTGGACCTTTGGTTGAAGTAATTCTTATAAAACTTATTTTAACAATCATAGAAAACACAATCCACAAATCCAACACACTTTGGATGCATCAACATTCAAGTTATTAATCAATACATTCACACAACATTTCAAGGATAATTTAAACAATCATGTTTTAAAATAAAGTAACTTTATTAAATCAAAATATCCTCAAATGATGTACTATGTGAAAAAACAATATCGTACTATCCAATAACAATGTCAAAATATCTAACTAAACTCCAAAACTCCACGAGCCCGAGATCCAATCTGAGCGTGCTCCCGTGCGACAATGTCCTGCATCCTACTGAGACCCTGCATACAAAGCAAACGTGACAATCACATCTTGTATCAAGGAATTAAGGATAAGGAATTTAGAGTTTTTAGATATACCTGAGTTGCCAAACCGTTTGGCCTTAGAGTGTCTTCCAATCTTCTTGTGACTATACCTTGCCCCGTGGACTCCCAACTTAAGACATCCCAGGACTCGTCCAGGTGGACTCCCGATGTGCTTTCAAGCTGCACCCAATCCTTCAGTTTGCTTCTTCATGAACGACTCATAGAGAGACAACATTTGAAACATATCCCTCAAGGTCTTGTGATCTTCCATCTCTTCGTAAATTTGTATGAACGGTTCATACTCTTTGGTCAGAGAGGCGAGCAAGCAGTTAATGCTCATTTCATGCTTCATGGGGTGACCAATCTGGTACAGTTCCACTACGCATTCCTCTATTTTGAGGAAATCTTCACCAACCTTTCCTCCCTTCTACATCCTGATCTTACCCATTTTCTCGTAGATCCTATGCTTTTCCTGTATAACCGGTTCTTCGAACCTTTCCTTGACCAATTGTACTATCTCCCATGGCCCCAGGAATTCAAAATCCATGCGGATGGCGGGGTCGATGGTCGATAGCATGAGCAGACGAACCTCTTCGTCTTCACTGATCAGGAGGTTATGGTGGTCAATCAACTGTTGAGTGACACCATGCTCAGGAAGGAAGTGAAGTGGGAAGTCGATGATGTATTCCTTATCTATGTATCTCATAGTCAATCTCCATGGTTGGATCCAATCCACGTAGTTAAGTCCAGTCAGCTTTTTCATATATGGTAAGGATTTCCTAAAGCCCTCAGGAATGACTTTAGGGTGAGGAGGAGAAGAGTTGACACTATCTTCAGACATCTATAAAAATAAATTTTATTAGTTTAACTTTTGTCCTTATAAATAATTACCCAATTTTATTTAACAAGGCTAGGACCCAAAATGCTCAAACAATGGCATGAATTGGGATGTCGTAATCACAACATGATGGTCATTAAGGTAGATATACTATTATCAATTTTAGTCCAATAAAATTCCTAGATCTATGAGATTCATTGACCTGGGTCAATGACATGTTTAATCTTGGATTATGCTATTCTGTTTGTGACTGGGATGCCGAGGATCACAAACAAGATGTGAATTAACCATGCAAATTACTTGGTAATCTCAATGTTGCTTGTCATCTCGATTGATGTGCCAGTTATCCACACAGCTCCATCAACAATGACAAAACACAACATACCCATCACCACTTCTTTATGGGTCTCAATTAGTGTGCCGGTTAACCACCCACACTCCACTAACGACCCACAAAGTGTAATGTGTAACTTCATGGATTAACATACTTTTCACATTTTCCTAAGTAGCTAGAATTTGGGTTTTAAAGGTTCTAGTACTTTGTCACTAATAACATTATACTTTTAACGAGATTAGCTTTGTCCCATCAAACCCGTTCTGCTAACGACAGTCCACTGATCAAGGTAGTGGTGGGTGAGAGTGGACACCCATTCAATCGCCATTTTATAGGCAGTTTCCTTATACCCCCCTTTTAGACCAGTTTTCTGAATGAGGCATACTAGCAATTTGACTGACTTAATCTTATACATATAGGTATTAGCTTTTAATAATAATATGTATAAGGTGTATTTTAAACATTTAAAATATTTAGGTTTTGTCCTTTTAAATTTTCGAAAATTTAAACAACTTAAATTTAAAATTTAAAATTAAACCTTAAGGTGATTTAATGTTTGTATTTTAATTAACTATTAATTAACTTAATTAAGTCACATGAGGATTAGCTAATTAAACAATTTAATTTAATCCTAATCTTGCCCACCAAGTTATCTAAAATAAGGGTCAAGAGTTTCAATTTATTATATAATCACACTTACAAAAAATAAAGAAACCCTAAGGAACACCTCCTTATTTTCGAGATTTTAAGGGTGGAGGCTAGGGTTTCTAAAACCCTAGCGACAATTTCGAAATCCTTGAGACGAAGGATTAAATTCCATTAAAACCTTTTAACAGTTTAACTATTATAACAATTCAACAGAAAACAGATCTAGCTGTGATACCGTTGATGAGTTTTAAGTAAATTATGAACATAAAATCTCTTAAGTTCACATGCACCCTAAAGGATCTATGTTTTCATATATTGAACCTATAACTATGAACAAAATAAGACTCAAATAAATTTCATAAAGAAAAATTAACCTTTTGATCCTTAGATCTCTTGGAAGCAAGCACCACAATTGTAATGTCTCTAATGGCTCACACCCAACACCTTGGCAAGCAAGAAAGAAAGAGAGAATGAGGAGAAGGCTCTCCTAATTGGCATGGAGAATGGGGAGGGGAAGCCCTCTATTTATAGTCCAAAACTGATAAGTCTTATGACAGATAACTTCCATATTTAAGCTTCTGATATGATAACCCATTTATCAAACAAGCTAGTTGACTTATCATTACCATAAGTAAGAAAAGCTCCTAAAATAATATATACATATATATATATATATATATATATATATATATATATATATATATATATATATATATATATATATATATATATATATATATATATCATTATATATAGATCAAATATATATATTATATATATTTGTCTATTGTCCAATCTTTTGAACAATTATAATTCAACCCCTGTATATTTAATTAATCCAATTAATCCTAAAATTAATTCCAAATTAATTTCTGATTAATCTTTAATCAAATATCATAATTTCTAATTAATATATTATTCTCATAATATATTAACAAATTATTTATTCCTCTTTTTTCTAATAAATATATTATCTCCATAACATATCAATATTTCTATCTATATGCAATCTTGTCTTCTGCCAGGTTATGAGGGCAACCCAAAAGGACTGTGCTGTCATCAATTCAAACATATGTATCAATTATAGTTGTGGCTTAGACACCTTAATCCAACAGTTTAGGGGGAGATTGTTAGAATATTCATGCAGTGTACAACCGAAACCAAGATCAAGATAAAGCTTGAAGATTAAATGAAAGCATTAAACCAAAGGGGAGATTGTTAGGAATATTTTTGTAGTTTAATCTTTATATTTAAAAGGGGCCAAAAACGGAAAATATTGGGCTTTATGGAATTTTCGGCAAGGGTCCGAAAACCCCCTGGTTCTCGGTGGTCATGACCGAAATCAGGGGTGATTTCGGTGGGCTAGGCTTGCGATTTTGGTGGGCTTCATCTGATGGGTTTAGGGTTTTAGGCATAGGTATTTAAGGCTATTGCACTCGTCATTGTCTGTAGATCAACATAGGGAATTGTGCTAGAGATAGAGAATTATTGTGTGCCTTGTTGATCAAGAATCTTATGTACAAGTCGTTTTATTGATTATAACGATTGCATTGAAGTTTGATTCGCGCGTTCTTGATTGTTTCGTTACTATTGTTTGATTGTATTCCGCACAATCAAGCGATTGGATTGATACCTTGCTAGATCTTGAGTATTTGTCGCCTGCCTGAAATGAAGAGTCCCAAGTAACTGGGGGAGAGAATGATTCATGTCAACTTTCACAACTCAGTGACTCTCACACCAGATTTTTGGTAGATTATATACTAATATAATTAGTACAGACCTTTTTATATGTTGTCAATATGGATATAAATTACTCTTGGTCATAAATTGTAGAACAAATAAATTAGGATAAAAAGACAAATTTTTTAAGTTTATTATAAGCTTTAGACAAAAACTAATCACAATGTCTAAATAGCCATCATTTTTACAGACTCTTCCAAAATTGGCTAGAAGGCTCAAAAATAAGTCAAGATGGCCATATGGTTGTGTATACACATATCTAAACAATTTTTTTTTTTCATTTGTCACATTCTGTTTCGCAAGCGTAATGAGAAACTTTCTGGACACAATGGTTGAAAAGGATTATAATGGACCGATTGAAATAAATTTGTTTATGTTTTATTCTCATATATTACATAGATCTAAAATTTACAGAAAGATAATAAAAAAACACCAATATCTTAGTTTATTTTCAAGCCCTCTTTACAAAAACACTTTCTTTCAGTTGCAAACATGGTTTTCGTAGTTGAAAGATAGTGTTTTCGTAGGTGTTTTCATAATTTTAAGATGTTATTTTTTATAGATTTAACATTTAAACAACAAATAATAGATTGTGAATTAGTAAAATTGGCAAATATAAAGTGTTTATAAATGATTTTTAAAATGTTTAAAAATAATCATTAATCTAATGGTAAAGTTAAAGTGTTTTAACTCATTTCATAAAACATATATGCTTGACCTTTCTCCAACTAATATTGTTAAAAGTTAATAATAGATTTTGAAAGTAAAATTTGCAAATATAAAGAGCTTTATAAGTCGAATTTTAAAGTGTTTAAAAACGATCATTTTGCCAAAATATGTTAAAATGTTTTACCAATTTCAAAAGTTTTGAATGATGGTATGCCACAAACGTTTTAACCTAAATAAAACAAGACCCTATTTTATAAAATGTAAATAACATGCTACCCATAAAAGACACATATTTAGCTATTTATCTTTCGATACGGAAAGTATCATAGACATTATACCGGTAAGATCGTTAGTCAATATATTATATGTACCACACATTGTTTATTGTACCCCTCTAAGTTTAATCAAATCAATTAGGGTTTCATTAAATTAATTTTTTTTATTTTTGTACAATTAATTTTACTTATTGTACCATTCTTATTGGTTATTCACCCCCGTTCATTTGAATTTTCCTTTGACTTTTTGCTATTTATTTTGTCTTTATTGTCTTTAAATTATTATTATTATTATTATTATTATTATTATTATTACAATCTTGGTCCCTATGGTTTACACCAATCTACAATTTTAGTCCAAGTTTTCATTCTTTTGACATGGCTAGTCCATAAGGTTTTAAAGGTTGCATGCAGATTAACTTCGTCAATTCATATTTGTTAAATTCCTTTTAATGATCATTATATCATTTTTATTTTCTATGTTTTTTTGGCATTGTTAATACTTACATAGGAATCGTTTATGTAAAATATTTATAACTTTAGGGATCATTTGTGTAACATAGTTACAAAAGAATATTGGTACTGACATTATTAAATCGACATATGCTACCAATTCCAACATAATTCACGAATATTCATAAAAATGAATTGTTTCCATCAACCTTAATAATCGACCATTTAATATAAAGCAAATAGAATATCATAATAAGGCTTTCATCATTTGATAAACTGCCACAAGAATCGAAGAATAAACTGACATTCATGTATTATTTACTTTCAAATATTAATATGTATAATAATATATTGTTTGATGCTAACCAGTTTCTTATTTCAATTTCCAGGTGTTGTTTATTATCTTAATCGAGTTTGGTTAGATAAATACAAGGAAATGTTTTTATCTATTTGGATCAACCGAATTTTATATTTCACAGTCGTACTAATAACAGAGTTGAGAGTCAACACTTCAAGTTAAAAAAAAATACTTGGATTGACAACATGTCAACTTCTATAGACCTTTTTTTACCATATTGAACAGATGGTTGATCTCAACACATAATGATAAAATAAATTTGAAAAAGAGAATACAATTAATTTAAAGAAATTAACACAGAGTACTACATTTCAAAGAAATATGTGGTTTTGTTTCACAACATGCTTTATAAAAATAAGACAATAATCGAATCGATCTCATGCATAAGAAATAACCGAGATTTATTGTGGCTGACAACTGTGTCGTAGTTGTTGTTATCTTGTGCACACTAAATTGAAATTTACTCCAAAATGGGCCACCCAGTACCACTAGAGTGAAGGGTTTTCTAGCAAACAATGAACACAAAAATTCCTTATGGTTCACATGCACCCTAGAAAGATCTATGTTATCTTCTATGAAGATAATAAACTAAAACCTAAAGGCCAACAATAATTACTAATGTTTAAATCAGAAGAACCAACCTTTGAATCTTGTTCTTGAAGCTAGCAGCAAAAGTATCATGCCTCAAATGCAAGTCATACCCACAGCAATGGAGAAGACAGTCCAGCAGAGTAATCTTGGTTGAAGTTGGCGTGAATAATGGGGAACCAGAGGGTTCCTTTTATAGCCTCCTAGGGTTACACCTGAAACCCTAAGGAGCCTCCAAGTGGGCAAGCCTGTTGACAACTTGGACCAGATCCCTAAACCCTAATTAGGGTTTTCGCCAACCCTAGAGAAGCCTCCAAGGGTGGCGCCACTTTTGGCCCCTGGACTTCTCTTTGCCAGTTATTCAACTATTGAATAAATACAAACTAGTCCTCACACTTTTAATTAATTAATTTAATCACTAAATTAAATCCAATTAATTCTACATTAAATCTTAATTAATTATTATAGTTTCTAATTAATATATTAACACTTAAATATATTAATAAACCATTTAATTAATTCTATTGATTTATTACACAATTAATAAATCAACCTTTTACTCTACTGAACTCTATCCTGACCTCCAGCTATGAGGGCAACCCAAATGGACTTTGCTTCAATTAACAAGATAAATATAGTTGTAAAGTCATGGCTTAGACACCTAATCCAACAGTCTCCCACTTGGATAAGTCTATGACTTTAATTTATCTTCTGATTAATAAACAACCTGCAGCTTCCTAGAAACTGCTGCCGAACTCTGACCTAGTCAGTTCCGTCCAAAGATAAGTGATCATATGATCCTTCGTCCAACAAGATATTTCCAGACACGAGACATGGATTGAGATCAATCTCTGTCCGATACTCTGTTTCCCGATTTCCGATTATGCTTATGACTTTCGGACTTCTAATTGAACACATCAATTTAGTCCAGGCTGGCCAGCACTTTAGTCAACTTCAAAATTATCGAGAGGCCAACTGATATCTGTTTCCCATCAGGGTCAAGGGACGAATAAGCTTTGACTCATATGGTTGTGTCTTTTACTTATCAAATCGTACACAACAATGCGTTTTATAACATCGAGTTACCGATGCGTTTCGCATCATCAATGCACAACCGATTCGTAAATTTCAACTCATATGTCTCCGCTTCAAGATCATACGATATTATCGTCTCAACATTGCTCGTGATGTAATCCATGAAGCAATCTGTTGAGCGCGGGTTTATCCAATACTCAAATCTCTATTTCTAAGTACTCATGAACGTTGTAGCAATCTTACTGCAATGTCTAACTCCTTAGACAATCTACAAACCAATTCACGACAGTCTTTGTTCATACTTACTCCCGAAAAGTATGAGCGACTGTGGACCTTTTGAATAATCAAATTATTCGGGAAGTGAAACATGCAAAATTGAAACTTAAAATCTGACTGGTGGCTACTATTGCCTAATTACCAAGTCTCCACGAGGTAATCACCAAGTCGGATTTTACATAAACTATTATCGGTTTCTAGATTCCTTTTAAACTATTTAATTCGTGTTATGTATCTATGCCTACTTGACCTTTTACTCTTTCTATGTATTCAAATGTCATACACTTTATCCGATCGGATATCTTTCCGATGATATTTCAATTTTGGTTATACCGTCATTCTCACTAACAACTCCATTCTATATACTGTGACTTTCCATGGTTCTCAGGATCTTTAGTCCACATGACTGCACCCTAAGACTATTTCGAGGTGTTACGATGTGTCGGTGAGCCACACGCGCTCCATCGGAATGCCAACGAAATTCTTTAACCATTAAGTCCTTATCGACATTCACCCGTAATCATTTTTCCAATGATTTCTCACGTATGTACAAAATCCATTAAGTATTCTCAGCCAGGTCATATCCTGAATCTGACTCAGTATGCTCTAAGCATTAAGTCATCAAGACATGTTCATGACACTTCTGATCGATCCAAGAATCTTGTTGGATTCGATCTAGTCCTATTCTAAACCCTTTTGGAATCTTGGGATTACTTATAATCCTTGTGTCACGACTTTTAATAACTATAACCTTTCGGAGACCTTTTCCATGCATCTTGAATCTTATCAAGATTATGCTTACCATGGCTAGGTCTATACTGATGACAACATCTATCTGATAGATGTCTATGGATTATGTGAGTATGCTGCACCTTCTTTGTATGCCAAATCATTACACCTTGCAATGATAGGAAACTATTTTCCTGAGCTATGCGTCTTGAGTCTCATCAAGATCATCTTGGCAGAGTTTTGATCTATCTCATAGACGTTTATAACCACCTGAGTATGCCGTATCTCTTATTAAGTCTTTCATAGCGATCCGTCTCTTATCACCAAGTCATTACACTTTGTAATGAAAAGAGACGTTTCCTAGAAACATTCTGTAACAGCAACACTCCCACTGGCTTTGACACGGTTATGGACTATTCACAAAATCCAGAACTTTTGGCATATTTTGAGAATCCAAACTTTTCTGACATCTTAATGGATATCTTTCAGCCCCTTTTTCAAAATCCAATCCTTTGGCATATTTTGAGAATCTGAATATCCTTTCTTGCGAGATGCCCGCGGGGAAATCCCGGGCCCATGTACCTTTATACTGGCATATTCTTTGTGAGTCCTCATTAGTGTGCCGGTGATCTACACGCGCTCCACTAATGACTTACATTATGCAGTATCCTTTCGGATTTCATCTTCTATTGAGAGCGCTTCTCTCGAAGTCAATTACTTGACTCTGAGTATCGTCTCACTCAACCAGATGTTCTGAAGGTACGTTTCTGTCCATGTTGGTTTCTTTTGATGATTACTCCCACTGGTTTTAAGACCAGTTGTAAAATCAATCAAACTGTCACATAGAATGTATCTCGTCCTAAAGTTCTCTTAATTGGTAGCTACCGGGCTCACCAATGCTTCCAAGTAGTCGGATTGAAAATCCGTACCGACTATAGTGTTTTACCACTATTCGGTATGTCACCCCGATCATAACTACTTATGACGGTGATCAGTACTACTGGTCAAGAGAAGGTTATGTCAGTATTAAAACAAAAATCTGATTTCTGCTCTAAGCCTAGCGATGACTAAAGGTTATTTCACTTGGCTAATCCTGAACTCATTCAGGACTGTCCCAAACTCCCACTGTCTCCTTAGAATATGAGTTCTTTCTAAAAGAGCTCTTTCTCTTCCAGGTACAGCGGGATAGCCAGTGAAACAACATATCTGATTAGGTTCAGGCTGGTCATGAGGTTCGGATGAACACTACAAGACCCTGGACCTTTAATGTACAAGTGGGACAATCCCAGCTTTACATTTCAGACAGTGTCTGCAAAACCTACTTAGTCGAAGATGTGGTTGGAATATGGTTAATATGGTCTGACTGGTTTAGTGTTTAATTTACGGGAAACTAATTGGCAATGTATCTCATACATTGAGGATCGAACTCTTTCGACCAACGCTCCATTATCTTCCCTAAGACACATTATAACTATTAATGTTCTTGGAAGAGAATAACTGTGAAACATTTTCCCAGTTTATGTTGTCACTCAGGTTCTGTGGGTCTTGTACTTCTTTTGAAGTCCTTGAACTGTTCAAGGTTTTAATCCAATTGCTTATTCTGATAAGCGAAACCATATTCGTCATACGGAATGACAAATATTGCGAAGTACAACCAATTGTGTTCTATTTGAAGATTCGAGCAACACACAGCAACTGATGTGTTTGTTGCTCCTAATCTTAATCTCTTTTACATCTCTATGTAAATTTATGACTTTGTTAATTCTGTTCAAGACTTGCAATCCTCAGTTGACTCTAAGTCAGCTGATTCCAAAATCCTATCCTTTGGATCTTTGGGTGATTCATTTCTTGCCACATGTGCTTTATAAAGAACTTAATCATCATCTGACTCTAAGTCAAATGATTCCAAAGTCCTGTCCAACTGGATCTTTGGTTGATTCATTTCTTAACACATTAAGAACTCAATTCATCATGTGACTCTAAGTCAAATGATTCCAAAGTCCTGTCCAACTGGACCTTTTGTTGAATTGATTCTTATAATATTCACTTTAACAATCATAAGGAGCACAATTCCTAAAATCCACACACTTTGGATGTATCAATATTCAAGTTATTACTAATCATGCATTCAACACAATCATACAACATTTCAAGGATATTTCAAACAACATGTGTTAAAAGAAAATTGACAATTTTATTAAAATAAAATCCTTGAACAGTGTATTATATGATAGACAATGTCATACGCATCTAATAAGCTAATAACATGATTTCAATATCTAACCAAACTCTAAAACTGCATGAGCTTCAGATCCAATCTGAATATGCTCCTATGCAACAACATCCCACATCCTACAGAGTCCATACATACAGAGAATGTGAGAAACACATCCTGTATCAAGGAATTAAGGATCAGGGGTTCTGAGTTTTAAGATATTCCTGAGTTGCCAAACTGTTCGACTTCGGAGCATTTTCAATCTTTCTGTGACTGTGTCCCACCCTGTGGATTCCCAGTTTGAACATCGAGGAACCGGTCCAGACGATCTGGATCATTTCTTGATGTGTCCTATTACTGGACTCAATCCCGAAGCAGCTGAATCAATGGAACTATGCTTCTCTATGAACGACTCATACAGAGTTAAAATTGAATGCATATCCACGATTGTCTTATCTGGTTTCCTTTCTTGTACATCAGGATGTACGGATCAGCGAGTCGAGCTAATGCTTTAACTCCCGATCAAAAGGGGACCAAATTTATACAGTTCAACTATGTGTCTCTCAGTCTTGAGACCATGTGAACTGGTGCTACTTCCTGCACACTCCAAACTCTTTGAAGATCTTAGCTCGTCCTTTCTCAACCAGTTCATGGAACTTTTCCACAACTAGCTGTGTTAACTTATCTGACCCCAGGAATTCTAAATTCCTGCGGAACTCGGGGTCAATGATCAATAGTATTAGGTAACGAACTTTCCTTGACTTAACAATCAAAGAGTCATGCTCATCACAAGCTACAGTGTGATGTCATGCTTTAGGGAGCGGACACTCAGTCAGATATGGCTTGCCAGCAAAACAGAGAACTATTCTCTATTTATGAAGCCATACCATATAGTTAAGGCCAGTCAGCCTTTCCATACTTAGCAGGTGCTTTCTGATGCTCTCAGAAATGGGTGAAGGAGGAGAGGGAGGAGAATAGACACTTGATTTAGACATCTACAATAAACAGAATTTATTAGTTTAGTTTTTCCTTTTAAATAATTACCCAATATATTATTTATTAAGGCTAGGACCCAAAATGCCCCAACTATGGTGTGAAGAGGGATGCCGTAATCACAACATAATGGTCATTAAGGTAGATAATACACTTATCAATTTCATCTTATGAAATTCCTAGATCTGTTGAGACACATTGAACTGTTCAATGGCATGTTTAGTCTCCGATGTGCCCCACTGTTTGTGACTGGGATGCCGAGGATCACAAACCGGGTGTGAATAACAATGCAAATTCGCTCGGTACTCTCGAAGTCAATTGTCATCTCTAATTAATGTGCCGGTTAACCACACACGCTCTGTTAATAATGACAAAATCGAGAAACCCATTGCAACTCTTTGCGGACCCCTGTTGGCGTGCCGGTAAACCACACACGCTCCACCAACGTTCCACAAAGTGCAATGTGCAATTCCATGGATTAGCACCAATTCACATTTTTATCCTAAAGTAACTAGATTGGGTTTTGTTTAAGGTTCTAGTACTTTCAATTATAGCATTATACTTTTAAGAGGCTTAGCGGTTCTATCAGACCCGTTCGGCTAACGACACTCGACTAGCCAGGAGAGCGGTGGGTAAGAGTAGATACCCATTAGACTAACATTTTATAGTCAGTCGCCTTATACCCTCTTTATAGGACAGTTTTGTGAATGAGGCCTACTAGCGGTAAGACTAACCAATTTTCTTATATATAAATAATTAACTTTTAATCATAAATATATAAGATATATTTTAATCTTATTAAAATATTTTAGAATTAATTTAATTAGAATTTTCGCAAATTTTAATAAATTTTTGAAAATTTAAATTAATTCTTTAAGCTGATTTAATTGATATTTTAATTAAACAATTAATTAAACTAATTAAATCTAATATAGGCATCAAAAATTAATCAATTAATTACCTATATTAAACCCTAGATTTCGAAATCTACATGCCAAGAATAAGGGGTTCCAGTTATTTAATTATCCAATAATTACCAAAACAACAACCAACTATTTAAGGCAGCAAATCAAGCAAATCAGGGGGGAATAAAGGGGTGGCGGCTAGGGTTAGGAAACCCTAGCCTAAGCCACGAAATTGAGGCTATTCCAAGAGGGTTTTTCATAAAAACACTCAAGCAAAAAATCATCTAAGCAGTTTATATCAATTCATAAGAAAACAGCCTATGCTCTGATACCACTGAAGGGTTTTCTAGCAAACAATGAACACAAAAATTCCTTATGGTTCACATGCACCCTAGAAAGATCTATGTTATCTTCTATGAAGATAATAAACTAAAACCTAAAGGCCAACAATAATTACTAATGTTTAAATCAGAAGAACCAACCTTTGAATCTTGTTCTTGAAGCTAGCAGCAAAAGTATCATGCCTCAAATGCAAGTCATACCCACAGCAATGGAGAAGACAGTCCAGCAGAGTAATCTTGGTTGAAGTTGGCGTGAATAATGGGGAACCAGAGGGTTCCTTTTATAGCCTCCTAGGGTTACACCTGAAACCCTAAGGAGCCTCCAAGTGGGCAAGCCTGTTGACAACTTGGACCAGATCCCTAAACCCTAATTAGGGTTTTCGCCAACCCTAGAGAAGCCTCCAAGGGTGGCGCCACTTTTGGCCCCTGGACTTCTCTTTGCCAGTTATTCAACTATTGAATAAATACAAACTAGTCCTCACACTTTTAATTAATTAATTTAATCACTAAATTAAATCCAATTAATTCTAGATTAAATCTTAATTAATTATTATAGTTTCTAATTAATATATTAACACTTAAATATATTAATAAACCATTTAATTAATTCTATTGATTTATTACACAATTAATAAATCAACCTTTTACTCTACTGAACTCTATCCTGACTTCCAGCTATGAGGGCAACCTAAATGTACTTTGCTTCAATTAACAAGATAAATATAGTTGTAAAGTCATGGCTTAGACACCTAATCCAACATAGAGTCTATTGAAAAGTTTTAGAGGAATCTTGATTTAAACTATTATTTACAAGGCACAAAAGATGATGTGCTTGATCGTAAAGAATATGTGGAAGTTTAAACAATGTTTTGCCAACTAGTATAATAATGGCAAAAACCTTTTTATGAGAAAATTAAGGGGCATTTTCACCATCAACAATTGTGTAACCGATACTTCAACCAATGTGAATAGATGTATAAACTATACATCAACCAAGAATGGCCATTTTATAATTCAAAACCATTTACGAATGAATTTCACATGAATTTCATCCACACGTCTCTCACACATAAGTTGTGTTTAGAGATGTAAATAGTGGATTTCGGTCAATAGTTGTTTCACTTGGTTATAATGAAGATTATTGGGGTAAACTTCGGTCAGATTTATACGAGTTATTAATGCACTCTAGAGAATATAGATTGATTTATGAAGAGGATTTCAACAACCTAGGTCATTTGGAGAATTACTTTGGATGGAATTTTGTAAGAACTAAACATTGGCTTAGTATGTCGGATATTGTTATTCACATTGCAAACACGTATGGTGTAATCATACAATATCTAAGCTGATAAGGTTCAACGGCGTGCTTGTCACTACACTTGGTCCGAAAGACGTCCTGAACCATGTAATCATTGTTATCGCCCATGTTCATTGTAACACCCCAACTTTTGCACCATTTTTTTTTCTTCAAACTTATTTCACATTTATTTTATTTTACAAAACGTTTTATTATACAACGGGGTATCACAAATTTGCATCACAAACCATAGTTCAAACATGTTTAGTTTACATCTTTTACGACAGTGATTACGGTCCTGCACTCTACTCTTTTATGCCCTTCCTGCTTACCTGAGTACATAGCATTTTAAACACAATACGTGAGACATAATGTCTCGTGAGCATTATGGGTTTAGACCCAAAAACAGTTTACCAAAAATATCATTATTCTTTAGACTTTCAGTATTTCTTTTTCCTGTGAGCGCACCCACATGTATTCCTTGTTTCTTTCTAATGGTACATTCCTACGAGCGCACCCGTAGGTTTTATACGAGACGCACCCGTATAGCTACTTCCCCAATAGCATGAAACGAATTCATCTATCAAGGTAAGACAACTACTTCGCGACGGGAGGTACCATCCCAGTAGTGTCTTATTGCCACCCCTACCGCAGCAGGCCGTGGTCTTTATCCGGATACTAAAGCAACTTATCATCATGAGTCAATCACATTATTAGTCACTGTATTTCTGGTTCCATTTCTTTCACATTATAGTCATACTTTCCATAATATACTTTTAAAGACATAAACCACTTTGACTCCAAAATACTTTAAATAAAATTCATTTAGCTATGTACTCGAAAATCCACATAACACTCACCTCGAGTCAGTTAGTCTTTTGCACTTCTTTTTCCTTCGCTCGGTTCACCGTATTTGAACCACCACCTATTATTTACAAGATATACGTTTATATTCAATTCATATATATAACAACTAACTTACAGCACAAGAGTGCCATACTATGCTACTACGGGTTATAATAAATGTATAACCATTAATAAATTCGTTTAACGGTTTTCTTCCGAAATACGCGTATTCTGCTACAGTACCCCCGAGGGGTCGTATTTCAGTTCCGACTATTTTCCATGAAATCTTAAGCCATATTAGACTTGTGTTTCAAATTTGGAGTTCATTGGACAAGTCTAGCTCAAATTCCAAAATTAAGTTTTGACGTGAATAGTACTTTTAGCCACTTCCGCTACAGTGACTTTTCCGCAAGGTCGGATTACGGATTTGACCATTCCCGACATGTTCTTATACCATTTTAGGGTTATGGCTAAAATTTCAGGTCAATCGGACATGTCTAGCTATGGTTTCTAGCGTTTGGAAAATTTGAAATTTCTAACAATTTTGGTCCCTGTCTGAAGGCGCACTGCGCCTGGGCGCACCCCGCCCTTGTCCTGGGCGCACTGCGCCTGGCGCCTGGGCAGTGGCCTGATCAGTCGCGATTTGTGCACTGTAGCACGCAGTTTTCACCCATTAAGTCCTTATTCTATGTCTTAATCATATGGGGTTTGTTCCTTGACTAAAACCTTCCATTAGTACAAGGTTTTAATCCATTAAAATCGATTGAATCAATCATAACGTGTCAAAAGACCGTTTTACCCTTTTACAACTTTTCGCCCTTTTTACCCGATTATTTTACATTTTATTACACATTTTCATGGGTTCTTACAACCTCTCCCCCTTAAGAGGATTCCGTCCTCGGAATCTTCTCATAATTCATGAGATTCGGGTATCTTTTCTTCATTTCTTCTAGCGTCTCCCAAGTTAAAATCCGAGCTCGACACGTGCTTCCATTTGACCAAGACTAAATCAATTTCTTTGTTTCTCACCTCCAACATTGCTTCTGGTTCTTCTATCAGTTTATTCGGAGCTTCTACTGTTAGGTCTTTCAACGGGATAACAAGTTCATTTATCCCAAAATACCTTTTCAAATAACACACATGGAATGTACCATGAATACTACTCAGTTCATGTGGTAACGCTAACTTGGAAGCTTGTTCACCAATTCTTTTTAAGATCTTGAATGGTCCAATGTATTACCCCTCTTTCCAAATCTTACCACACCTTTCCACGATGACACTTTGAGCATTACAAGATCACCTTCCTTTAAGTCGTAAGGTCTCTTCTTCAAATTCGCATAACTCTTCGGCCTATCCTGAGCAGCTTTCATATTAGCTTGAATTATTTTGATTTTTTTTCGTTTGTTATTCTTACAATTTCCGGCCCAGTCATTTTAGTCTCTCTCGCTTCCAACCAACACAGAGAAGTTCTACACTTTCTACCATATAGAGCTTCAAACGGTGACATCTCAATACTAGAATGATGGCTGTTGTTATAAGAAAACTCTACCAATGACAAGTGTTTGTCCCAACTTCCACCGAAATCCAGGGCACCCGCTCGTAACATATCTTCCATCGTCTGAATGGTTCGTTCACTTTGCCCGTCTGACTGGGGATGATAAGCTGTACTCACTTTAATTTTTGTCCCCATTCGTTCCTGTAGTGCCTCCCACCATTTTGAGGTAAATCGTGGGTCTCTATCAGACACGATTGACAAGGGAGCTCCATGAAGCCTTATAACTTTATCCTTGTATATTTGTGCCAAAGTCTCCAATTGAGTATTTTCGTTAATTGCCAAAAACATAGCACTCTTGGTGAAGCGGTCAACAATGACCCATATAGAATTATGTCTTCTTCTAGTTCTTGGCAACCCAACTATGAAATCCATGGTTATGTCTTCCCATTTCCCCGCTGGAGTTTGCAGTGGTTGAGTGTTTCCAGATGGGGCTTGGTGTTCCGCTTTCACTTGTGCACAGGTTGCACATTTAAAAATATAATTGACAATTCTTTTCTTCATTCCCGGCCACCAGTACTGTTCTTTGAGATCCCGATAGTTTTTCGTGCTTCCTGGATGAATGGAATATTTTGACTTATGGGATTCTTCTAGTATCAACTTTTGGATTCCACCTGCTTTTGGTACCCACACGCGATTTCTGACTGTCTTCAGTCCCTGGGTATTTTCTCCAAACACCAAATCTTTTCCCGGCTTTTCCTTCTTTAAGTCACCTCTTTCCAATACTTGCTTTTGCGCATCTTTGATGCTTTCTATTAGGCTTGATTTCAATTCGATTTTTATCAACCTCTCTTGACTTTTCTTTTCATGAAACTTCCTGCTTAAGGCATCTGCTACCACATTCGCTTTCCCAGGGTGGTAAGCGATTTCACAGTCATAATCATTTATTAGCTCCAGCCACCCACTTTGCCTCATATTGAGATCTTTCTGAGAAAATACGTATTGCAAGCTTTTATGATCCGTGTACAAGGTGCACTTTGTTCCATACAGGTAATGCCTCCAAATTTTTAAGGCAAACACAATTGCTGCCAGTTCCAAATCGTGCGTTGCATATCGAGTTTCGGGTTCCTTCAATTGGCGAGAAGCATATGCTATTACTTTTCCCCTGGTAGAGTAACAACCGGCGCATTACATAACTTCTCTTTTAGTGTTGCGAATACTTTTTTTTTCCTTGTTCTGCCCCCCCATTCGAATTTTACCCCTTTTTCTTGTTAGCTTCGTAAAAGGTACTGCAATTGGTGAAAAATCCTGGATGAATCGTCGGTAATACCCGGCGAGTCCAAGAAAACTTCTTACTTCCGTCGGGGTCTTGGGAATTTCCCATTTCATCACTGCCTCCACTTTTGTTGGATCTACTTTAATACCTTGGATTGAGACGACGTGTCCAAGGAACTGCACTTCCCTCCTAATAGGCGTAAGGGGTATATTGATGTTCAGGTCCTTCTGTGACCCAAATGAATAGCCTAACGAGGAAGATATCACCCCTAACACCCCTAGAATCTTTATTCATGTTCACCACATGTCATTACACGTCTGGACAGATTATTGTCATTTAAGCAACCTCTTTCCCTTTCAAATGAACAATTCTCGCCTACTTGGGTTCAAGCCCGATCCTACCTGATTCTTTCAGTGACATTTCACCTATTCCCGTAACAACGGTTCATGCTCTTTTACTTTCAATCACATTGTGTGTCTTCATTCTAGCAATTTCATCCGTGCTAAAAGCTTAATTTCATTTCTCGTAGTCGCGCTCGTCAACTTGACCGGCTCCCCCACTTTGACTGAACATAACACTTGCCTCGAAGTCTCGACACCTCTTAAGTAAGCACACTTCACTACCACCTCCCACTTCATCAACATCTTTGGAGAATGAAAAATAAACCTAGCTTAACAACCCAACAACTCACATCAATGCCAAACACTATCTCATCACGCATGTTTTGACGATGTAAAGACATTTACATCAACCATCGTATACTGCTCATTTTCCGCTAGCTACTCTAACCGTCCCTGACATCTCCTTGATCGTGAGCTGTAAAGCTCAACCACATGCCCTCTCTATCCCTGCCCTAACCGCTCTTACAGCACATGCCCGCTCCATCATCTCTGTAACTTTCCGTGTCATCCCAGACAAGCTCTCTGTCGTCTGCTTCAGAGTCAAAAACTCGTGGGAATTCTGCTCCATCTCTACTTGTGGCACATACTACCTCTGGAACCGCGCCACAAAATCCTCCCAGGTCAAAAGCCCGACCTGATTCGTTGACATAGATGTGGTCTCCACTTTCTTTGGTCAACTTTTACCATTCATTACTCTTTACTTGTTATGACTAATACCAAAAATAACTTTTACCTTTCTTATTACCCCAATTGCATCCTAATAATGCTTCAATAAAGACTTGCACTTCTGACTCGACCATTACTTGTTTTATCTCATCCTACTTATTGAGTATACACTGCTTTCATACTCATATAGATTACCCCCATTTTTATAGACATTCAAATTTTTTTTACGTCTCATACGTTTTACTTATAAACTTTCTAGGCTTGAAACCCAAAATTTCTTTCATTGTATCTTTTACCCTTTTTTTATGTGTCATAAGGCTTTATGCCCAACACATTACATTACTCTTTCATTTAAACTTCATTTCTTTACACTATTTACTTCTATGTATCTTAAGGCAATATACACTATACATTTCTTTACAACATTATATTGTTCATATTGCATATAAGACTTACTTCTTATGTATCTTTAGGTGATACACAACGTCCATTTAGTTTCTCATTATCTACCATTTGTTTTGGTATTTCGAGGCGATATGCCAAATGCATTATCTCACTTTTTTTTTTACACTTTATAGTATTCTAATTAGAATACCTATTATATAACTACCTTTATACTTTTATACATGATGTAAGTCCCAAAAATTACCCATTATTTTATATTTATAAGCACGTATAAACACATATATACACATTCTTTTACATTTCATAATTACTGGCCATGTACCGACCATTTCTCACAATCATTGGGCACCTTTACCCGTTAGATTCATTCACATTCAGAAGTAGTAACTTCCTATCTATTTATTAAAATTCTTATTTTTCATTCTTTATTTCATATTTGATTCTTTGTCTAGTACTTACTTAGGCATTCTCTCTTATTCCTTACTTCATATTGATTATAATATTTAGCAATCATTTCTACATTCCTTCGATTATCATTGGTGGACGTACCCTGAGGTAACATTTCATCATTTATATTTCTTCTTATATTCATTTTATGTGATCGTTGGATTTGATTCCAAATTGACAATTCATCTCATCATCATTTTCTTTGATAACTTTCCTTATATTCCTCTGATTATCCTCATTGTTTGTCTTTAACAGTTTCCCATTTTTCATTTCTTTCCCATTCGGATAACTTACTTTGTTATATTATTGATTATAGCACTATAATTGTGACGTATCTATTTACTTCAATCATTAAATGTCTTTATTTATCGTATTTCCTTCGGGTTTGGAAGTCACAGCTTTCCATTACTTAATTTTCATTTCTGCCTTTGATTCCTTATCTAATACGTAATTAAGTATTTTACTTTTATTTTATAATAACATTTTTTTATCACAACTTTTAGTACACACATACCTTGATCCCCTGGTTGTCCATGGGGGGACACATCATGTTACTTCTCAATATATATATATATATATATATATATATATATATATATATATATATATATATATATATATATATATATATATATATATATATAATTATATATATATATATATTTATCAATATACTCAAAAACGGTAGCACATGATCTCCCTATGGAACTTATGTTCCCAGTTATCTCCCTACCAAGTTCCACAACCAAGTTCCTCAGGGCCCCCCCGTGACTTCACCATTTCCAAAGCATATCCTGTGGTTACAATAATACGGGCCCAATATTATTTTAACCACCTATATACTTTGGCTCTGGTGTTATCACAAGGCTTCCTGATTCACTGGTTTCTGTGGATTACAATACTGTAAATTACCGACTCTACCCCGTTGGTTTGTACCTAGTACTACTTCTTTACTTACTTTTAATCCACTAGTTTAAGCCTAGGATGGTTACCCAACCTAATTCGCTTAAACCATGGCTCTGATACCAAATTGTAACACCCCAACTTTTGCACCATTTTTTTTTCTTCAAACTTATTTCACATTTATTTTATTTTACAAAACGTTTTATTATACAACGGGGTATCACAAATTTGCATCACAAACCATAGTTCAAACCTGTTTAGTTTACATCTTTTACGACAATGATTACGGTCCCGCACTCTACTCTTTTATGCCCTTCCTGCTTACCTGAGTACATAGCATTTTAAACACAATACGTGAGACATAATGTCTCGTGAGCATTATGGGTTTAGACCCAAAAACAGTTTACCAAAAATATCATTATTCTTTAGACTTTCAGTATTTCTTTTTCCTGTGAGCGCACCCACAGGTATTCCTTGTTTCTTTCTAATGGTACATTCCTACGAGCGCACCCGTAGGTTTTATACGAGACGCACCCGTATAGCTACTTCCCCAATAGCATGAAACGAATTCATCTATCAAGGTAAGACAACTACTTCGCGACGGGAGGTACCATCCCAGTAGTGTCTTATTGCCACCCCTACCGCAGCAGGCCGTGGTCTTTATCCGGATACTAAAGCAACTTATCATCATGAGTCAATCACATTATTAGTCACTGTATTTCTGGTTCCATTTCTTTCACATTATAGTCATACTTTCCATAATATACTTTTAAAGACATAAACCACTTTGACTCCAAAATACTTTAAATAAAATTCATTTAGCTATGTACTCGAAAATCCACATAACACTCACCTCGAGTCAGTTAGTCTTTTGCACTTCTTTTTCCTTCGCTCGGTTCACCGTATTTGAACCACCACCTATTATTTACAAGATATACGTTTATATTCAATTCATATATATAACAACTAACTTACAGCACAAGAGTGCCATACTATGCTACTACGGGTTATAATAAATGTATAACCATTAATAAATTCGTTTAACGGTTTTCTTCCGAAATACGCGTATTCTGTTACAGTACCCCCGAGGGGTCGTATTTCAGTTCCGACTCTTTTCCATGAAATCTTAAGCCATATTAGACTTGTGTTTCAAATTTGGAGTTCATTGGACAAGTCTAGCTCAAATTCCAAAATTAAGTTTTGACGTGAATAGTACTTTTAGCCACTACCGCTACAGTGACTTTTCCGCAAGGTCGGATTACGGATTTGACCATTCCCGACATGTTCTTATACCATTTTAGGGTTATGGCTAAAATTTCAGGTCAATCGGACATGTCTAGCTATGGTTTCTAGCGTTTGGAAAATTTGAAATTTCTAACAATTTTGGTCCCTGTCTGAAGGCGCACTGCGCCTGGGCGCACCCCGCCCTTGTCCTGGGCGCACTGCGCCTGGCGCCTGGGCAGTGGCCTGATCAGTCGCGATTTGTGCACTGTAGCACGCAGTTTTCACCCATTAAGTCCTTATTCTATGTCTTAATCATATGGGGTTTGTTCCTTGACTAAAACCTTCCATTAGTACAAGGTTTTAATCCATTAAAATCGATTGAATCAATCAAATGCAGGAATTAAAGTTCTTGATCAAAATTGCAAACTTTCAAAAATAGCAATCTACTTTCATGTTCTTGGGTTAAGTTCTTGACTAATGACTTATTGGAAGCATTAGCCACTTAAACCACATGATTCTTAACTGAAATTTCAGTTTCAATTCCACACAAGAACCAAATCAAGAACACACCCAAAAACCTAGGTTAGAACTTGGAAAATCTTACCTTAGATGTTTAGAACTTCAATTCTAGCTTCAATTCCTTGTAAAACTCCTTGAACTCCTTCTTCTCCTTTGCTCTCTCTTGCTGTCTCTCGAGTCTTCTGGAGTTGTTCTCAGATGTTGGAAATAACTCTCATATAATGTATATATTTAATGTTTATAAGAAACTTTGCATTTTAGTCCCCAAACTTCTCTCTTTTCTACAAAAATGGTCCTAAGACCCATAACTTTGCAACCAAGGTTCCATTAACTTCTAACTTAACATTTTCTTGACATTTTTGGTCATTTCCATGTCAAATGACCATTTTGCCCTTTTCGGCCATATTTCACTATTCATGCGGTAAAACTTCAAATTTTTTCATAAACTTTTATTTCTTACATTATAATTTCACAAATACATATTATTTCACATATTAATCTCATAACATGTCAAAAGACCGTTTTACCCTTTTACAACTTTTCGCCCTTTTTACCCGATTATTTTACATTTTATTACACATTTTCACGGGTTCTTACAACCTCTCCCCCTTAAGAGGATTCCGTCCTCGGAATCTTCTCATAATTCATGAGATTCGGGTATCTTTTCTTCATTTCTTCTAGCGTCTCCCAAGTTAAAATCCGAGCTCGACACGTGCTTCCATTTGACCAAGACTAAATCAATTTCTTTGTTTCTCACCTCCAACATTGCTTCTGGTTCTTCTATCAGTTTATTCGGAGCTTCTACTGTTAGGTCTTTCAACGGGATAACAAGTTCATTTATCCCAAAATACCTTTTCAAATAACACACATGGAATGTACCATGAATACTACTCAGTTCATGTGGTAACGCTAACTTGGAAGCTTGTTCACCAATTCTTTTTAAGATCTTGAATGGTCCAATGTATCTTGGACTCAGTTTACCCCTCTTTCCAAATCTTACCACACCTTTCCACGGTGACACTTTGAGCATTACAAGATTACCTTCCTTTAAGTCGTAAGGTATCTTCTTCAAATTCGCATAACTCTTCGGCCTATCCTGAGCAGCTTTCATATTAGCTTGAATTATTTTGATTTTTTTTCATTTGTTATTCTTACAATTTCCGGCCCAGTCATTTTAGTCTCTCTCGCTTCCAACCAACACAGAGAAGTTCTACACTTTCTACCATATAGAGCATCAAACGGTGACATCTCAATACTAGAATGATGGCTGTTGTTATAAGAAAACTCTACCAATGGCAAGTGTTTGTCCCAACTTCCACCGAAATCCAGGGCACCCGCTCGTAACATATCTTCCATCGTCTGAATGGTTCGTTCACTTTGCCCGTCTGACTGGGGATGATAAGCTGTACTCACTTTAATTTTTGTCCCCATTCGTTCCTGTAGTGCCTCCCACCATTTTGAGGTAAATCGTGGGTCTCTATCAGACACGATTGACAAGGGAGCTCCATGAAGCCTTATAACTTTATCCTTGTATATTTGTGCCAAAGTCTCCAATTGAGTATTTTCGTTAATTGCCAAAAACATAGCACTCTTGGTGAAGCGGTCAACAATGACCCATATAGAATTATGTCTTCTTCTAGTTCTTGGCAACCCAACTATGAAATCCATGGTTATGTCTTCCCATTTCCCCGCTGGAGTTTGCAGTGGTTGAGTGTTTCCAGATGGGGCTTGGTGTTCCGCTTTCACTTGTGCACAGGTTGCACATTTAAAAATATAATTGACAATTCTTTTCTTCATTCCCGGCCACCAGTACTGTTCTTTGAGATCCCAATAAGTTTTTGTGCTTCCTGGATGAATGGAATATTTTGACTTATGGGATTCTTCTAGTATCAACTTTTGGATTCCACCTGCTTTTGGTACCCACACGCGATTTCTGACTGTCTTCAGTCCCTGGGTATTTTCTCCAAACACCAAATCTTTTCCCGGCTTTTCCTTCTTTAAGTCACCTCTTTCCAATACTTGCTTTTGCGCATCTTTGATGCTTTCTATTAGGCTTGATTTCAATTCGATTTTTATCAACCTCTCTTGACTTTTCTTTTCATGAAACTTCCTGCTTAAGGCATCTGCTACCACATTCGCTTTCCCAGGGTGGTAAGCGATTTCACAGTCATAATCATTTATTAGCTCCAGCCACCCACTTTGCCTCATATTGAGATCTTTCTGAGAAAATACGTATTGCAAGCTTTTATGATCCGTGTACAAGGTGCACTTTGTTCCATACAGGTAATGCCTCCAGATTTTTAAGGCAAACACAATTGCTGCCAGTTCCAAATCGTGCGTTGCATATCGAGTTTCGGGTTCCTTCAATTGGCGAGAAGCATATGCTATTACTTTTCCCCTGGTAGAGTAACAACCGGCGCATTACATAACTTCTCTTTTAGTGTTGCGAATACTTTTTTTTTCTTGTTCTGCCCCCCCCCCCCATTCGAATTTTACCCCTTTTTCTTGTTAGCTTCGTAAAAGGTACTGCAATTGGTGAAAAATCCTGGATGAATCGTCGGTAATACCCGGCGAGTCCAAGAAAACTTCTTACTTCCGTCGGGGTCTTGGGAATTTCCCATTTCATCACTGCCTCCACTTTTGTTGGATCTACTTTAATACCTTGGATTGAGACGGCGTGTCCAAGGAACTGCACTTCCCTCCTAATAGGCGTAAGGGGTATATTGATGTTCAGGTCCTTCTGTGACCCAAATGAATAGCCTAACGAGGAAGATATCACCCCTAACACCCCTAGAATCTTTATTCATGTTCACCACATGTCATTACACGTCTGGACAGATTATTGTCATTTAAGCAACCTCTTTCCCTTTCAAATGAACAATTCTCGCCTACTTGGGTTCAAGCCCGATCCTACCTGATTCTTTCAGTGACATTTCACCTATTCCCGTAACAACGGTTCATGCTCTTTTACTTTCAATCACATTGTGTGTCTTCATTCTAGCAATTTCATCCGTGCTAAAAGCTTAATTTCATTTCTCGTAGTCGCGCTCGTCAACTTGACCGGCTCCCCCACTTTGACTGAACATAACACTTGCCTCGAAGTCTCGACACCTCTTAAGTAAGCACACTTCACTACCACCTCCCACTTCATCAACATCTTTGGAGAATGAAAAATAAACCTAGCTTAACAACCCAACAACTCACATCAATGCCAAACACTATCTCATCACGCATGTTTTGACGATGTAAAGACATTTACATCAACCATCGTATACTGCTCATTTTCCGCTAGCTACTCTAACCGTCCCTGACATCTCCTTGATCGTGAGCTGTAAAGCTCAACCACATGCCCTCTCTATCCCTGCCCTAACCGCTCTTACAGCACATGCCCGCTCCATCATCTCTGTAACTTTCCGTGTCATCCCAGACAAGCTCTCTGTCGTCTGCTGCAGAGTCAAAAACTCGTGGGAATTCTGCTCCATCTCTACTTGTGGCACATACTACCTCTGGAACCGCGCCACAAAATCCTCCCAGGTCAAAAGCCCGACCTGATTCGTTGACATAGATGTGGTCTCCACTTTCTTTGGTCAACTTTTACCATTCATTACTCTTTACTTGTTATGACTAATACCAAAAATAACTTTTACCTTTCTTATTACCCCAACTGCATCCTAATAATGCTTCAATAAAGACTTGCACTTCTGACTCGACCATTACTTGTTTTATCTCATCCTACTTATTGAGTATACACTGCTTTCATACTCATATAGATTACCCCCATTTTTATAGACATTCAAATTTTTTTTACGTCTCATACGTTTTACTTATAAACTTTCTAGGCTTGAAACCCAAAATTTCTTTCATTGTATCTTTTACCCTTTTTTATGTGTCATAAGGCTTTATGCCCAACACATTACATTACTCTTTCATTTAAACTTCATTTCTTTACACTATTTACTTCTATGTATCTTAAGGCAATATACACTATACATTTCTTTACAACATTATATTTTTCATATTGCATATAAGACTTACTTTTTATGTATCTTTAGGTGATACACAACTTCCATTTAGTTTCTCATTATCTACCATTTGTTTTGGTATTTCGAGGCGATATGCCAAATGCATTATCTCACTTTTTTTTTACACTTTATAGTATTCTAATTAGAATACCTATTATATAACTACCTTTATACTTTTATACATGATGTAAGTCCCAAAAATTACCCATTATTTTATATTTATAAGCACGTATAAACACATATATACACATTCTTTTACATTTCATAATTACTGGCCATGTACCGACCATTTCTCACAATCATTGGGCACCTTTACCCGTTAGATTCATTCACATTCAGAAGTAGTAACTTCCTATCTATTTATTAAAATTCTTATTTTTCATTCTTTATTTCATATTTGATTCTTTGTCTAGTACTTACTTAGGCATTCTCTCTTATTCCTTACTTCATATTGATTATAATATTTAGCAATCATTTCTACATTCCTTCGATTATCATTGGTGGACGTACCCTGAGGTAACATTTCATCATTTATATTTCTTCTTATATTCATTTTATGTGATCGTTGGATTTGATTCCAAATTCACAATTCATCTCATCATCATTTTCTTTGATAACTTTCCTTATATTCCTCTGATTATCCTCATTGTTTGTCTTTAACAGTTTCCCATTTTTCATTTCTTTCCCATTCGGATAACTTACTTTGTTATATTATTGATTATAGCACTATAATTGTGACGTATCTATTTACTTCAATCATTAAATGTCTTTATTTATCGTATTTCCTTCGGGTTTGGAAGTCACAGCTTTCCATTACTTAATTTTCATTTCTGCCTTTGATTCCTTATCTAATACGTAATTAAGTATTTTACTTTCATTTTATAATAACATTTTTTTATCACAACTTTTAGTACACACATACCTTGATCCCCTGGTTGTCCATGGGGGGACACATCATGTTACTTCTCAATATATATATATATATATATATATATATATATATATATATATAATTATATATATATATTTATCAATATACTCAAAAACGGTAGCACATGATCTCCCTATGGAACTTATGTTCCCAGTTATCTCCCTACCAAGTTCCTCAGGGCCCCCCCGTGACTTCACCATTTCCAAAGCATATCCTGTGGTTACAATAATACGGGCCCAATATTATTTTAACCACCTATATACTTTGGCTCTGGTGTTATCACAAGGCTTCCTGATTCACTGGTTTCTGTGGATTACAATACTGTAAATTACCGACTCTACCCCGTTGGTTTGTACCTAGTACTACTTCTTTACTTACTATTAATCCACTAGTTTAAGCCTAGGATGGTTACCCAACCTAATTCGCTTAAACCATGGCTCTGATACCAAATTGTAACACCCCAACTTTTGCACCATTTTTTTTTCTTCAAACTTATTTCACATTTATTTTATTTTACAAAACGTTTTATTATACAACGGGGTATCACAAATTTGCATCACAAACCATAGTTCAAACCTGTTTAGTTTACATCTTTTACGACAATGATTACGGTCCCGCACTCTACTCTTTTATGCCCTTCCTGCTTACCTGAGTACATAGCATTTTAAACACAATACGTGAGACATAATGTCTCGTGAGCATTATGGGTTTAGACCCAAAAACAGTTTACCAAAAATATCATTATTCTTTAGACTTTCAGTATTTCTTTTTCCTGTGAGCGCACCCACAGGTATTCCTTGTTTCTTTCTAATGGTACATTCCTACGAGCGCACCCGTAGGTTTTATACGAGACGCACCCGTATAGCTACTTCCCCAATAGCATGAAACGAATTCATCTATCAAGGTAAGACAACTACTTCGCGACGGGAGGTACCATCCCAGTAGTGTCTTATTGCCACCCCTACCGCAGCAGGCCGTGGTCTTTATCCGGATACTAAAGCAACTTATCATCATGAGTCAATCACATTATTAGTCACTGTATTTCTGGTTCCATTTCTTTCACATTATAGTCATACTTTCTATAATATACTTTTAAAGACATAAACCACTTTGACTCCAAAATACTTTAAATAAAATTCATTTAGCTATGTACTCGAAAATCCACATAACACTCACCTCGAGTCAGTTAGTCTTTTGCACTTCTTTTTCCTTCGCTCGGTTCACCGTATTTGAACCACCACCTATTATTTACAAGATATACGTTTATATTCAATTCATATATATAACAACTAACTTACAGCACAAGAGTGCCATACTATGCTACTACGGGTTATAATAAATGTATAACCATTAATAAATTCGTTTAACGGTTTTCTTCCGAAATACGCGTATTCTGTTACAGTACCCCCGAGGGGTCGTATTTCAGTTCCGACTCTTTTCCATGAAATCTTAAGCCATATTAGACTTGTGTTTCAAATTTGGAGTTCATTGGACAAGTCTAGCTCAAATTCCAAAATTAAGTTTTGACGTGAATAGTACTTTTAGCCACTGCCGCTACAGTGACTTTTCCGCAAGGTCGGATTACGGATTTGACCATTCCCGACATGTTCTTATACCATTTTAGGGTTATGGCTAAAATTTCAGGTCAATCGGACATGTCTAGCTATGGTTTCTAGCGTTTGGAAAATTTGAAATTTCTAACAATTTTGGTCCCTGTCTGAAGGCGCACTGCGCCTGGGCGCACCCCGCCCTTGTCCTGGGCGCACTGCGCCTGGCGCCTGGGCAGTGGCCTGATCAGTCGCGATTTGTGCACTGTAGCACGCAGTTTTCACCCATTAAGTCCTTATTCTATGTCTTAATCATATGGGGTTTGTTCCTTGACTAAAACCTTCCATTAGTACAAGGTTTTAATCCATTAAAATCGATTGAATCAATCAAATGCAGGAATTAAAGTTCTTGATCAAAATTGCAAACTTTCAAAAATAGCAATCTACTTTCATGTTCTTGGGTTAAGTTCTTGACTAATGACTTATTGGAAGCATTAGCCACTTAAACCACATGATTCTTAACTGAAATTTCAGTTTCAATTCCACACAAGAACCAAATCAAGAACACACCCAAAAACCTAGGTTAGAACTTGGAAAATCTTACCTTAGATGTTTAGAACTTCAATTCTAGCTTCAATTCCTTGTAAAACTCCTTGAACTCCTTCTTCTCCTTTGCTCTCTCTTGCTGTCTCTCGAGTCTTCTGGAGTTGTTCTCAGATGTTGGAAATAACTCTCATATAATGTATATATTTAATGTTTATAAGAAACTTTGCATTTTAGTCCCCAAACTTCTCTCTTTTCTACAAAAATGGTCCTAAGACCCATAACTTTGCAACCAAGGTTCCATTAACTTCTAACTTAACATTTTCTTGACATTTTTGGTCATTTCCATGTCAAATGACCATTTTGCCCTTTTCGGCCATATTTCACTATTCATGCGGTAAAACTTCAAATTTTTTCATAAACTTTTATTTCTTACATTATAATTTCACAAATACATATTATTTCACATATTAATCTCATAACGTGTCAAAAGACCGTTTTACCCTTTTACAACTTTTCGCCCTTTTTACCCGATTATTTTACATTTTATTACACATTTTCACGGGTTCTTACAACCTCTCCCCCTTAAGAGGATTCCGTCCTCGGAATCTTCTCATAATTCATGAGATTCGGGTATCTTTTCTTCATTTCTTCTAGCGTCTCCCAAGTTAAAATCCGAGCTCGACACGTGCTTCCATTTGACCAAGACTAAATCAATTTCTTTGTTTCTCACCTCCAACATTGCTTCTGGTTCTTCTATCAGTTTATTCGGAGCTTCTACTGTTAGGTCTTTCAACGGGATAACAAGTTCATTTATCCCAAAATACCTTTTCAAATAACACACATGGAATGTACCATGAATACTACTCAGTTCATGTGGTAACGCTAACTTGGAAGCTTGTTCACCAATTCTTTTTAAGATCTTGAATGGTCCAATGTATCTTGGACTCAGTTTACCCCTCTTTCCAAATCTTACCACACCTTTCCACGGTGACACTTTGAGCATTACAAGATTACCTTCCTTTAAGTCGTAAGGTATCTTCTTCAAATTCGCATAACTCTTCGGCCTATCCTGAGCAGCTTTCATATTAGCTTGAATTATTTTGATTTTTTTTCATTTGTTATTCTTACAATTTCCGGCCCAGTCATTTTAGTCTCTCTCGCTTCCAACCAACACAGAGAAGTTCTACACTTTCTACCATATAGAGCATCAAACGGTGACATCTCAATACTAGAATGATGGCTGTTGTTATAAGAAAACTCTACCAATGGCAAGTGTTTGTCCCAACTTCCACCGAAATCCAGGGCACCCGCTCGTAACATATCTTCCATCGTCTGAATGGTTCGTTCACTTTGCCCGTCTGACTGGGGATGATAAGCTGTACTCACTTTAATTTTTGTCCCCATTCGTTCCTGTAGTGCCTCCCACCATTTTGAGGTAAATCGTGGGTCTCTATCAGACACGATTGACAAGGGAGCTCCATGAAGCCTTATAACTTTATCCTTGTATATTTGTGCCAAAGTCTCCAATTGAGTATTTTCGTTAATTGCCAAAAACATAGCACTCTTGGTGAAGCGGTCAACAATGACCCATATAGAATTATGTCTTCTTCTAGTTCTTGGCAACCCAACTATGAAATCCATGGTTATGTCTTCCCATTTCCCCGCTGGAGTTTGCAGTGGTTGAGTGTTTCCAGATGGGGCTTGGTGTTCCGCTTTCACTTGTGCACAGGTTGCACATTTAAAAATATAATTGACAATTCTTTTCTTCATTCCCGGCCACCAGTACTGTTCTTTGAGATCCCAATAAGTTTTTGTGCTTCCTGGATGAATGGAATATTTTGACTTATGGGATTCTTCTAGTATCAACTTTTGGATTCCACCTGCTTTTGGTACCCACACGCGATTTCTGACTGTCTTCAGTCCCTGGGTATTTTCTCCAAACACCAAATCTTTTCCCGGCTTTTCCTTCTTTAAGTCACCTCTTTCCAATACTTGCTTTTGCGCATCTTTGATGCTTTCTATTAGGCTTGATTTCAATTCGATTTTTATCAACCTCTCTTGACTTTTCTTTTCATGAAACTTCCTGCTTAAGGCATCTGCTACCACATTCGCTTTCCCAGGGTGGTAAGCGATTTCACAGTCATAATCATTTATTAGCTCCAGCCACCCACTTTGCCTCATATTGAGATCTTTCTGAGAAAATACGTATTGCAAGCTTTTATGATCCGTGTACAAGGTGCACTTTGTTCCATACAGGTAATGCCTCCAGATTTTTAAGGCAAACACAATTGCTGCCAGTTCCAAATCGTGCGTTGCATATCGAGTTTCGGGTTCCTTCAATTGGCGAGAAGCATATGCTATTACTTTTCCCCTGGTAGAGTAACAACCGGCGCATTACATAACTTCTCTTTTAGTGTTGCGAATACTTTTTTTTTCTTGTTCTGCCCCCCCCCCCCCCATTCGAATTTTACCCCTTTTTCTTGTTAGCTTCGTAAAAGGTACTGCAATTGGTGAAAAATCCTGGATGAATCGTCGGTAATACCCGGCGAGTCCAAGAAAACTTCTTACTTCCGTCGGGGTCTTGGGAATTTCCCATTTCATCACTGCCTCCACTTTTGTTGGATCTACTTTAATACCTTGGATTGAGACGGCGTGTCCAAGGAACTGCACTTCCCTCCTAATAGGCGTAAGGGGTATATTGATGTTCAGGTCCTTCTGTGACCCAAATGAATAGCCTAACGAGGAAGATATCACCCCTAACACCCCTAGAATCTTTATTCATGTTCACCACATGTCATTACACGTCTGGACAGATTATTGTCATTTAAGCAACCTCTTTCCCTTTCAAATGAACAATTCTCGCCTACTTGGGTTCAAGCCCGATCCTACCTGATTCTTTCAGTGACATTTCACCTATTCCCGTAACAACGGTTCATGCTCTTTTACTTTCAATCACATTGTGTGTCTTCATTCTAGCAATTTCATCCGTGCTAAAAGCTTAATTTCATTTCTCGTAGTCGCGCTCGTCAACTTGACCGGCTCCCCCACTTTGACTGAACATAACACTTGCCTCGAAGTCTCGACACCTCTTAAGTAAGCACACTTCACTACCACCTCCCACTTCATCAACATCTTTGGAGAATGAAAAATAAACCTAGCTTAACAACCCAACAACTCACATCAATGCCAAACACTATCTCATCACGCATGTTTTGACGATGTAAAGACATTTACATCAACCATCGTATACTGCTCATTTTCCGCTAGCTACTCTAACCGTCCCTGACATCTCCTTGATCGTGAGCTGTAAAGCTCAACCACATGCCCTCTCTATCCCTGCCCTAACCGCTCTTACAGCACATGCCCGCTCCATCATCTCTGTAACTTTCCGTGTCATCCCAGACAAGCTCTCTGTCGTCTGCTGCAGAGTCAAAAACTCGTGGGAATTCTGCTCCATCTCTACTTGTGGCACATACTACCTCTGGAACCGCGCCACAAAATCCTCCCAGGTCAAAAGCCCGACCTGATTCGTTGACATAGATGTGGTCTCCACTTTCTTTGGTCAACTTTTACCATTCATTACTCTTTACTTGTTATGACTAATACCAAAAATAACTTTTACCTTTCTTATTACCCCAACTGCATCCTAATAATGCTTCAATAAAGACTTGCACTTCTGACTCGACCATTACTTGTTTTATCTCATCCTACTTATTGAGTATACACTGCTTTCATACTCATATAGATTACCCCCATTTTTATAGACATTCAAATTTTTTTTACGTCTCATACGTTTTACTTATAAACTTTCTAGGCTTGAAACCCAAAATTTCTTTCATTGTATCTTTTACCCTTTTTTATGTGTCATAAGGCTTTATGCCCAACACATTACATTACTCTTTCATTTAAACTTCATTTCTTTACACTATTTACTTCTATGTATCTTAAGGCAATATACACTATACATTTCTTTACAACATTATATTTTTCATATTGCATATAAGACTTACTTTTTATGTATCTTTAGGTGATACACAACTTCCATTTAGTTTCTCATTATCTACCATTTGTTTTGGTATTTCGAGGCGATATGCCAAATGCATTATCTCACTTTTTTTTTTACACTTTATAGTATTCTAATTAGAATACCTATTATATAACTACCTTTATACTTTTATACATGATGTAAGTCCCAAAAATTACCCATTATTTTATATTTATAAGCACGTATAAACACATATATACACATTCTTTTACATTTCATAATTACTGGCCATGTACCGACCATTTCTCACAATCATTGGGCACCTTTACCCGTTAGATTCATTCACATTCAGAAGTAGTAACTTCCTATCTATTTATTAAAATTCTTATTTTTCATTCTTTATTTCATATTTGATTCTTTGTCTAGTACTTACTTAGGCATTCTCTCTTATTCCTTACTTCATATTGATTATAATATTTAGCAATCATTTCTACATTCCTTCGATTATCATTGGTGGACGTACCCTGAGGTAACATTTCATCATTTATATTTCTTCTTATATTCATTTTATGTGATCGTTGGATTTGATTCCAAATTCACAATTCATCTCATCATCATTTTCTTTGATAACTTTCCTTATATTCCTCTGATTATCCTCATTGTTTGTCTTTAACAGTTTCCCATTTTTCATTTCTTTCCCATTCGGATAACTTACTTTGTTATATTATTGATTATAGCACTATAATTGTGACGTATCTATTTACTTCAATCATTAAATGTCTTTATTTATCGTATTTCCTTCGGGTTTGGAAGTCACAGCTTTCCATTACTTAATTTTCATTTCTGCCTTTGATTCCTTATCTAATACGTAATTAAGTATTTTACTTTCATTTTATAATAACATTTTTTTATCACAACTTTTAGTACACACATACCTTGATCCCCTGGTTGTCCATGGGGGGACACATCATGTTACTTCTCAATATATATATATATATATATATATATATATATATATATATATATATAATTATATATATATATTTATCAATATACTCAAAAACGGTAGCACATGATCTCCCTATGGAACTTATGTTCCCAGTTATCTCCCTACCAAGTTCCTCAGGGCCCCCCCGTGACTTCACCATTTCCAAAGCATATCCTGTGGTTACAATAATACGGGCCCAATATTATTTTAACCACCTATATACTTTGGCTCTGGTGTTATCACAAGGCTTCCTGATTCACTGGTTTCTGTGGATTACAATACTGTAAATTACCGACTCTACCCCGTTGGTTTGTACCTAGTACTACTTCTTTACTTACTATTAATCCACTAGTTTAAGCCTAGGATGGTTACCCAACCTAATTCGCTTAAACCATGGCTCTGATACCAAATTGTAACACCCCAACTTTTGCACCATTTTTTTTTCTTCAAACTTATTTCACATTTATTTTATTTTACAAAACGTTTTATTATACAACGGGGTATCACAAATTTGCATCACAAACCATAGTTCAAACCTGTTTAGTTTACATCTTTTACGACAATGATTACGGTCCCGCACTCTACTCTTTTATGCCCTTCCTGCTTACCTGAGTACATAGCATTTTAAACACAATACGTGAGACATAATGTCTCGTGAGCATTATGGGTTTAGACCCAAAAACAGTTTACCAAAAATATCATTATTCTTTAGACTTTCAGTATTTCTTTTTCCTGTGAGCGCACCCACAGGTATTCCTTGTTTCTTTCTAATGGTACATTCCTACGAGCGCACCCGTAGGTTTTATACGAGACGCACCCGTATAGCTACTTCCCCAATAGCATGAAACGAATTCATCTATCAAGGTAAGACAACTACTTCGCGACGGGAGGTACCATCCCAGTAGTGTCTTATTGCCACCCCTACCGCAGCAGGCCGTGGTCTTTATCCGGATACTAAAGCAACTTATCATCATGAGTCAATCACATTATTAGTCACTGTATTTCTGGTTCCATTTCTTTCACATTATAGTCATACTTTCTATAATATACTTTTAAAGACATAAACCACTTTGACTCCAAAATACTTTAAATAAAATTCATTTAGCTATGTACTCGAAAATCCACATAACACTCACCTCGAGTCAGTTAGTCTTTTGCACTTCTTTTTCCTTCGCTCGGTTCACCGTATTTGAACCACCACCTATTATTTACAAGATATACATTTATATTCAATTCATATATATAACAACTAACTTACAGCACAAGAGTGCCATACTATGCTACTACGGGTTATAATAAATGTATAACCATTAATAAATTCGTTTAACGGTTTTCTTCCGAAATACGCGTATTCTGCTACAGTACCCCCCGAGGGGTCGTATTTCAGTTCCGACTCTTTTCCATGAAATCTTAAGCCATATTAGACTTGTGTTTCAAATTTGGAGTTCATTGGACAAGTCTAGCTCAAATTCCAAAATTAAGTTTTGACGTGAATAGTACTTTTAGCCACTGCCGCTACAGTGACTTTTCCGCAAGGTCGGATTACGGATTTGACCATTCCCGACATGTTCTTATACCATTTTAGGGTTATGGCTAAAATTTCAGGTCAATCGGACATGTCTAGCTATGGTTTCTAGCGTTTGGAAAATTTGAAATTTCTAACAATTTTGGTCCCTGTCTGAAGGCGCACTGCGCCTGGGCGCACCCCGCCCTTGTCCTGGGCGCACTGCGCCTGGCGCCTGGGCAGTGGCCTGATCAGTCACGATTTGTGCACTGTAGCACGCAGTTTTCACCCATTAAGTCCTTATTCTATGTCTTAATCATATGGGGTTTGTTCCTTGACTAAAACCATCCATTAGTACAAGGTTTTAATCCATTAAAATCGATTGAATCAATCAAATGCAGGAATTAAAGTTCTTGATCAAAATTGCAAACTTTCAAAAATAGCAATCTACTTTCATGTTCTTGGGTTAAGTTCTTGACTAATGACTTATTGGAAGCATTAGCCACTTAAACCACATGATTCTTAACTGAAATTTCAGTTTCAATTCCACACAAGAACCAAATCAAGAACACACCCAAAAACCTAGGTTAGAACTTGGAAAATCTTACCTTAGATGTTTAGAACTTCAATTCTAGCTTCAATTCCTTGTAAAACTCCTTGAACTCCTTCTTCTCCTTTGCTCTCTCTTGCTGTCTCTCGAGTCTTCTGGAGTTGTTCTCAGATGTTGGAAATAACTCTCATATAATGTATATATTTAATGTTTATAAGAAACTTTGCATTTTAGTCCCCAAACTTCTCTCTTTTCTACAAAAATGGTCCTAAGACCCATAACTTTGCAACCAAGGTTCCATTAACTTCTAACTTAACATTTTCTTGACATTTTTGGTCATTTCCATGTCAAATGACCATTTTGCCCTTTTCGGCCATATTTCACTATTCATGCGGTAAAACTTCAAATTTTTTCATAAACTTTTATTTCTTACATTATAATTTCACAAATACATATTATTTCACATATTAATCTCATAACGTGTCAAAAGACCGTTTTACCCTTTTACAACTTTTCGCCCTTTTTACCCGATTATTTTACATTTTATTACACATTTTCACGGGTTCTTACATTCATAGTGGTCCCAATGTAAATGCTGATTTATAAGAAATATATCCAACTCATGTTGTTTTGTCATTACGAAGTCACCACATATCATAACGTTCATTCTCTTTATAAGTAATTTTACTTATTGCATTCCCTTATGATATATTGCATCCCCTTTTATTTGACTTTTTGTCTTATTATTATTTATTTTTGTTCTTTATTATTATTTTATAGTACATATAATCCATTATATATATATATATATATATATATATATATATATATATATATATATATATATATATATATATATATATATATATATATATATATATATATATATTCACTTTTGGGTAACACACCACACACAACCAAACATCTACTACATTTCACTCTCTATTACTCACAAAATGTCTTCAAGCAAATCCCCCCAACAACACCACCTCAAGATAAAATCGAAACCAACCCTATTCAAATACACCCGTCCAAGTGTTTATAGTCAGCAAATCCATTTCAATTTCACCCTATGCAACCTTTTTCGATTATACCCATTCGTGGATCGATGTTTCAAAGGACGCGATGATCTGAAATTCTCAACGGCGCATCATATTTGGCAAGTCATTACATATCAGTTTTATAGAGAATGAGTCGAGGCCCTTATCGTTCAAAATACGGGTTGACAACTAAAATTTAAAACATCAATTGACAAGTCATGATGTTAAATGAGTTGTTCCACAACCCAAAAACTCAACGTAAAAGTGGCAAAGTGATCAAGGAATTTTTAGGATGATGCTTGAGATATATCGAAATGAGAATTACAGAAAGACGTTCAAATATGTGGAGTTTTGGAAGGTTGTGGAGTCATGAAAAAATGACATGATGTGAACAAGGAAGAACCGGTTACGACTAAAAAAGAATACAAACGTTTAAGGCAAGCTACACGATGTCCTCGGATGGTCGTATCAACATAGATTTGAACGAGCACGAGGACGAGCATGATCTTGAATATTTAGAATTAGTCCGATCTAGGGGTAGAGACAAAGCAAAACAAAAGCCTATTCGTCTAATGCATCGAGATCGCAAATAAGTGATGATATTTCATTAATGTGAATAGAGTTCCAACAATATAATATCAAACTTAACGTACGAATGAAGTTGGAACAAGAAAATTTGGCCAAAAAAGTCTGTCAAGTAAAACAAAAGGCACATGCAGATAAAAAATAACTTAATGACATGAAATTTTTGACGATACAAATGGACGCATCTTGAAGGGGAAGAATTTGAAATGTGTTAGAATACATGATGAAATCATTAATAAATTCTAATAGAGTTGGTTTATTTTATATTATGTTTTAGATGTATTTTTTAATTCTATTATGTAACTTTTTTATTTAGCTTTAATTAATGAAATATATTTTTATTAGTTTTAGTATTTAGCTAAATTATTTTTGTTATAAATTTTAAGTATATAACGTTTATATAACAGTAAAAAAATGAAAAGACATACTCCCTCCGTCCCAAAATGATAGTCCATGTTTCCTTTTTAGTTTGTCCCAAAATGTTAGTCCACTTCTAAATATAAATGACATCTTTACCAAAATATCCCTAACTTTAATTGTAACAGCCAACACATCTAGTGCCGGCATTAAATGCAAAGAAAGGATAAAACAGTCATTTTGTGGGGAAAAATAAGATGCATTTAATGTTTTCTTAATCTGTGTGTTTTTTGTCTGTGGACTATTATTTTGGGACGGAGGGAGTATAAGAGATAAATTAAAAAGTATCACATCTCGTGGTCATGGTCTGCAACCGACGGGATATCATCACCTATGGAAATTTGACTTATTTGTACTTGCAGTATAATATTAATTTGAATACTATGCTTATCCATTCTCTTTCCTTGACTACTTATTTATGTCTAAATTTGATTTTAAAAAAAAAAAGAAAAAGAAAAAAAGAAAAACTATGACAGACTTCGAATGGGGATTGTGTGAATAACTAGACAAAGAATCTCCAACTTGGACTCTCTACTTCTAAAGACTTTATTACATTTCTATATCTATTTTACAATTACATGAAGAAGTAATTCTTTTGGCCTTATTTTTATTTTAACAAATTTCATATATGTGTTTTGGGTAACTAGTGACGAGCTCAACAGCTAACCAATAAATTTGATAAGGGAAGTGATTTGTACATAACAATTTTTAGCCATATACAACAATTTATGTTTTAAGATGTTATATATTAGGCAAAAAAATATTAAAATGTTGTGTATAAATAAAAATTATTATGTACATATCACTTCCTATTTGATAATGTGTAAATGAAAAAGAAAATTATTATTTTTAAATAGAAAAAACAAAAAGTAATGTTCGTTAGGTTAAACAGAAAACTATGAATATTTAATCATTTCTTCTTGACGAAGAGAAGTAGGCGATCTTTAACATGAATTAAAAAAAAATCAAAATTAGCTATATATATTATTAAGCAATTTGTAATATCTTTTATGAAGTGCATTCCGTGAAGAATAAGATACACAAATGGAGGGAATGCATTTACCAAAACTATGTTTAAGGTAATGAGACTAGAGAGTTCAAATAGCTCAAAAATATGTATACGCTTATATTAAAGTACAAATTTTATAAAAAAACATTAACTTTTTAAAAAAATTTGATTTTGACACCGTGTTATTTTTTTTTTCAATTAAGTCACTAAGTTTTCAATTTTTTTCAATTAAGTCACTATGTTTTCAATTTGGTTTCAATTTTGACCATTTGACCGGTCAACCCGGTAGTCAGCTGACGTGACATGATGACGTGTCAGTCTTTGATGATGCGACGTTGACGTGACATGCTGACGTGGCACCCGAGTGTCAAAATTGAAACAAAATTGAAAACATAGTGACTTAATTGGAAAAAATTGAAAACTTAGTGTTTTAATTGAAAAAAAATAATACAGTGTCAAAATCAATTTTTTTGAAAAGTTAATGTCTTTTTTTGGAATTTGAAATGATAAATTCATCTTTTTACGTTTTTGGAACGTATAAATATATTTTTTACAAGTATAAAGACGTATTTTTATACGTTTAGAAGCATACATACATTTTCATACGTATATATACTAGTGTTGTAGAAATCGGCCTTGGCGGCCGATTAATCGGCGATTAGTCGTTTGGCGGTCTTCAACCGATTACGATTAGGTCTAATCGGTTAGATTCAAGGTTTACTGTAAAAATCGGTCAAATATCGGCCTTAGCGGCCGATTAATCGGTCTTGGCGGTCATTTTTTATTTTTTTAATTTATTATTTATTTTTAATTTTTAAACGGCAACACAAACACTCTCTATAACTCAAGAAAACTAAAATAAATCAATATTAAAGAATAAAAATAAACAAATGTATAATCTCTTATGTGTATCTCGGAATAAAATGAATCAAACTTTTCTATTTTGTTATATTTATATATTTTTAAATAAATTCCTTTATAAATTAGGGTCTCCGATAAATCTCCGACTAATCCCCGATTAATCCGATTAATCCCTTAACCACACTCGAACGCCAAGCTACCGTCAAACGATTTTTACAACGTTACGTATTTATACTTCTAAAGACGTAAAAAACGTATTTATACTTCTAAAGACATAAAAAATGTATTTATACTTCTAAAAATGTATTATACTTCTAAAATATAATAATATGTATTTATACTTCTAAAGACGTAAAAAACGTATTTATACTTCTTAAAATGTATTATACTTCTAATCGAACGAACTTAAACCAACATAAAAATATATTTATATTTCTAAAAACATAAAAATATGTATTTATACTTCTAAAGATGTAAAACATATTTATACAACTAAAATGTATTATACTTCTAACCGAACGAACGTAAACCAACATAAAAATATGTATTTATACTTCTCAATGAAAAAACATACACGGACGAACTTTAACCAACATAACGGAACAAATATAAACAAACAAACATAAATTAACGAACAAATACTTATTTTTATGTTTTTAAAAATATAAAATACGTTTTTTTACATATAATCACGTATGGTATCAATCAAAAGCATGTTTATAGTGGAAAATTAGTGAAAACGAACTTAAACCAACATAAATGAACAAACATAAACAAACAAATATAAATTAACGAACAAATACTTATTTTTATGTTTTAAAAAATATAAAATACGTTTTGTTTTGCATATAATCACGTATTGTATCAATCATAAGTATGTTTATGGTGGAAAAATAGTGAAAACAAACTTAAACCAACATAAAAGAACAAACATAAATTAACAAATAAATACTTATTTTTACGTTTTTAGAAATATAAAATACGTTTGTTTTGCATATAATCACATATCGTATCAATTTTGTAAAAATATAAAATACGTTTGTTTTATATATACTTATGACAATGTATCTATGTTTCTAAAAATATAAAAGTACGTATTTATACTTGTAAAAAAATATATTTATACGTTCTAAAAACATAAAAAGACAAATTTATCATTTTAAAAAATATAGGAAAAATTCCAAAAAAGACACTAACTTTTCAAAAAAAATTGATTTTGACACTGTGTTATTTTTTTTAATTAAAACACTAAGTTTTCAATTTTTTCCAATTAAGTCACTATGTTTTCAATTTTGACACTCGGGTGCCATGTCAGCATGCCACGTCAGCGTCGTATAATCAAAGACTGACACGTCATCATGCCACGTCAGCTGACTAACGCGTTGACCGGTCAAATGGTCAAAATTGAAACCAAATTGAAAACCTAGTGACTTAATTGAAAAAAATTGAAAACTTAGTGACTTAATTGAAAAAAAAATAACAAAGTGTCAAAATCGAAATTTTTTAAAAAGTTAGTGTCTTTTATGAAATTTGCCCTATATTAAAACAAAACCAAGTTTGATATTTTGATTGGAGTTTAACCCATAATATTAAAACATACATAAACTTCAAATACTCGATAAGAATTCAAGTAAAGTTTCTATTAACTCATTTTTTCAGTCAGAGGTTGACGAGTCCTAACTTCTGATCCAATCACGTCTCTGACTAAATCAGAATTAACTTAGTCATCAACTATTAAAAACAAGATTAGTAAAACTGTAGATTCTAGAAGCACTGATTTGTTAAAATGTACCTAAAATGCAAACTGGTGAAAACCTGAAGGACTATTTATGTACTTTTCCACAATCTCCGTAGTAGTAGTTGAGGATGGGACAAGGGCAAAGCGCGTGGGGTCACCGAATGACTAAAAGGGCAATGTATTGACTTTTGCGTGCGATTTACGATATAGCGAGTCCTTATTTGAAGCTTTCGTGTGTATCGTTTCGCCCCGATCATGACACGTGTCGTAGAATCTTACTTAACGGTGGAGATGAAGAGTCCTGTCTGCGAATATGCGATAGAGATTGGGGAGAGTGGGACCGGTTTAATAAAGCGGGAACCGCTATTGATAGTGATTTGGCGCTAGAACTTAACAAACTGCCAACGTTTTAAAACAACAATCACCAGATATGGAAACATTTTTAGGACATATAATAAGTCTTTAATTTTGATGTTGAAATATATATTTTTATTATAAATTTAATCTGAGAAATATCTAATTTATTTATTTATTTTTTAAAATTTTTATTATAAAGGGGTGTTTTTTACGGATAATGTCACTGTAGTGTTACAAACTTTTCGGTTATGGTTTAAATGATCCATAATGTTTTTATTTGGTCTTCTAGAGGCTTAAACACTATATTTACCTGCTTTCCAAGTCTCTATTACCGGTACAAAAGGTCAGAGGGATTTGGTTAGCAGTTGAATGTCAAGTTTAAGTATCTGGAATACAAAAAAAAAAAAAAATTGAGGACCATTTAAACCAAAATGAATAGTTCGTAGGGTTATAATGACATTATCCTCGTTGGACTTCCTGGTCATTCTCACCGCCGGTACCATGGACTAAGCTCTAGTCCATGGAAGTCACATTCGTTGCTCTGGTCATTATACCTATCATCTTCAATATGTTATATATTAGCTAATCTTATGTGAAACTCAAATCCGAAGACTATCAACGGTTCAAATTCATTCGTTCGTCTGCAAAAAGGAGCAAAAATCCTCGGACCAAAACACCCACAAAATATTTGAAAATGGGACACCATAGAGTCAACGTGATTTGTCGAGATAGAGGCCGGAAACTAGAACACGTTCAATTAACAACTATTATGGTAGTTGAAATCACAACAAAATGGTGTAGGAGTTGCTGGCAACCATCGAAAAATCAAGAATCTAGTCGATGAACTGTAATATTTTTGCAATATTGACAAACAAAAAATCAAAAATCTTATTCTCCGATTTGCCACAAATAGTCATCGATGTTTTTTTTTTTTTGTTTAAATACTCTTTGATGTAATATTTACATTTGCTACCATTCAAGTCCCTATTACCTTCTATTACCAGCTAGAGGGACTTGAATAATAGATAAATGTACAGTTTGAACCCCTAGAAGACAAAAATAAAACATGAAGGACCATTTAAACCAAAAACAAAAGTTCATAGGCTACGGTTACATTATTCCTTTCTTTATAAGAAATTTTGCATTATTGTATTTGATGCAACAATACTATAGTTTTGAAAAAGAAAAGCCGATGGAAATGAGTGCTAGGATGTATACCACAAAGAATAATGCTAAATCATCCTAGCTTATATTGGTAGTTATTTTCTTGGCAATAAGATATGATGGTACGTACTTAATAAAATTTATTGAGAACTATATAGTTATAGAAAACAATTATATATCTATAATGCGTTGTCGAGTTTAAAATATACAAAGAAAGAGAGAGGTATGGAAAGAACTTGAAAGCGGCTAATATGTCATGTTCACGAATTATTACAAGAGAAAATAAAAAGAATCAAATGAATTTTTGTGGCTACTCTTTTCCAGTTTTCTCAAGCTTCCTATTCAAATATGAAAACAGTCTTGAAAATATTTGAAAACAGTCTTGAAAATATATGAATGAAAAGATTTCAGACAACATTAATGACTTTTCAAATTACAAGATTGAATAAGAGTGACATGTTTATCAATTTGTTAGTCATTTAAAATCTTTGGTTGTTCAAAAAAATTTAAAACTATTAAAGCATATCAAAATCTTTTTCTTTGGTCGTTCTTTTAGTTGAGGACAAAACATTTCGATCTCAACTCTCTTGCATTTCACGTTTCATGCATACACACATAGGAGTGTAATGAATCTGCTAAAACTGAAAACAAGCCTACTAAAATTGACTTTGATTACTGGTTAATGTTTTGGTTGGATAAAAAATATAATTTTATATTTGGTTTGAAAAATTATTTTTCAAATGGAAAGGTTTTGAAATCGAATTAAATCCTAATGATTGAATGGTGTATTACATAAGCTTTCTTAATAACGGTAATGGTTAGCCTCATTGATTAAACTCAACATTGTATTAGATTAAACTCAACATTGTATTAAAATAAGGAATTGATTTATTGTTTACAGATTATAATGCGACTCCAACTGGATTTTTTATCCGGTTGAATTTTTTTGTACGGAACTAATTAAAATAGTACACGCGAAAAAACAACAGATGAAGTATGAACAACCTTGCATGCACATTATTTAAAATTATACAGAGTATGCCATTATATTCCATGAAAAAAACATTTACTCATTAAAAGGCATTAAACAAAACGGTTTTAAAACATGTAACCACTAAACATGCCATGTGTATGGCATGCAACAATAAAAATATATTTGAGTAGTGGTTACTTGTTAAATAACCCTTTTCAGAATTATTATTGCAAATCACATGTATCATGCAAGTAATTATGATAACGTGATTAAAGATTATAAGTTTTTGAAAGTTGCACGATTTTATATTTACTCTCTATCACTTAAGTTTATCACAACTCCATGTATGTTTCTTCAAAGCACTATTTTGACACTAAAAAGTAAAAACATCCATTTAATATACAGCAAATTGCATTTAAACTTTGACGTATCTGTATTCATTTTCTAAAGTTAAAAGGATGCAAAAGTTATTATTATTTTTTTATTTTCTCAATTAACCTATTACTCTTTGTTATAAATTATGAAACTTCATATTTTTCGATTTTGTTTAATATTGATAATTTTAACAGGATTTTTCCAGTTATCCAATTATAATGTTGGGCTGACATAACATACTAAGACTCTCTGGTATGGAGGCCACGTGAGTGGCGTGGGAGTGATGTGGCACCAAGCCACGACATGGAACACCACCCCCAAGAGCGTGGACCACACCTATGTGGACGGTTGTGGCTGGGAAAACGCTCGACCACGCCAATCTCTCTCTTGTTCTCTCACAGTCCCTGTCTTCTTGGTGAAGGTGACCATTCCTTCCATGGCGTGGAGGAGACTTCTACTGATGTGGCTGCGTGAGTATACCATCATCATACCTGATAGTCTAAGCTAACACAAAATAATTACTTTATCGAGTTTTACGATTTTGACACTTTTTTTTTTCAAATAGAACATCATTTTATCAAGTTTAGTTTTTTTAAATATTTTTTCTATTTTTATATGTTATTTTTTTAATATAAATTTTCTTTATATATTTTTATTTTATATATTTTGCGTTTACATAATCGTGTTTTAAATCGTTCTATGTTATTTTTTGTCAAGTATAAATTAATTTTTAAATAATCATGTTGCCCAACCGTTTTACTTGAATATATTTTACCTAATAAATTGTAGTACTATCCACTATTATTTCTAATTAATAACTTTTGTATATTTAAACTCATCGACTTACTTTGTGGCATTATTATGGTGAATTCATCATGCTCATGATTTGAAGACTACAAGTTCGAATCATGTCCCTGCCTAACACAACAAGTATTTCTTCCATATACTAAGGTCGAGACACATAAGCTGAATTGTTTTAATAGTCATAAAATACCCTGCCAACTAGGGGTGTTCAAAAATATCCGTATCCGAAAATCCGATCCGAAAATCCGAAAATCCGATGCTAAATTATCCGAAAAATCGGATATCCGAAATTTCGGATATCCGAAATTCGGATATCCGAATTTTCGGATTCGGATTCGGATAGTGATTTTACAAAATTTCGGATATTTCGGATATCCGATATCCGAATTCGAAAAAATATATTTTCTTTTTTTATATATATTACTATGTTTCGTCGATTAATCTCAAACTTTTTTTCTTTCGTTTGGTTTTGAATACCACAATGTAATATCGAATATGTTTATTTTAATATATTTATTGGATAATGATTTTTTTAGGCTAATTTAATTAAATTTGAATTTTTTTTTTTATAAAATCGGATATCCGAAATGATATCCGAATCCGAATCCGAAATTTCGGATATCCGAAATTCGGATATCCGAAATTTCGGATACGGATTCGGATATCAATATTCACTATCCGAAATTTTCGGATATCCGAAATTCGGATATCCGAATTTCCGGATATCCGAATTTGAACACCCCTACTGCCAACTACTTAATGATGCTTGTAATCTGACCATCAATTGATGATCAATTCCACCCATGACAATTAAATCCCTAAGACTAATCAATTTTGGCACTAAGACAACTAAGTTGATCACAAGCCATTGCTATATATACCATTTTCATTTTCTTAAGCAACATATTATTTACCTAAAGGTATGGATTATAACTAGCAGAAATTATTGCAAACACAAAAGCATCCCACTAAATATCCATTCTAGATATTCAAATATCGACCAAGGACTTTGGAAAATAGTTAGTAATCGGTCATGGTGGATTAAGAAAGGTTGATAAAGGTTTTATGAGATTGGGTCAACTGATATCATTATTGCCATGAAGTGGCTGCATGCCTATTCTTTTCAAGGCGCCTCCAAAATTCAGGCCGAAGTTTAATTTATTTTTAAGTCAATCAATGTGAGTTAGTAATGTTGTTGGATTATTGTAAATGAAGGATACAAGATGATCATTATGTACAAATGTATGTCATTGAAAACCTTTGAAAGCTCTCTTCATAAAACCGCCACCGGTTTTTACTCATGGTTGTTGCTACTCAAGATGTGTATAAAGTATGCTTGCGGATTAGGTTACCTTTATACTGGCTCTAACATCCTCAAACATACTTAATGTTGGGAACAAAAAAGGAAAGTACATTGTTGTTTTCTAACATCTAGTTAATGCATATCAACATCTTTGATAAAAAAACCAACCTACAAAATATAGGATATAATATCAGTTATATACCAAAGTGATTTATGATTCTAGCATTTAGTGATACCGACTAAGGCCCTGTTTGGTATGATCTTAATCTTTAAGATCTGAATTTTTAAGAGGTCTGAATTTTTAAGAGGGTCTGAATTTTTAAGATCTGAATGTTTAACATGCTGTTTGGTTGGAACCACTGAATTGTTGTAGTATGGTAGGGTGGGGGTGGGTGAGTAGGGTGGTGGTAGGTGGGTGGTATGGGGATGGGGTAGGATGTGGTGGGCGGGCTATGGTGCGGTGGGTGTGACTATGGGTGCCTCTTAATTTTATTCAGACATGGTTCCACCTCTTAATGTTTAAGAGGTTGCTGATAGATTAAGAGACTTTTATTCAGATGCTATCAAACATACTTAATCTGAAAATTAAGAGACTGCCTCTTAATTTTTCAATTAAGAGGCTATCAAACATGGCCTAACAATGGTCTGTTTAATATAACTATACCAAATTGATTAATTAGAAATTATAAGAAATCAAACAGAAAATAAAATTCACTGGGTAAAAGCATAACATGATTAAATAGAAATTAATTTAGATTTAGATTTGATAAAATTCTAACATAGACCGGTTGGAAACATTGAAAGTAAAATATACAAAATAAAAATATGAAAAAGTAATTTTTTATAAAAAATTATATATAATAATACAAAAAGATTATAAAAAATTTAAAATTGATAGAATGGCATTTGAATTGAAAATGTTAACATCGAAAAAACCTATAATATAATAAGCGTAAATTGCAAAAAATTCATTAGGTTTACACAAAATCTTGATTTTGATACTATGTTTATTATTATTATTATTATTATTTTGCAATTAAGTAACTAAGTTGTCCAAATTGTTGCAATTTTGACAAATTGACTGGTCAACCCGGTTGTTAACTGACGTGACATGGTGATGTGTCAGTATTTAATGACATGGTACTGAAGTGGCATGATGATCTTTTCTATTTTAGCTAAAACTTTCTTTTATTTTTACTTATTTGACTATGAAGAAAAATAATAACCCAATTAACAAATTCACCTATATATATAAACCATGATTATCACTTATACAGTTATACTAAATATATACTTCACACTTTTAAAATTATTTACAACATGCTTTTTTACTTTTTAGTAGATTGTGTTTTATTATTTTGATTTTGTAACAAAACCTTAACCATAATTTAAAAAAAAAACAATGCATAAAATGAAACAATGTCTTGTGCCATTTCGGGCGAGTAGGAACAATCTAATAATAATCTATCCAAAACACCACTAGTCAGCATGAACTCGTAAATCCTAATCCTTGTAACAACAACAATGCGTCTGTTTCCCATGATCATGTCAAGCTCTCATGCTTCAGCTTCTTACATTCTGTAGTCCCTGCATACCATGCAAATGTGAGTATCACACCCTATATCAATGACCTAAGAATTGGAAGTTGATATACTATTAATTATATGTACATAAACTATGTAAATTACACAATATCTATTAGCAATGAGAAAACTAGTACCCGTACAAAATTCTTTTATAATTTTGAAATAATTGTTCTTTTTTTTAATTTTTAAGATTTTTATGATTAGCAAAATACGTGGTTAAGACTAATAATAATAATAATGATAAAGAAAAACAAAAATCATAAATATAAGCGATAAAAATAAACGACCTAACATGTGACTTTTTGTAAACCACGATTACTAATCGTGAAATTTTGTCAAATAATCACAATAATAACAATAATATTAATAATCTAATAATAACATAAAAGTAATAATAATAATAATAAAAGCATAAAGAAAAACCAACAATCATAAATGCCACCAATAAAAAAACAAACAAGTAAGCATGCGACTTTTTGTAAACGATTATGGACTAATCGTAAATATAAGTGATAAAAAATAAATGATTAAACACATGACCTTTTGTAAACTACATTTATCAATTGTGAAATTTCAACAATAATAACAACAACAACAATAAAAACAACAACAACAACATCAACGATAATAAACGTGACCAATAAAAATAAACGACTAAACACATGACTTTTTCTAAACCTCATTAGCTAATTGTAAACGTAAGCGATAAAAAAATAAACGACTAAACATGCGACTTTTTACAAACCTCGTTAAGTAATTGTAAACGTAAGCGATAAAAAATAAACTATGAAACGCACGACTTTTTGTAAATCATATTGACAAGTTGTGAACTTTTATCAAATAATAACAATAATAATAATCTAATAATAAAATAAATTAATCATCTAATAATAATAATAATAATAATAATATAAACAAAACAAAGAAAAACGAAAATGTAAAAAAAAATCTAATTATAATGGGGTGAATGAAGTATAAAAAACAACAAGAAGAAAATATGATGTGAAAAGGGAGGAATGAAATAAATTTAAATAAGAAAAAAATGGTATATATAGAGTGGTGCTATATGTATACCTTAACATTAATCAAATCAAAAAGGGTTTAAACTAAATCAAAATTTTAACATATATACCTATTTGATTTGATTAATTGTTTTGTTTTATCCAACTTTTATTTTGTTTTGTTCTCTTTATTATTATTATTATTATTAGGACAAATTTTATAAAAGTCCAAAAGTTTACACCTTAATTGCTAATTTACCCAAACATTTTTTCCGTTACTCATTTGCCATTAATTTTTAGAAAACGTTCCAAATTTCAACTTTTAGAAGGTCACCAACAGGTTACCGCTGATGTGGCGTTTCCATTGACTTTGCATTTTATAAAAGCCCAAAAGTTTACCCCTAAAATTTTTTTGTGTTACCGATTTGCCACTAAATACATATTTTTATTATTGATTTACCACTAAGTACTCATAAAACAATTTTTCCTATATAAAATACGTTTTTATTCACACTTTATTTGTACAAAAAAACTTATTTTTATGTAATAATATGTTTTTAATATACTTATGTGTATTGAATGGCTGAATTGGCATACTATGTGGGATTGAATGGGTGATGTGGCTTGGTGATTGGATCGCCACATCAACATGTCTATTAAAAAATAAAAAAGCAAAGAAATAGGGATTTGTAGGACTCGAACTTGAGACCTGTCCCTTTTAGGGTGTGCACTTTAGCTGGTGAGCTAAAGGCTAACTTGGATTATTTGAAAGATAAAGCACACGTCCTAGACGGTACAGATCTCAAGTTCGAGTCTTGTACACCCTCATTTATTTGCTTTTCGTTTTTAAATAGACATGATTACGTGGCAATCAAGTCACTGAGCCACATCAACCATTCAATCCCACTTAGCATGTCAAGTTAGTCATTCAATACACATAAATATATTAAAGACACATTTAAAAAAAATTCTATATAGATAATATGTGAATAAAAACGTATTTTATAGAGGAAAAAATATTTTATAAATGCGTAAAAATACATTTTTAATACGTATTTAATGGCAAATCAGTAACAAACATATGTATTTATTGACAAATCAGTAACAAAAAAATAGTTAGGGGTAAATTAGAAATTTAGGTGTAAATTTTTAGACTTTTATAGATTGCAAAGTCAAGGAAAACCGTCACGTCAGCGGTAACCTATTGGTGACCTTCTAAAAGTTCAAAGTTGAAACGTTTTCTCAAAATTAATGGCAAAGGAATAACAAAAAAAATGTTAGGATAAATTTGTTGGATTAGGTGTCTAAGCTCATAACTATAATTGATATATACTTGAATTGATATTAGCATAGTCATTTTGGGGTGCCCTCAGTAGTCCAAATAGTATTAATGTTAATGGAGAGAGAGAAATAAATAGTTTATTAATTGATCATGTGATGATAAATTAATTAGAAACTAGTTTGGAATTAACTAGAATTAATTGGAATTAATTTGAATTAATTAAAGTACAAGGGCTGAATTGTAATTGTTCGATAGTTGAACAATGGATAATGTTATACGATTTTATAAGGATTTATCCTTAGTAAAATCGCCAACTATATATGGCAGCTAAGAGATTTGGATTTAAAGATAAAATGTTTATCTGGTTTAAATTCAAATAAGACTTGTATCTAAGGTTTATCCTTTATCACCTTGAGGCTATAAAAACCCCTCCCCTGACACCTCATTTTTTGCCCCAACTTCAATGTTGATATTCCTCTGGAGTTTTTCTCTTCTATCTCAAGCAGAATCTATAATCATTCTCTAATGTTTTATAGCGAGCTTTTCTATTAACCTATTTGTTTGGACTTTTGGGTGTGAACCATTAGAGACACAACATTTGTGGTGCTTGCTTCTAAGAGATTTACAAAAGAAGGAATATTGTTATTTACTATAATAACAAGAAGGTATGTAATCCTAAACCCTTTATTTATTTTTCGATTATTTGCCTAGGGTTTCTAGGGTTTCATTTTGATGTTATTAATTATAGGTTCAATAATGAAAAACATAGATCCTTTTAGGTTGCATGTGAACTTAAGGGTTTTAAGTTTATTTGTTTTACCTAAATCCTATCAAAATTAACAATTGAGGTGTAAACTTTTGGACTTTTATAGAATTAACCCTTATTATTATTATTAAATTATATTTATTATTATTTGATTTTAAAAAATTATAACCATTCGTGTTTATTGCTAATCCAATGTCTCTTTTTGTCGTTCGAATTTATATAGTCGTTTATAAACCAAGTGGTTGTATGTAAAATTTATTATTTAAAAAGTCCATCAGGGTTATACCATTTGTTGGTAATCGACATCACATTGTTTGTATATTCATAATAACTTCAGGGACCATTTATGTAAATTACAATCATAATATTGATCGACTGAAATCGAATATATATATATATATATATATATATATATATATATATATATATATATATATATATAATAACAATAATAATAATAATAATAATAATAATAATAATAATAATAATAATAATTTGACTTGATGTATCTTTATATTTATATTTAACTTTTTCTTTAATAATAATGAAACTGATTTGATGTTTTGTTTTGGAATATTATGGTGTGTGACAGCCCTCGCCAGGGATTTATAATTAAAACTTTATTTAGAAATAAAGATATCATTAATTCCAAAGTAGTCTCATCGTTGCGGAAAATACGGTCCCAAAACATCCCAAAAGGTAGTTTAAAACATGTAGCGAGGTGGTATCATAATTCAAGTACAAAACACGGTCTAAATGGCCACACAACTCGTGGTCTTCTAAAAGTCCTTGCTTCATCACGAGCTCTTATTCAAAACCTGAGTACACATCAAAACGGTTAGGCAATTGAAATGCCTAGTGAGATACCCGAGACCGTCTCATTATGAGTGGAAAGGATAACCTTAACACTCGAGACAATATCCAAAATATTCTCTTACACATTTATAGTTGAAGTAAAAACATCATAAAGTTTTCTTAACATAGAAGGTCGTGATATGCACATGCAATGCAACTATCCTAACCCATGTCCACCTCATAAGTCCATCTCACCTCAATGGCACCCACCTAAGTTCACAAGTACACGCACGGAGCATGATACTTGATCCCCGTATGGGTTGAAACTAAGACTAGTGGCCATCACACTAGCCTCATGAGGGGTAGCAACTCCCTCATGCAATTCCCTAATGTCGAGAACAACTACTCCTCACCCTCTTTGTTTTAGAGAAGGGTCAAACTCATAATAACTCCTCACCCTCTTTGATTGAGAAGGGTCAAACTCGTCCTCAAGGTATCCCACGGTCATAACCCCACCCTATATGTAATGCAATATGCAAATAGGATGCTCAAATATCATTTTAGATTTCATAGTACTTGTTCATCAAACATTTTGAAAAGACTCTTTTAATGCTATGCACACATAAGTTTATGCAACAATTAACACATAAGAAGTAATGCATGATAATGGTAATAAAACACAAGGTTGAAAGAGGGATGTGTACTCCCGGTAACTCACCTTCCTAAAGTTCCAAGAAGATGTTACTCTTTGCTTCAACCTCAATCAATCTTCCCCTACAAGATATAACATCCAACATTACTAATAACTCTAAGACTATTTAACTCACTAAGTAGGGTGAAATATTAGTTAAACATGTCCTAGGGGTTTACTTGAACATTAGAACCAAGATCCCAACCCTTAAAGCTCGAAACCCAACTATTCTGGACTGTTCATGCTGACACGTGCCGTGTCTTTTGACACGGGCCGTGTGAATTAGATCAGTGAGCTCAGACCCATCCACACGGGCTGTGTGACCTGGCACGGGTCGTGTGCGGTGCCCAGTAGCCCGATTTTTTGTCCTTTTCACTTCTTTTCTCCCAAATCAAGGTCCAACACTTCTCTAAGTTCATAACCATCAAAAGAACATTATTCCAATCCAAAATAATACATCATTAAACCCTATTTAACCATCCAATGTCATCTCCATTGAATTAAATCCATGCTAACATCCCAAATTTGCTTCATAAGCTTAGATCAAGGAATTCCCAATTCCACTCAAGCAATTGATCAACAATTCAAAGGGTTCCTTCTTCCATTGATTAGAAATCACTAGGAACTCACTTAGACTTATCATAGAACACATTTAGGATGCAAGTTGATTCAATCACCAAGGTTTCACCCATTGATGGGTTTTCCCCAAATATTAGGGTTCATGTGAATCATCAAGTATTCTAAATGATCCTCCAAGCCTAAGACAACCAAATTGTGAAGAGATAACTACTAGAATCCATAATATACACCTTTGGGATCATAGAATTCATCTCCCCCAACTATGAAATTCGAAATTGAACTTAATCTACCCAAAATGATGGGTTTCTAACATGGAGATTAGATTTCTTACCTCAAATCTTCAATTGATGGATGTAATGTAAGTATGTAACGACCGTTTTTTCAAAAAAAAATGTGAATAGTAACTCCGGCGTAAATAGTAACTCAGGCGTGAATAGTACCCGAGAAATGAAGTAAGCGCTTACCTCGTGATGACGTCGACGATGATGTCGTGATGACGTCGACGATGATGTCGTGATGACGTCGTGAATAGTGTTTTCAAGCCCTATAAATAGAGGCCCAACTTCTTCATTTCAACCCACAACAAACACCAAACAACCTTACGATATCGAGGAGTGTTCTGGTGAGGAAAATAGGTCGGGAGGAGTTAGGAGCGAGCGGTAGCTGGTAACGAGGTGCTCGGGAAGTGTTGGAAGAGCGGAACGGGAAACGTGCCAAGGCTTTGCGAAAACGCCAATCTTAATTAAAGAGGGAATACGAAGCAGAGATAAACGCTGTAGTCGACTATAATCAGGTGAGTTTCTCACTACATTGTGTGGACGTTATATGTCCTTTACTGTATTTTGTGTGCTTATAAGATGTTTATAATATGTTGGTGAATTGTACCAAGTTGTGTGTATATACCTTCCTGTTATAATTGTATGGGTTGGGTTATGGTGTGTGTGGGCTCGACGTACAGGGTATGCGCGGCTCTAAGTGCTGAGCCGGGGAATTAGATTTACTGAGCAGATACGTATAGGAGGATATAATCCAATATACTGGGTAGAGCAGATTATGTGACGTGTGGTTGTATTTTTCCTGTTAGGGGTAAAGTATGTGTAGCTGATATGCTGTGTAGTTGTTGGAACTCACTAAGCCGTGTGCTTATCCTTTCCCTTTTAAATTACCATTTCAGGTTGTACAGGTGAAAATGACGGACAGGCATGACGGGTACACACTGATGCTACTTATGTGGAGATTTATGCGGTGAATTGATGTTTAAATGATTTCTAAATATCTTCAAAATGTTAATTATTGAATAAATTTATATTTATTTAAATGAAGATGTTTTATTAAAAACCGGGTGTTACAAGTTGGTATCAGAGCCAAGGCTTGAGTGAATCAGACTCACTTGATGGGTTTTGATCTCAAGCTTGAGACTTAAAAGTTTTCTTTGAAAATATTTTTACAATAAATTATAAGTTGTTTTTCGAGTAAGGGGTTAAATGAATGTTGTTGCAAAGACGCAGTGTGTACCGTCAGCCGACGTCAGTGGGGAAAAGGTTAAGTGCTTAGTCTTTGTTGCTATTTTTGTAATATATGTGTGCTTAAATGCCATTAAAGTGTAGGCAGTAGGAACTAAATAGTCCTAGAATTTTTGAGTTGGCCAAGTTGCATGTTCCTTGATAAGTGATATCCATAAGGTAAATCCTTTTTATTTTGAAAGATTTTCTACGATTATGTTCGTAAAAAAACCTGGGGTATAGGTGGTAAAATTATCGTGAGAAGTGAATTGGGGACTCCTGGACAAGTTCTGAAACGAACGAGGGTATGTGTGGAAGATAGTAGTAGAGCTCCTACTATTGAAAGCACAGGATCCGCGTTCGAATCGGGAGTTGGTCGTAAGGAATCCAATACACTGAGGGTATAACTAATTGGTGTATATGCTGATAAACTGTATTTATACATTCTATTGGTTGGTAATCATAGAGTTTATTGGGATCAATTAGGACGCTGGAGATTGAGAATCTAGTGACGTTTCATTTCTTAATAATTAAGTAATGAACAGTTGATGTGACTATAGTAGACGAGCTGTGCAAAAGTGACACGTTAAGTCTCTTCGTTACTAAGAAAAACACAGATAATGGATGATAAAAAGAAGATGTTGATTGCTAGAATAGTCGATTTTGATTGACTATAAATAAACGTAATGTTATTTAGAGAAGAGCATAAGTCGCAAATTTCATTTCCATATATGGAGATATATGTGAGGCTTCCAGGTCATCTACAGTTGCTGGTTAACAAGTTTTATATACGAAGTGTGTCAGACGACTGTAGTACGATAATGATGAAGGCTGAGGATGTATGTGAGCGTATCAGCAGAAATTGGGATCCAGTAACTGGATGACATAATTTGGAAGAAGACATACGTGAACTAAAGCAATATATAGATGTGAAAAATATACGTACAGACATACGTGTAAATGCTAGAAACATAAGGTTTTATACGTGGTGTCGTATGTTTGCAGAATTAGAGTTTTATCCATTCCAGTACAAGAGAAGTACATGTATACGGGATGGACATATAATAACAACTCGTGAGAGTGCAGATGACATAGTGGTGTGGCGTAAGGGTATTCATGTAGGTAGTGAATACTATGAACGAATGTATCATAATAGGCTAGATGTGGCCTATCAGTGTATCATGTACTTAAAATCTGTTAGTATATGAAAATAATAAGTTGAGAAAATATTGCTAACTGGCCAAGATAACCATCTTGTTAGCATATGTGTGTTGGGTAATAGACTAAGTGAATACCTCTTAAGTAGGTAACTCGTAGGTAAGTAACCGTGGATAAACTGTGTCGGTAGCTGGTTGAATATCTAGTTGATATTAGCTGTGCGGACGAATACGTAAGTATTAAGTGATGATAACCATGGATATGGTATCCTATGGTGGGTGGAGATTTTGTAGTTGTATGTGGAGGCTGAGCTGATATGGGGATTCTTGGTGTCATGTGGTTAGTTGCAGAGCTGTGCAGTCGTATGTGTGTTAACCGTTAAGCCTTTAGAGCGAAAAGCTGTTTATTCTGTGGGGCCACTTATACTTGTAGTTGGGACCACTTATTAGGTGGGGCTACTAGTATTGTGGTTGGGACCACTTATGCTATGGGGCTACTTGTACTTGTGGTTGGGACCACCTATTCCGTGGGGCCATTGGTAACTTGTAGTTGTGACCATTTATTCTGGGGGTTAATAGTACTTGTGGTTGTGACCACTTATTTAGTGGGGCCACATTTGGTAAGACCACATATGTGTTGTGGATCTTATGAGCAGTAATTGTGGTGGGACCACATACAAGTGTTGTGATGGCTTTATTGGCTGGCAGTTCTAACACACATACAGTCGGGTGTCTCGTGAATAGCTGAGCTGTTGAGGTTGTGAATAGCAGGGGTTGTGATATGATGTGGAGAACATGTGATTATGATTATACGATGCATAACAAGTACCTTGCATCCATGATGTCAGTATTGTATTGTGAGTATATGAGATTACATAACGAGTACTTATTAGTCTCAATAGGTTGGCCTAGTTGATTAGAGGTGGTTAATGTGCCAGTATTGTAATACCCTTTGAGTTTACTAATACAACCGTATTGTGTTGAAATAGAGAATGATTGAGTGGAATAATAAGTGTATGTCAACGTTGGAGATTCCGGGGACGAAATCTTATAAAGGGGGGAGAACTTGTAACGACCGTTTTTTCAAAAAAAAAAAAAACTTGTGAATAGTAACTCCGGCGTGAATAGTAACTCTGCATGAATAGTAACTCCGGTATGAATAGTACTCCAGCGTGAATAGTACCCGAGAAATGAAGTAAGCGCTTACCTCGTGATGACGTCGACGATGATGTCGTGATGACGTCGTGATGACGTCGTGAATAGTGTTTTCAAGCCCTATAAATAGAGGCCCAACTTCTTCATTTCAACCCACAACAAACACCAAACAACCTTACGATATCGAGGAGTGTTCTGGTGAGGAAAATAGGTCGGGAGGAGTTAGGAGCGAGCGGTAGCTGGTAACGAGGTGCTCGGGAAGTGTTGGAAGAACGGAACGGGAAACGTGCCAAGGCTTTGCGAAAACGCCAATCTTAATTAAAGAGGGAATACGAAGCAGAGATAAACGCTGTAGTCGACTATAATCAGGTGAGTTTCTCACTACATTGTGTGGACGTTATATGTCCTTTACTGTATTTTGTGTGCTTATAAGATGTTTATAATATGTTGGTGAATTGTACCAAGTTGTGTGTATATACCTTCCTGTTATAATTGTATGGGTTGGGTTATGGTGTGTGTGGGCTCGACGTACAGGGTATGCGCGGCTCTAAGTGCTGAGCCGGGGAATTAGATTTACTGAGCAGATACGTATAGGAGGATATAATCCAATATACTGGGTAGAGCAGATTATGTGACGTGTGGTTGTATTTTTCCTGTTAGGGGTAAAGTATGTGTAGCTGATATGCTGTGTAGTTGTTGGAACTCACTAAGCCGTGTGCTTATCCTTTCCCTTTTAAATTACCATTTCAGGTTGTACAGGTGAAAATGACGGACAGGCATGACGGGTACACACTGATGCTACTTATGTGGAGATTTATGCGGTGAATTGATGTTTAAATGATTTCTAAATATCTTCAAAATGTTAATTATTGAATAAATTTATATTTATTTAAATGAAGATGTTTTATTAAAAACCGGGTGTTACAAGTTGGTATCAGAGCCAAGGCTTGAGTGAATCAGACTCACTTGATGGGTTTTGATCTCAAGCTTGAGACTTAAAAGTTTTCTTTGAAAATATTTTTACAATAAATTATAAGTTGTTTTTCGAGTAAGGGGTTAAATGAATGTTGTTGCAAAGACGCAGTGTGTACCGTCAGCCGACGTCAGTGGGGAAAAGGTTAAGTGCTTAGTCTTTGTTGCTATTTTTGTAATATATGTGTGCTTAAATGCCATTAAAGTGTAGGCAGTAGGAACTAAATAGTCCTAGAATTTTTGAGTTGGCCAAGTTGCATGTTCCTTGATAAGTGATATCCATAAGGTAAATCCTTTTTATTTTGAAAGATTTTCTACGATTATGTTCGTAAAAAAACCTGGGGTATAGGTGGTAAAATTATCGTGAGAAGTGAATTGGGGACTCCTGGACAAGTTCTGAAACGAACGAGGGTATGTGTGGAAGATAGTAGTAGAGCTCCTACTATTGAAAGCACAGGATCCGCGTTCGAATCGGGAGTTGGTCGTAAGGAATCCAATACACTGAGGGTATAACTAATTGGTGTATATGCTGATAAACTGTATTTATACATTCTATTGGTTGGTAATCATAGAGTTTATTGGGATCAATTAGGACGCTGGAGATTGAGAATCTAGTGACGTTTCATTTCTTAATAATTAAGTAATGAACAGTTGATGTGACTATAGTAGACGAGCTGTGCAAAAGTGACACGTTAAGTCTCTTCGTTACTAAGAAAAACACAGATAATGGATGATAAAAAGAAGATGTTGATTGCTAGAATAGTCGATTTTGATTGACTATAAATAAACGTAATGTTATTTAGAGAAGAGCATAAGTCGCAAATTTCATTTCCATATATGGAGATATATGTGAGGCTTCCAGGTCATCTACAGTTGCTGGTTAACAAGTTTTATATACGAAGTGTGTCAGACGACTGTAGTACGATAATGATGAAGGCTGAGGATGTATGTGAGCGTATCAGCAGAAATTGGGATCCAGTAACTGGATGACATAATTTGGAAGAAGACATACGTGAACTAAAGCAATATATAGATGTGAAAAATATACGTACAGATATACGTGTAAATGCTAGAAACATAAGGTTTTATACGTGGTGTCGTATGTTTGCAGAATTAGAGTTTTATCCATTCCAGTACAAGAGAAGTACATGTATACGGGATGGACATATAATAACAACTCGTGAGAGTGCAGATGACATAGTGGTGTGGCGTAAGGGTATTCATGTAGGTAGTGAATACTATGAACGAATGTATCATAATAGGCTAGATGTGGCCTATCAGTGTATCATGTACTTAAAATCTGTTAGTATATGAAAATAATAAGTTGAGAAAATATTGCTAACTGGCCAAGATAACCATCTTGTTAGCATATGTGTGTTGGGTAATAGACTAAGTGAATACCTCTTAAGTAGGTAACTCGTAGGTAAGTAACCGTGGATAAACTGTGTCGGTAGCTGGTTGAATATCTAGTTGATATTAGCTGTGCGGACGAATACGTAAGTATTAAGTGATGATAACCATGGATATGGTATCCTATGGTGGGTGGAGATTTTGTAGTTGTATGTGGAGGCTGAGCTGATATGGGGATTCTTGGTGTCATGTGGTTAGTTGCAGAGCTGTGCAGTCGTATGTGTGTTAACCGTTAAGCCTTTAGAGCGAAAAGCTGTTTATTCTGTGGGGCCACTTATACTTGTAGTTGGGACCACTTATTAGGTGGGGCTACTAGTATTGTGGTTGGGACCACTTATGCTATGGGGCTACTTGTACTTGTGGTTGGGACCACCTATTCCGTGGGGCCATTGGTAACTTGTAGTTGTGACCATTTATTCTGGGGGTTAATAGTACTTGTGGTTGTGACCACTTATTTAGTGGGGCCACATTTGGTAAGACCACATATGTGTTGTGGATCTTATGAGCAGTAATTGTGGTGGGACCACATACAAGTGTTGTGATGGCTTTATTGGCTGGCAGTTCTAACACACATACAGTCGGGTGTCTCGTGAATAGCTGAGCTGTTGAGGTTGTGAATAGCAGGGGTTGTGATATGATGTGGAGAACATGTGATTATGATTATACGATGCATAACAAGTACCTTGCATCCATGATGTCAGTATTGTATTGTGAGTATATGAGATTACATAACGAGTACTTATTAGTCTCAATAGGTTGGCCTAGTTGATTAGAGGTGGTTAATGTGCCAGTATTGTAATACCCTTTGAGTTTACTAATACAACCGTATTGTGTTGAAATAGAGAATGATTGAGTGGAATAATAAGTGTATGTCAACGTTGGAGATTCCGGGGACGAAATCTTATAAAGGGGGGAGAACTTGTAACGACCGTTTTTTCAAAAAAAAAAAAACTTGTGAATAGTAACTCCGGCGTGAATAGTAACTCTGCATGAATAGTAACTCCGGTATGAATAGTACTCCAGCGTGAATAGTACCCGAGAAATGAAGTAAGCGCTTACCTCGTGATGACGTCGACGATGATGTCGTGATGACGTCGTGATGACGTCGTGAATAGTGTTTTCAAGCCCTATAAATAGAGGCCCAACTTCTTCATTTCAACCCACAACAAACACCAAACAACCTTACGATATCGAGGAGTGTTCTGGTGAGGAAAATAGGTCGGGAGGAGTTAGGAGCGAGCGGTAGCTGGTAACGAGGTGCTCGGGAAGTGTTGGAAGAACGGAACGGGAAACGTGCCAAGGCTTTGCGAAAACGCCAATCTTAATTAAAGAGGGAATACGAAGCAGAGATAAACGCTGTAGTCGACTATAATCAGGTGAGTTTCTCACTACATTGTGTGGACGTTATATGTCCTTTACTGTATTTTGTGTGCTTATAAGATGTTTATAATATGTTGGTGAATTGTACCAAGTTGTGTGTATATACCTTCCTGTTATAATTGTATGGGTTGGGTTATGGTGTGTGTGGGCTCGACGTACAGGGTATGCGCGGCTCTAAGTGCTGAGCCGGGGAATTAGATTTACTGAGCAGATACGTATAGGAGGATATAATCCAATATACTGGGTAGAGCAGATTATGTGACGTGTGGTTGTATTTTTCCTGTTAGGGGTAAAGTATGTGTAGCTGATATGCTGTGTAGTTGTTGGAACTTACTAAGCCGTGTGCTTATCCTTTCCCTTTTAAATTACCATTTCAGGTTGTACAGGTGAAAATGACGGACAGGCATGACGGGTACACACTGATGCTACTTATGTGGAGATTTATGCGGTGAATTGATGTTTAAATGATTTCTAAATATCTTCAAAATGTTAATTATTGAATAAATTTATATTTATTTAAATGAAGATGTTTTATTAAAAACCGGGTGTTACATGTAAACCACTTAGATCTTGCTAAGATCAAGCTTCTCCACTTAAATCTCCTGAAAATCTCCTTCTCTCCCTTGCTCTCCTCTCAAAAACGTGATCTACAATGGGAGATGGAGGTTTTCCCCAACTTAAACTCCCACTTTTTTAGTTTTTGCAAACTAGTCCTTCCAGAACTTAAGTTATGTCATATTTGCACTAGAAGTCCTTCCCCATCACTTCTAAAATGTTTATTACAAACTAAGTCCTTCTTCTAGAACTCCATATGGTAAATTTCCATTTATACCCTTATTAAGTCATTTTAGACTAGTTACTTCTTCAAACTTCACATTTTACTTAAATTTACTATGAGATAATTGTTATAATTATTAAATTTATTATTTTTATTTATTAAATTATTTACCCTAGATAGAGGATGTTACATGGTGATCTTTTAAGCCGCATAAGTCACTCGTTGAGTTTTTTTTGAATCGGGTTCTTGTGAATATTGGTTGCAAATGCCTGATACCGTTATTCTCATCGTTAACAGACTTTGGTTTACTATTATTATTATTATTTATACTGTTATTTTTCATAGATACATTCGAATTTGACATAACTGTTTTGATATAATTTCACATAATTTCATAAAATTGTAAGCGTTGTTCCCTGTGTCCTAAATAAATAAAAAAACTATTGTTTATTGTTACTAAAACATAAAAACTATAAAATCTAAATTCATTATTATTGTTTTTCTAATAATAATAATAAAACAAATAAAATACTATTAATAAAAAGAAGATAAAAAATAATCAAAATAGACAAAAGACAAAAAAACGTTCAAATCAGGGGCTACAAAAAGTAAATAAAGAAGTATATATAAATTCACCCGTAAATATAACATTTTATCATTTGTCTTTTTTAAACATGTTTTTTATCTTAAGTAATCAAATCATTTATTTGGGATGTATCTCTTGTTTCATTATAAATAAGCATATAACCATTTAAATATTTTAAAAATACGTTACTTAAAACAGGAGCTATTGAGGTAATTGAATATAGAATTCTTTACAACTTGCTTTTTAGTAGATTGTGTTTTACTATTTTGGTTTTGGAATAAAACCTTAACCATAGTTAGGTTAGTATACTCAGGTGAAAGATCAATAAACTACTCCATTTACCGGTTTGGTTGGATATTAGCTGTCAAAAGATATATGATTCCAAATATGACGTCATCCGACTTTTTATGGGTATTTTTGTTTGATATTGTAATTAATAAACCTTTTATAAATAGCCACTCAAAAAAGTCTTTCAAAATCCCCTTTCCCCCTCGACTCCTCTACATACACTGACCTCTTCTTCTCACCTTCCGGCACCGAATATCCCCTCCGGCGAACGATTTTGTGGTTTTATTCGAACAAATTACGTAACTTAAGATCAAATCAACTAAAAGTTTGTGTGTCGGCTTAATCTGACACGTATTGATGTATATATAGAGGAATATGCCATGAACAGAGGATCGGTGATGAATTTTCCACTGAAGCATCGGTGAAATGCACGCCGGAATTTGAGAGGTAACAGGTAAGGTTTGTTTGGTTGTTTTAAAGCGAAATTCTGCTTTTTGACTTTTTGTTATGATTTATGTGAATACTCTACTCTCTGTGATTTTTTGTTAGTTGTTTCGTGAATTGCAAGTTGTATACATGTCGTGTTTTTGATTTTCTGAAAATTTGGAGGTTATTTGTGTTTTTGCGTGGATAGCTTATGGTATTTCAGTTCATGACAACGATGATTACTTGAAAAGGAAAAGGAAAGTGGAGAAAATTTAGGATCAGTTAGGGTTTTGTAGAAGGTCGTACTCTTATTTTGAACATTTCTGTTCTAACACTTCAGTTTACCAGGATTTTTTTTACTTCTTTTATATTCTATACGAAATAATGCACAACAGATGATGATTTTTGTTCTCTAACTTTATGCTCTTAGTCTTTTTCTAAGTAGATAATATTCAAATTTACAATCAATATACTTTCAAGTTAGATTTTAGGGATTTTAATGCTTCATTTTCATGTGGATCTTGTCTAGCTACAGACTTTGAATGCACATTTGATACTGTTTACCGTGGCACTTGAAGTCTAGATTGAAGAACACATAACTTCCATGCTTTCCTACTTTCAATAAGAATAATGGTCTATTGGTACCTATATAAGGACTCTTTCAATATTTAATTCTAATAATGCTATCTAAGGGACCCATTCTCAAATATAATAATGTCAAAATGTACGTAAGGTGGCTTCTTTGACTTAAACTATACCGTTTCTTGCCCTCCCCGTTTGTTCAAATATTAAATCTAGCATGCATTATGACAAGTGTCCTTACAATAAGACAATGAATTTTGTGAGTTTGCATTAAACAAATGTCAAATGTTTGTTTCTTATGGTTTGACTTGTCAACCTTGAACCTATCTTCTTCATTTATATCATTTTTTTTCTGTCGTAAGCAGCTTCTAGGAACTTACATATGTGTTCTTTCCAATGCTTTTTTTTTTTAATAATAAACTATAGTCCGAGTTCTTGAAATCATGAACTTGATTGCATATTTGCATGTATCATTCTATTGTTTTTACAATGTTTGACAATTTTACTTTGTATTAGTTATATTAAGACAAAAGATTAAAGCAAGTGGTTAAGATGATGGAACACAAACGAAGTCCAGTAACTATTGAACAAGGGAGCCTCACTTCTTTAACACCAAAAAGGCACAAGGCTGGTTTATCAATCTCCTCCAAGGTTAATATTGTAATTTTACATGAAATTGTTAAAGATTCCGTCTTTACGGTTCTTGAATTTGTTAACAGGAAAGAAAAGAAAAGGTCGGTGAACGGGTTGCAGCCCTTCAACAGCTTGTCTCACCATATGGCAAGGTACATTGAGAAATAGCAATGTACTTTCATTTGTTTGTTTATTCTAGCATCATAGTTTTCAAAGTACAATGTTGTAATAAGAACAAAGTTAAAAGTAGAATGCTATTTATGGATAGATTTTACAATAGAGTATTTGTTTAATCATTAATGTAAAGTCTTTTAATTGCAGACAGATACCGCGTCTGTACTTCTTGAAGCAATGGAGTACATACACTTTCTTCATGAACAAGTCAAGGTTTGCTCACTTTTAAGTTATTAAAAAGTATTAAAATTTTAATTAAGTTTGAAACATAAAAATAAAAATTTTGTATAAAAATTGATCCAACCCAATACCATTTTGGTTTTATACTATTCATGTACACCAAATATATGATGGTAACTTTTTTTTTTTTTTTTTTTTTTTTGCAATCTAGTCCTTCAATCTGAATTTTATGCATTATAGTTTATTATTTCTTTACTTGTAAGATTATATTTATATATTATAAATCAAATTGATATTAATAAATGATCAACACTAAATTTTAAATTTATTTTTGTTTCAAACTTATTCAAAAAGTTAATACCTTTTAATAATTTAAAATACATTACACATTAAGTAAAATGCATACTTTACATACATAAAACTAGTAATCTATTGAAAACACAAAAATAATACATTGAGATAAAGAGCATGCGTAATATTTCATTTAAACATGTGTTAAATGTAAACCTTTTCCATATAGTATTATGGTTGTTTTTAATAATACTATAAGTAATTCAAAATTAACAAATATACGATTATTTATTTTGGTTATAATTCTTCTAATGTAATTTACAAAGTTGTTATAAGTTATAACTAAATAAACGCCAGTCAAATTTGCAAAAAAAAAAAAAAACAAAAAAAAAAAAAAAAACAAATATAAGTCCTTTTTTTTTGAAAATTCATATAAGTTATTAAAAAGAATATTCCTAAAATTTTATTTTTAATGCAATATATTGCGTTTTTTTTTTCCGATAAGAGTAATTTACTTTAATTTTAATCCTTAATTTTTCAGGTGCTGAGTGCTCCTTACCTTAACAGCAACTCAACAAATCAGTCTCCGGTTAGATCCCATAATTTTAATTTTTATTCTTTCAATTCCCCAAATAATTTTAATCATAAATTATCCAGTCAGCATTTTAGTGTAACGATTTTTAAAAATATGGTGATTTGTAGGAATTAGGGTCAAATAACTTGAAAAGCAAAGGGTTGATTTTGGTTCCAATTTCATATACAATGGGAGTTGCTAGCAGCAATGGAGCGGATATATGGGCCCCAATCAAGACCAATTCTGAAAATCGTAGAAAATTAACAGACATCATGTAGATTTATTGGTTTTTTAGGGGGAAGAGTTGGTAGAAAAATATATAAATAAATGCATAATAAGTTAAATGTCTAGAAAATAAATTAAGAAATGATAAGGAATGAATGTATTTATTGGTGGTTCTACATTTGTTTTTTCAAGTGTAGATATGAGAAGCATATTATTATGATAAATTGATTTTTGTTAATAATTAATTTAAAAGGTTGTATGTATTAAAAATTTAAAATACGTTTTGAGCCAAGGTTTCTTCTAGAAACTGGATGGTTCCAAATAAAATAAAATAGTGGCCTAATAAATTTATATTTGTTTTGGGGTTTTTAAAAGTGGAATACTATGATAACAAACAAAATGGTTACCTAAAACTTTGTCTGATCATAATCATCGCATCGTTGTGTTAATTTTTTTTATTATGCGTGACTATATCTGAAAATTTCTCATTAAATAGAATCGATGACCTAAATTTCCACAAAACCATGACATGCAATTCCTTGAAATTACACCGTGTAAAACTTATCGATCGCAATTTGGTCTGAACAAGACAACTTCTTGATTTTGGAGGGCCTCTTGATTTATTTTGGAATATGTATGGCTCGAGTAATGTCCTATTCATTCCTTGAATTAAGTTATGCTATTGCTAACTATTTGTTTACATTCCCCTTCAATTTTAACTGTGACAAGGTTTCGATTGTATCTTAGGCGAGCTAGCATGTTGCGAGTTGCTGCCTTTGTAAACACATCGGCTATCTGGTCATTAGAGGATATAAATCGGTCATCAAGAGCAACCATTGTCACATTCTCTCTAACAAGGTGAAAATCTAATTTCATGTGCTTTGTTCGTGCATGGAACACCGGACTGGCTGTTAAATAGGTAGCTCATAGATTATTACGCCATAATACTGCATGTCGTGGCTGGTAGATGCCAAATTCCATAAGCAAGGATTACTCCCATGTTGCTTTTGCAGTACCATTAGCTAGACACACTCAAGTGTCTTGGCTGAAAACGAAAAGCATCACGTGTGATAGTGAATGAGTCGCGTCATGAAGGCAGAAAAATGGTAAATGGCAAGACAATGCGATGAGTGAGAAAAAGCATGACACGTTCATGTGGAGTAAACATGAAAAGTTGCTTCTGCAGTACCATTACTCCATTAGTACACTGTGTCATATGGAGGAAACATGACACGTTCTTCAATAAAATACAACGCGATGAGTGAGAAAAAGCATTACGCAACGCGTCATAATAAAGAACATGTCGCATAAATTGATCGAAAAGTCCTCCATGTCGACTTCATCTACCAACGCGGCGCGTCATGGGTAAGGACGCAGAGCGATGTGTATGTAGTGGGGTTTCCATTGTGAGCCATATGTTCTACGCGGCACGTAAAATGCACAGTAAAGTTCCTTCCCGTGGTGCATTTGACTAAGCTTATGTTGGACAAACACTCATCTCGTCTTCTTCTTCTAGCTCTTCCCCTTCTCGAATGGTCTAACTTTTGAGTTTCTCACTCCCGCTTCTTTGTGGGAATCCCCCTACACGTATGGTACCAACAGTCCAACACCTCTCTAGTACAACTTAATGCTAAAATTCTGCAAAAATCCAAGCAAGCAGAAACAGTATCACAAGGGAAAAACTAAAACATAAACTAAAATAGGAAAACAAGAAAAACATAAGAAAACAAGAAAACACAAAACTTGAAAACCAATAATCAAATAAGATAAATTGTTTAAAACGGTTCTCTGACAACGACGCCATTTGATCTGTTCGTGTCGGACCAATCCCTGACATGTCTCATTTGATCTGTTCGATTACAATGTGGTCTAAACAAGACATATTCTTGATTTTGGAGGGGCCTTATTTATTTTCGAATATCTCTGGCTTAGTGCTTGAGAAAATATGGTTTGAATAAAGTCATACTATTCTAAAAAAATTGGTGACCGATTATGGTCAAACTATTTTCAAATCTTTCTCCTGTAGTTTCTTATGGAGGGGTTTGAAGAAGTTGTTAAGTCCTCTTAGAGTTGTCATGTAGAGAATTAAAGTAATCATAGTAAAATATAAGAATTGGTCGCAAGTATCCTATCTATACAACAAACCATTCCTTGAATTAAGTTATGCTATCACTAACTACCTTGTTTACATTCTCCCTCAATCTTAACTGTGACAAGGTTTAGATTGTATCTTAGGCGATCTAGCATGTTGCAACTTGCTGGCTTTGTAAACCCATTGGCTACTTGGTCATTAGAGGATATAAATCGGACATCAAGAGCACCCATTGCCACCTTCTTTCTAACAAAGTGAAAATACACTTTTATGTGCTTCTTCCGTGCTCGGAACACTGGATTGGCTGTTAAATAAGTAGCTCCTAGATTATGACACCATAATACTGGCGGTCGCGGCTGGCAGATGCCCAATTCCATAAGCAAGGATTGCACCTACGTTACTTATGTTGTACCATTAGCCAAAGCCTTATATTCATCTTTTGTGATGGATCGCGACACCGTAGGATGCTTGCATGAACTCTATGAAATTAGATTAGGGCCTAGAAACACTGCAAATCCTCAGGTAGACCTGTGATTATCCATGCTCCTGCCCAACCAACATCTGTAAACACACTCAAGAGTCTAGAGTTGGAATGTCGAATGCAAAGCAATCTATTTGTCGTGCCTTTTGCATATCTTAAGATGCGCTTGTCCGCTTCCCAATAAACATCAATGGGTTTTGAAAGGTATTAACACACCTTGTTAACCACAAATGAAATATATGGCCATGTTATCGTAAGATACTACATGCATCCAACCATGCTTCTATATTTGAAAGCATCACCATCACTAAAAGTTGTTCCATAATCACGAGCAAGTTTGTTCGTAACAAACAAAGGGGTTGAAACGCTCTTACGATTCTCTATGTGAACACAATAAAGAAGATCATATGCATACTTATGTTGCATCAAGGTGATTCCTCCTAAACTGTGGACGACTTCAATCCCTGAGATTTAATTCAGCTGTACAAGGTCCTTGATCGGAAAAGAGGAAGACAAGGCATATACTAACTGATCAACAACTTTTTGAGAAGAGCCAAAAATTACAATATCATCTACATAAACAAGCATGTAGATAGTAATGTACCCATGATGAAATAAGAAGCAGAAGGTGCGGACCTTGGAAGAATGGAAACCAAGCTTGTCATTAAATTGGGAAAACCAGGCATAAGGGGACTGCTTTAGGCTATAAAGCGCCTTCTGGAGTTTGCACACATAATGAGGCTGTTGAGGATCCTCAAATCATGGAGATTGCTGCATGTAAACTTCCTCATCCAATAAACCATGAAGGAAAGCGTTTCTTACATCGTTCTGTCAAAGATTCCATCCTTGAGATACTGTAAGGGCAAGATCAATCGAATTGTCGCTGGTTTCACAACTGGACTGAGAGTGTCCTGATAATCCATATCATATTGCCGAGTAAAACTACGAGCGACCAAAGCGTGTTGTACTTGCCAATGGAACCATTCAAGTGCTGTTTAAGCTTGAAGACCCACCTACAACCGACCACATTAACACCAGTTGGATGCATGATAATAACCTATGTGTTGTTTTTCTAGAGTGTATCAAATTATGCCTCTTTGGCACTTCGCCATGCCGTCTCAAAGAGGGCCAGTCGATGAGAAGTAGGCTCGACGAAGAAGGCACGTTTGTTCGGATTATAATGAACACTTCCGTCAGTGAATTTTCGAGATTTCCTGATACGAGCACGAGTTGTGACGCCATGTGGAGATGGAGTAGGAACCGCCAGAGCAACAACATTGCCGACAACCATAGGTGTGGGCACTAGACTATCTATGATAGGAGTTTGTAACGGGGATGCCATATCCGGCAAACCTGGCTCATACGTACCCAATACAAGAGGTGCTGGTGCATGCCCATTTACGTACGTGTCACTACTAGAAAAAAGGCTTTTAATGACATACGAACTATGACACACACTGATTTTATGACATACAAAACTGTATGTCATAAAAAAATGTCATCTTTTTAAGATCTAAAGATTTTATGACATACATAATTGTATATCGTAAATATGTGTCATCTATTTGATGTATTTACGACATAAAAAATTGTATGTCATCTTTTGCTCATAATAAAGAAACTAAAAGAACACGGAGGGCACTTTGATATATTTGTATGTCATTAAAAAAATGTCGTTTTATTTCCGTCTAAATAGATATCGATCGATCATCCCGCTTCTCTCATTTTCGCTTTTGATTTCTTCCACTTCACTCATTTTCTCTCTATACGGTAGCCGCTTTTAGGGCAGTCGACTCGGTCCTTCGCCATTCTCGCTTCTTACGGAATCGAATGGTTGAATCTACAACTAGGGTTTTGACTACCGAGGTATGTGCTTCAACTAACAAAGGAGGATTATATTTTTACAAAGAAATCACGATTCAGATGAAAAAGATGGGATTTGCTAGGTTTCTACAAAGGAACCGATTTAGTGTGAGGCGGTGATTCCCAGTGTAGTGCGAAAACTAGATATGTATCTTCATTTGTTGGTAAGTTTGGAATAACGTGTTTGTTGCTTTATTTTGATTTGAATTGTTTCCTCAACTCCTACGGTTCTCACGAAAGCTAAAGATATTCCTTAATTGTTCTAGTACTTGCATCTAACTCTTTAATTAATCGTTTATTTGGATTTCCAATACTTTATTCGTTGTTTAATTGCTGCCTCAACTACTATTGTTTATTTGGATTTTGTTTATTCGATAATTTCTGTTTTATATTTATCCAAAACGGAAGTTTGGGGAAGGAGAACTCAACAAGCATGGCAAATCGTGTCTAGTATCGTTCAAAATGAGGTGAGTTTGACTAATCAAAAGGTTCTCGTGTATTTGCAGCATATGTGCTTTTATTGCTTCAAAATTATTATTACATGAATTAATTATAAAAATAACTTGTAAAAATAACTTGAAAATTATTATTTGGATAGTTGACGGTTTTTTATTCTATTTTGTCCAAAAATTATGATATTTACACTAGTTTGAATTTGTATAGTTTGATTGGCATTACCCATTTTATCCTTTATAGTATTTCCCAAATTTCCATTACGCATTTGTTTCTTAGTGGCATCTAATTTTCCCTTTTTTTTTCAGGTCATGAGAACAAGCATATCCATAGATGTGAATGTTCTTGTAATTGGAATTCATAAAAAATAAAAGGTATACATATTTATGGGATCAATCTCCACTTTAATTCAGAATTGTGATCCCAAAATTCCTGCATATATTTGATCCCCAAAATTCCTGATGGGATCAATCTACATGATTGCAAACTAGTGATGCTCCTTCACTGTAAGTTACTCATTTTCCTGTTTGAAGAAAAGTTATTATATACTTTACTGTTGTAGTTTTGCTCTTGTGATTAGGGCTCCATGCGAGATAAAACCGAAAAGATGGATGAGTATGTTATTCCGTATGGTGATTGGTTTGAATATGTATCATCTACACACTACATGGCTGAAATTACAAGTATCTCATGTGTGCTTTAAAACCACATTTTTTTCAAGCTTCAAAAATCCTATTTTTGGTGGTCATAACCGATTAATGTTGATATGAAGGTGATCTGTGGTGGTCTTATGGTGGCTAGTGGTGGGGTGGATCTCTCATTTTGGTTGATTTTTGCATTTTTGGTATGTTTATATGTTCCCTTTGATTCCGGATCCAAAAATAAGTTCAAAAGTTTCACCGGATGTGTTATTGTGCAGGTGGCAAATCTGGCTTTTACAGCAACGGAAACACAAAGATGGCATTTAAATGCATTTTCACATATTACTAATTCCAAATCAGTGTACAACTTTGATGCATGGAGTACAACAAAAGCTTGTGGAATTCGAGTATTTGTAGATATAACCGACCCACACGAAACCCGAATACCCGAAATGTGTTTAGTGTCGGGTATTAGTTAGAATTCTTTTGATGTTATTATTTTGTATTTGACATAAGACATTGTACTAATGTGGTAATGGATTATTAATAAAATTTTATTTCATATTATGAGATATTAATTATATTGTGTGATTTAATTTTAATGCTAGTAAATCATATATATATATATATATATATATATATATATATATATATATATATATATATATATATATATATATATATATATATATATATATATAATTTGTTTAAAAAAAATTTATGACTTACATTGTAAGTCATAAAGGTTTGTCATTAATGTATGTCGTAAATTCACGACACACAAATGTGTGTCATCTGTCATTTATGACAGGGGCTTCCTTGACATACATTTGCGTGTCATCTATACCCTTTAATGACACGCAATGCGTGTCATTAAAAGCCTTTTTTCTAGTAGTGTGTCTTGGTTATCGATTATGCATGGCCTCTGGACATTGATCATAGACGCATTCATGGGCGCCAGTTGTGTTGATGCTGCAGCTGCATTAGAAGTGTTAGACAACAAAAACCATTAGTCATACTTCTGTATATGATCATTTACACTTACCAGTTCAAATGGAGGAAATAACATATTTTTAGACATAATAGATGGTGTGGTGGAAACATGTGGAGTCGATTCATTAAATATCACATCCCATGATATGTATACCCGACCAATACTTTTTATCCAAACACTTGTACATTTTCTCCATGGAATTGTATCATAAGAAGACACAAAGTTTGAACCGGAAGTCAAGTTTACGAGTGTCGTATTTGCAAAGACTTGGCCAACATATACATCCGAAAGTAAGAAGAAAAGAATAATAAGGGATTATGTTGAGGAGACATGTGATGGGTGTAAGTAATTTAGAGTAAGACTAGGCATGCGGTTGATGAGATACAAGCTGTCAAGAATGCCTCATCCCAAAATCGAAGAGGGAGTGGGGAATGCAGCAGGAGTGCCAAACTCTTTTCAATGATATGGTGATGTGTCCCTTCAGTCATTCCATTATGATGTGGTGTATGAGGACATGACACATGGTGAGAGATACTTGAGTGTTGCAAATATTTACAAAGCTTTTGGTACTCAACATTCAACAATACGCTGTGGGTAATCAAGACACTTTCAATCCAGTTGTGAAACCAAAGAAAATTTAATTGAATCTTTCCTTGGCAATATCCCGAGGATGACATCTTCAGTAGATCGATGTAAGCAATGCTTTCCTTCATGGTTTATTGTATGAGCAAGTTTACATGCGACAACCGCCAATATTTGAGGATTTTCAACGACCTCATTATGTGTGCAAACTCCAGAAGGCGCTCTATGGCCAAAAATAGTCCCCACATGCCTGGTTTTGCCTACTTAGTAGTGACAATCTACATCATATTGGTTTCCACTCTTCCAAGTTCGACACTTCTCTCTTCTTGATTCATCACGGGGACATTACAATCCAGATGATTAAGGTGATCTGGAAGATTCTTCCATAGAGTCGAAGGTTTGTGAGGGGAGCAAGACGGCAGAAACTAGAGTGTGAATGATCTAGCTTTGATACCATGTAAAAGATAAAAATTTGTCACAAGTTACCTCGTGGGTTTCTGTAACATCTGTGTTTTGGGCCTAGAACTTTCGAGCTTAAATCGATAAGAATAAATTTTATTTTTGAAAAATAATTAAAATAAATAAATAAATAAATAAAGGATAATAAATTTAAAATTTTATATTGTGACTAGAAATATAATTCAAGGATCCAAATAAAGTTTTGATGAATAATTGAAAGATTTAAAATCCATTTTGAACCAAAGTTGAGAATTTAAGACGTAGGGACTAAAATTGTCAAATTTGACAAACTTAGCATATCTAGCTTGACTTGTCAAGGACTTAGATATTATGGAAATTATGGTGACAGGTTGAAGTGGAGAGTTGGATTATGCTAGGCATTTCTTTTTAGGAATAAGGGAAGTGAGAATGACCTTTTTTGCCAAATGACCAAACTATGGGTTAGGGTTGACCGAGTCAATCATCTAGTTGAAGATGAATCGTATTTTTGGGGCAAAAGTCTAAATTTGGAAACTTTCATTAAAGAATGAAGTCATTTGGAGTTAAAAGTTGGCAATTTTGGAATTTAGGGACCATTAGCCAATTCATGAAAGGTGCAATGTTTTAAATGGGGATTCTCCCAATTTCAGCCATTTGGACGTTCTTGGGAGGAGAAGAAGAGAGGGTGGCGATTTTTCTTGAGATATAGAGGATTGAGTGTTAGAGCTTGATGATTGATCATGCCCTTGAAGCTCCCTTGCAAGTTAAGGTATAAACTCCTATTTTCTATCTTAAAAAGCCATTCTAGGGTTTGGGATTCTGTTAAATCCGAAAATTCTGATTTATGGGAGTTAAATCCTAGGATCCCAAATGTTAGTTTATGACTCTTGTCCATTATGTGATCATTAGTCAATCAATGGATGACTTAGTATCACCTCTAATGAAGAAATGGGTGTTATAAACCCTAGAACCATTAATATGTTGATATATGGTTAAACCTTGTGTTTTGATTCTTTTGATGTGTTGTGGATGAAATAGATCATTTCTAATGGTTTCCTTGTGATTCCTAATCAAAGATGTTGAGAAAATGACTCTAAAATCACTAGATCTATGATGGAATTGGGCCTTTGAGATTCTAGAACCATGAATGTGTTGAACTTGGCAAGTTGTACCTTAGATTCTTGATGTATTGGTTTTGGTTAGATTGTTTCTTAGTTGGATAGAATGATCTTAAACTAATGTTAGATCTTGATACCTTGAAGTCTAATGGAACCATGATTAGAATTGGACATTCCATGAGTTTTCCACCATTTGGATCAATGATTGGAATTGGGTATCGATGAGGTTATCTTATTTGGAATAGAATCATGGAGTCGGAATGAATCCCTTGGGGATGACCTAATGATTAAGTGCTTGCTTGATTGCTTACAAGTGTTGGATGCAATGAGTGACTTGGACTTGAAGATTTAACTCCATGTCTTGATAGATGAATAAACATTTTAGCATTAAGTCCTTAATGAATAAGTCATGAATATTAGGAAAATTTGAAGAGAATTATTGTTGGGAACCTTGGAAATTGTCATTACTTAGTTGTATAGGAGTTTGGGTAGATTTGGAATGCATTTGGAATTGTTTTAAACAAAAATTGTACATATTGGGAATGGGTGCCCATATTCACATAGCTCGGATGGCCCGTTTCACTAGCTTTGTGCGGCTCGCACATTTGCAAATATGAGAATTGGGCTTTCTGATGTCATGCGCGACCCGCATGACCTTTGTTTAGTACATATTAGGAATGGGTGCCCAATATTCGCGACCCGCGTGACTGCTGGGACAAACGTTTGTGCATTTCTGTTTAGTATCATTTTCCTTAGGCTTTGATCCTTGGTGTTTGTTTCCCCAATTTAGTGAACTATTGATTTAGAGTTGTTTACTATGTTAACTCCAATTATGATGGATGTTTAACCATTTCATAGAGCCTCCGTTGCAATACCCGGGTGTGAAAACTGTAGCTAGCAACAATTTAACATGAAAGACAATTTAGAAATTTTAATGAAATTTTGTGTTTTGTGTTAATGCTACTAAAAGTTATAGATAAAAACTATTTTAGTATTGTCCAGCTCAGTTCAGTTTAGTCCAATTCCATCTTATTCGGTTCGGTCGTGTCACTATACAAAACATTGCCTTAAGGATTAAATTTCTACATTGATTATGTACATGTGACACTAACTTGGAAATCTAGCCATTATTATTATTATTATTATTATTATTTTTTTTTTTGCAAAAAGACGATGTTTTTTTACCAACGACATGGAAATACATATTATCCATGAATTGTCACTTTGATAACGCTACCTTATAGTATTTTGAAATGGACTTCAAAGCATCTCATTGTCGTACTTAAACATGACAGATCTTGATGTTAAATAACTAGACGACAAGATATGTCATATCACATCACTATCAAAGAATTGTAATAGGATATTGGTAAAAAAAAACCCTTCATTATTAACTTATGATATCTCATCAATTTGAGTTTCTATATATATATATATATATATATATATATATATATATATATATATATATATATATATATATATATATATATATATATATATATATATATATATATATATATATATAATGATATTTTTTAATTATCTTCTTTTTTTTGTAATTTTATAACTATTATTAATTGTTTTTATTTAATATAAATACTTATTTTGGTATTTATAATTTAAATTTTATTCTAACTTTTTGACGTTTAGTTCGAATACGTTTTCTAATGTGTTTTTTTTAACGTTTTGTTCGTTGGTATCATTTAGCGTTGTAATTTAGTAATTTTTGTTCTAATTTTTGACGTTTTGTTTGAACACATTGTAATTTAGTATTTCTAATTTAGGTTTCTTTTAACTTTTATATATATATATATATATATATATATATATATATATATATATATATATATATATATATATATATATATATATATATATATATATATATAAAATTTAAGTACACTTTGTTTTATAAGCTTCTCGAGTTAATCGGTTTAGGCTTATTCGATTTGGTTAATCGGTTCGGTCAAAATTTATTGGCGTGTTTTTTGAGAATTGTGGTTGTCAAGTGCACACTTGTTATTGGTTACTTTGCGCACTTGTTATTATTGTGAAGACGAACTCCATGAGAGACAAAAAGCAGTCCAAACATGGTAAGTGTGCTCTTTATAATAGGGTAAATGAGTTTTTTGCACCGTCAAAAACTCTAGTTTGTGAACCCGCTGTTCACAAGTCCACTCACGGACGTCCCTCTTTGAAGGATAACCGGTTCAATAAAACTACCGTTGATCCACCTCCCCAACAACCCCTTAGGCGAAGTTGTTCAAACGTGTCTACTTCAATTGATTCAAGGGGTTTGGGTTATAAAGAACCAGCAATGCATAGTTCCTACGTCGAGAATAAATTAAATTGTTCAATGCCCTTCATCAATGAATTGTTAATGTTATTTCATGCTTACGTCAGTCAAATACAAGATGTGAAACATGATGGAAATTGTGGAAATTGTGGTTTCCACCGATATAAAACGTCAAAAATTAGAAAATTAGAAAATTAATGCATCAAAAATTATAAAAATTAGAAAATATATTCAAACAAAACGTCAAAAATTAGAAACGAACAAAACATATAAACGATATGAACGAACAAATCATATAAAAATGTTTTCAAATAAAACGTCAAAAATTAGAAAATGCAAACTCATAAGTCTAATCAACATTATTTAATAACTTTCCACCGATATAAACGAACAAAACATATAACAATGTATTCAAACAAAACATCAAAAATTAGAACAAAAAAAAATACTAAATTACAACGTTAAATGATACCAACGGACAAAACGTTAAAGAAAACGTATTCGAACTAAACGTCAAAAAGTTAGAATAAAATTTCAATTATAAATACCAAAATAAGTATTTATATTAAATAAAACAATTAATAATAGTTATAAAATTACAAAAAAACAAAATAATTAAAAAATATCACAATTAATATATATATATATATATATATATATATATATATATATATATATATATATATATATATATATTAATTATGATATTTTTTAATCTTAGTTTAGTTAATATTTGGTTCGCGTAATGCTTTATAGGCAGACGAATTTTTTTTCTACAACCTCTGGTTTTCGTAACTATAAATCATATGAATAATCACAAAAATAATCATATGGTTATTGAGAACTAACTAAAATGACCATCTTTATGATTTTCAAAAATGATTACCAATCTTCGGAATTAGAACTGACCCTGAGGGAATGTCGGTGTGCGACCATACAATGTCCATGTTGTCTATTGTCTAGGGGTTCCGAAAAAAAATTCTGTAGCTAAAAAATATATTCAGGTTTTTTTTAAGTTTTCGTACGAGATCTTCGAAATCAACGGGCTGACACCCTTCGAAATGTATCCATTCAAATTTCAGGGTTATACAATGTGTAAATTTCCAGCAAACTTTTCGAAAAAACTCTCTATTGCATTAATCACAAAAATGTTTACTATAACTAGTTGTCCAACTAATTATCATTATTTTATTCTTTTGTATCGAAATCTACTCTAGATTTGATAAGTTTCTTTAATTTTTTTTAGATGTACGTCTATACGTAGCATATCAGACTCTGAAATACTCGCCTTTTAACATTTTTATCCATATTATTAGACCATCAATCACAACATTTGACCAAAATGAAATATCAAACAAATATTGTATTCAAAATGAATCTTACTGCACAATTAATGGTCACAAAAAAGAACTCAAGCCAATCACAATCATCCGTCCTAATTTGGGTTACTGTTCTCATATTCGTTTTTTCCATATTATAACAATACATAGGGAGTATGAATAAACCTTCTTTCTGGACCTAGTTATCATTTCTAACAAAAGAGGTAGTAATAGTATTGTTTGAGATAAATTTGATAAACATTTGATATGAAAAAGCCTACAAAAACAAAAATTAATATGCCCTAAATAGATGTACGATGTCTAAATATGGAGTATAATTTTTTTTATTAGGGACTATAAAGGGTCACATAAAGCAAGACTGCAATATGTAGTGTCTCACAGAAAGTAATTTTGAAATGTACGAATAACGTGAAATGTAATATTTCATAATGCTTTGTATAATATCTAAATAGAATTTCCGACAATTCGAAATGTATTCACTCTACTCCGAGATGTAATTTTTTTTGGAGATGGTGGTCGCTTTGGTTACTCCCAAATAGTATGGTGAAAAATGACTAGTTAAAGTTATAAAATAGAAACCAACAACACTTAGTTCTCTTTTAGGTCACTTACATTTTAATTATACTTAATAGGCCACTAAACCTTTTTTGGGTTCTTAGTTCACTGGTGGTATGGATTTCAATCGGGTAATTTTGCCATATTTGATGCGACAAATGACATAATGTTAGCACCATGTAGACCTAAATGTACAAATTGTATGGGTTATAGTAGAACAAGGAAAAGTTTCTGGAATAACGGATTTCTTCTAAAATTGTCTAGATATCACTTTCCGAATTTGATATCTCGACCCTTAATATATGGGTTACACGGAATTTAGAATGGGGATAATCTTAGAAGATCAAACTTGAATTTAGGCACAAAAACAAGTTCCAATTTTCGATAGTATGAGAGAAATTTTGCACTTCTATATCTAAAAAATGAACGTTATCCTTAACTTTAAGTCAGGAAACCGATTTCGTTAACTTAGGAGCAGTTTAAAGGGAGGTATAGGCATCAGCGTAACCATCAGCGTCAACGCTTGCTAATGCTTAACAATACGAAATGCTGATGCTGATCAGAATATTCGTTTTTGTTTCGGGGCACTGCCCCTTGGACCTCGCTAAGGGCTCTTCCCCTAGGACCCCACAAGGGGGCGCAACCCCTTGACCCCCCGCTATTATGGTCGTACTAGTATCAACTTAGTGTTATACAAGTGTGCACTCTTGCACCTCCTAACTTGTATTAGAACTAAAGTGTGAACCTATTGACTTACATTACAAAACCATACATTTGGTTGTGTGAAACTCAAGGTTGTAGAAGTCGCTAGGCGGTAGGTGGGCGGTCGACTGGGGCCTAGGACTAGTCGGTCTAGGCGAGGACTAGTCGGCGCCTAGGCGGGGAGTATTAATTGTAATAAATTATATATATCTTGTTATACAAAAGGGAGATAGGACTAAAAACATTGTAATTTTATAAGGGGCTAAATGCAAGAAAAAGCAATGTACTTTCATAATTTGTTTATTATAGCATCTTACTTTCAAATGTTTGTTAATTTTAGCATCCTAATTTGTTTACTGAAGCAATGAGAAACTCACCAGTGTTGTCCTGCTACTGTGTACATCTTCAATGTACTCAAGTTATGCCATTCTGACTATCAAACCCCAGGTTACCTCCTTGGTATGCCATTCTGACTATCAAACCCCATGATCATTTACAAGTAGAAATTAATAACTTAATACCAGACACCAACAGGAAAGATAGATTCAATGTACTCAAGTTAATGAAATCAAACCTGTAATACACATATAACTTAATGAAATCAAACCTGTAATACACATATAATCATAATCTGTAATTGTAATCAAGTTAATGAAATCAAACCAATGTAATCAAGTTATAGAAATCAGAAATTGATAACCTGTAATTGAAACTAGTGAAACGAACCTGTAATCAAGTTATAGAAAACAAATCGATGTAATCAAGTTAATGAAAACAAACCTGTAATCAAGTTATAGAAAACAAACCGATGTAATCAAGTTAACAGAACCTGAGACCTGAAACTGAAATTGAAATCGTGTCTCGATCCTGGAATGGAGGCGGAAGAGGAAGGCCCGATGCGGAGGTTTATCGGAGCTTTAATGGAGGCGGCGGCAGAAGCTTTACAGAGCTTTAATGGAGGCGGCGGCGAAAGCTGAAGGTTGATAACATCTGTAATCGAGAAAGACGATGGCTGAAATGGAAGTCGGAGGACCTGTAATCGGTAATCGAGTAATACGAAGCTGAAATGGAAGTCGGAGGCGGAGACGTTAAATTGGATAATCAGTAATCGAGAAAGACAATGGCTTACCAGACAAGTGTCTCGAATCTGTAATCCAAAAATCAGAGAAATCAGAAATCGTGTCTCAACCGATATCAAACCTGCAACCTTACGAAGGAGATTAGGAGAGGGGTGTCTCGAATCATGTCTCAATCGTGTCTCAATCCAGGTGGAGGAATGCAAGCTGAATCGAAGAAGGGAAAAAGGGAACTAGGGAGGAAGGATCGCTTGGGAGGGAGACGAGAGACGAGAAAACGGGAGGGAGAGTGGGATACGAGAGGCGGGATCGATTAGGTCAAAATTATGAGGGAAACTCGAAAATTTTCACAAGCGCCTAGCCCACATTTGACCGCATTTGACCGCCTTTGACCGCCTAGCCCGCCTAGCCCGCCTTTGACCGATGTTGACCACGCCCGACTAATTAAGCCGCATAGCACTAAACGTGTGCAGTTTTGGTCCGCCTAGCGCCTAGGCGCCGCCTAGGCCGACTTTTACAACACTGGTGAAAATGTGATATCCTGGGAAAAACAAAATGATTTAAGCAAACCGTGGCATGCTATAATCATTAAAACACCACAATAGAGTTTTAAGATCCTTACTTGCCAGTTGTGAAACTTCAAACCACTTCGAAGTGATGTGTAAGGGTTGAGAGGAATTTTGAAATACATTTTATGTGAAAATGAGGAAATATCTTAAAGTGACACACGTATGGGGAATATTTTTTGGGGAGTTTCAAATTTTGTAATGGACCCTATTTGCGAAATTTGTGGGTAGTTTTATAAAAAATAAAAATTATGGTTCATTTGTTAAAATTTTACTCTATTTTGGCTATTTTGTGATTTTCTCATTTATCTAGTTTGTGAGTAACATCTGAATTTATAATACAAATCATACCTGCTAAATTACAAAGACGTAATTAGCGTACACACATCTTGGAAACAAGAACACATAGATATGAAATGTTAGATCTTGGGTAGAAGTGCCCTAAGCAATGCTTCACAACACCTTTGAGTGTTATTGGGAACACTTGGAGCATTACTGCATCCTTAGGCACCCTAGGAACACTGAACTAATCAGCAATCTCTAAAATATCATGAACATGTTGGATTGCATCCTCGTCATCCCTGCCACTGAATGGTTTGTCTTGTAGCAAGTGCAAAAATTCCCCTTGATTTCTAATTGAGCATCGTCGGGAATGGTAGACAGACAAGTCCCGGTCCAGCCCCTTCTTAGATTCGACTAGAATATTCTTCGAGTCAAAGGTTTGCTAAATTGGCCATTCTTTCCGGAGGTCTTTGGGGTTTGGTTTCTCTGTTTTGTCTAAGTCGCCCATGGAAAACGCATTCTGGTTCCTCAAAAGGTGGTCGTAGGTCAGCTCCCGAGCTTCAGGTCATACACGGTCTACCAACAAATAGGGTCAAACAAGTCAAACCGAATAAAAATTAGTGTAGAAAGAAAAAATTGAACTGCTCAAATTACGCTTTGCCACCCGGAGGTTAATATGTCGTGTAAATCGGCCAGTGACACATTTTACTAAAAAAATTTACAAAAAGATCTTCGGAACAAATTCCAAAGGAAGACTACTTGATTTACAATTTAATGAGCCAAATTACATTGATCCTCGGCAACGCTACTAAAGACTTTGTTGGTTCGTGTGATCATCATGAATTATTAATTCTTTAAAACCAAAGAAAGAAGCTTTAAATTTATAACTGCATTCACCAAAACTAACAACTATCACAAAACTAGATAGTATGCCTGTTGAAGCGTCAATTCAACAAATAAATTGAGATATTAAATAATAAGCTCAAATCTTAGTTCTCTGCTCAATTTACTATAAAGATAGTATCGGATAAGCAGGGTCGGTCCACAGGGACATGGGACTAAAGATATTCTCACAAGCTCGGAAGCGTGAAAACATGTTATTCGAATTACATCCAAATAATCTTCAACAAAAGATCAATTCGGGTGTTGTTACAACATCTATTCATAAAACAATTACGGATTTCACAAATAGATTAACAATCATGACACAAACATCAATTCAATTGGCTAAAATGAATCAACATAAGAATCAATTGAACATTAAACACATAATTCGAACAACTAGATGAAAAACATAGATAAACTTCTAGCCAAATGATTTAGAACACCAAATCATATGTTTAACAGAATCGGAAAATGTAGAGATCTAGCCACACATGAGTGGACTAAGATCTCTAAAATACAAACGATAAAAAGTAATCTAAATGCACTTAAAAACGATGTTTAAACCACAAATTGATGTTTTCCAATTGTCTAAGATGATAGGAATCTCCCAATTTTCGTCCTCTCTTTCTCTAGAATGAAGTCTGATCAAAAACCACCCTCAAAGACCCTTAAAACCGTGGGAAAAAACTGCCAAAATGTCAGTTTTACGCGACACACGGCCCGTGTAAAATCACACGGGTCGTGTGTTTTAAGGCAATGTTTCTGCAAGCAATTACACGGCTCGAGCTATTTCACACGCCCCGTGTTTGGCCTTTAAATGGAAAACAGTAGCAACTGGGGGTGAGACACGACCCGTGTCAAAAGACACGACCCGTGCTTATCTTCAGTCTTCGTTTCTTCTTTTATTTCACTCTCTTATCCACTCCAATGTCTCTAATTCCACTTCCCAAAGCTCAATCATTGCTCCAACTCTTCTCTAGCGCTCCAAGCTATCCAATTGCTCCAATATGTCCCGCGCCATCATCCAAAGCTGCTCTAAGCTCCATGCCTTCCCGAATCTACACCAATTATCCATTTTTTCCTGAAATTAAACACAAACTTATGAAGTACCATTGTTCCCAGAATTTAAATGATTATGCATGAAAATAGCTACAAAAGCAAATAAAACAAGGATAAAAACAACATAGAAAAGGTGCATAAAATGCATCTAACAGTGCCTAATCATATAATAGCATAGTGCTGGTAAGTACATGTGTTGAACTCTTGGGGATCGGGAGTAATAATCTAGCAAATTAAACTACTAACAAACAATCTTTGATATAGGGGATTTCAAAAGAGAAATATAAATCAATACTAATGATACAGCCATAGGCATAGATTCCAGATTCGTGCAGGTTCTGAAGGTGTTTTATTTTGTTAAAACTCTTATAACAATTAGTTAATTTAAGGCAGTGCAATGGTTATTTGAGAATGATTCACCGATTCTTAATATGATTAGTTGAATTGGTCAGTCTCAACAACCCTATGATCATGCATGTATTATCCTTATTACAAACTTTTAAGTTCATATTATGTGATATTTAGTCAAGTTAACCCCAATGGACATGAAAGTCAACTAAACCATAGAATGGTCATCCAATGAAATTCATACACATTAAAGACAATCAATTGATTACTTGACCCTAGGGTTTGGTCCACCTCTAGTCATAACTATCTAATGGCCATAGATTAATTATGATTCAAGTCAATTTCCCTTCTCTAATACATATGGATCTATGACTAAACATACATAATAAATTAAACCACACAATCAACCACGCCAAGAACTAAATGAAAAGCTTAATTATACTTAACTAATTAAAACATGCAATTTTATCCACAATCACCAAAATAATCATAAATGGTTCAAACTCATAATGTAACAGAAAAGAAACAAACCAAATATGGAACCGAATGATTAATTTTGAGTGATCCTTCAACACCTTTGCAACAAATCCATCCTTTAGCATTGGAAAGTCTGAAGTCACGTTGAAGAACTCCCTCTAGGTCGATTAACCCTTAGGGTTTCCGAATTATGACGTATTTATCACGTAGGTGTGCTGTATGTACTGTATATCACTTCTGGAACATGGAAATCGGCTATTTATGAAGACTCTAACCAACTTAAGAACGCGCCACTAAGGTCTTTAGATAGTGTCGCTAATGTAATAATCTCCCCGCAGTATGCACTATAGTTATCTTTACTTCGTGTTGGGTTTTTACATCAATCGGGTCGTGACGCCTACTCATCTCGCCGTTATCGTCCAATCTTCGCGTCGAGATCCTCATCAATTCCTGTTTCAAATTACAGTCCTATTAACTCAATAATCCATGAATCCTGTAAAGCAACAACTTCCAAACATCGTGAGTAATTTTAGTTCATTTTACATCAATTAATGCTCAAAACTAACTCGATATCGCCCAAAATAGATACTAATAATGCGACATCATTAGATTAGGTCATCAGTAAACTCAAAAAACACAAAAACATGTTTATTATAAATATGTTATATTGAATTTCTTTCAACAAAGTCCTAGGCATTCAAACAATATAATAGAAATAATGATGCTTCATCAATGGTTAATATGTGTTGTTCCTCTATCTTATTTCGTAAATCATGATAAAACATAGGTAAATGATATTTTCTCCTATTAAATCCTCATACTTAATTCTCATACCCACAAAAATAATGGCATATAGAATCCACTAATTTTCCTTTTTATTCCGCTCTCTTGATTTTGAGACTTGTCCTTATCTAGTGAGTAGGAAGATGGGTATGAAGATTTAGTAGGAGGATATAAAACCTCTCTAAAACATATTAGACTTTCTTTAAATTTCTTAGAATAAGATTAAAATATTTAAGGGAAACATGTAATTGGCCCAGCAATAGATCAATGGTATCAAAATTGTCTAATAAATTTTGACAGGTGAAGACAAACTTGAAATGATGGCGTACCGCTTTAACCTCATATTGTGAGATTCGATAAATTGAAATATCAATATTTGATTGTTCTCGCTTTTATTTGAGGCGATGGATGCTCCTTCCTTCACTTCAACTCAAAACGTTAGTACTAGATGAGATAAGACTTTAATGCTATTTTAAATGATAAGGATGGGTGTGCATTATCACCTTTTGTATAAATGGGAATCGAGAGCGAGTCATTGTTTCATCTTTTTGGCTGATAAGACAGAAAATTACAATTTTGTGTCATTGACATTTGGTCGTCTAGTATAATGCATTCCAAACATAGTACAAGTTGTCAAATAAAACTTCAGATACATTTAATGTTGTAGATTTATGGTATACAATGGTTTGTAGGAATTAGGGGCGTATTATCTTATAACTAGAAGAACAAGGGTTTTGGGTTGCTTTCAATTCCGATTTCATATACAAGACAAAAGGGTGTGGTTTCAACACACCTCTTATTTTTGTCCTGCCAATTCAATGTCATGTCATTTACCCCTACTCTCACCCCACTTCCCATTTCACATAGAAAATGGTCAACTCTCAATTCTATACCGAAGGCTCTTGTACAACACAAGTGAAAAAAGCACAAACGGAAAGGTGGGGAGGGTTTGGGTGCAGTGGTATTCTGCCGTGAGAGAGGGCAAAATGTGGTGATTTTAATGGGCGGGGTGGTGTTTGCACACTCACCGCACCCCACATTATGGGGGTATACGAGTTGGTCTAACAGTAGATGTTTGTAGTAATGGAGGAGATATATGAGCCCAATCAAGACCAATCCCGAAAGTGTAGAAAAATGACAGATGTAATGAGAAACATATTATTTTATATTACTATTATAATTTGATTTTTTGAACAAAAAACTTTAAAATGTTATATTAATTATCCATGTTGAACGATTTTAATCTATTCGAACCAAAATCTTTATATCTAAATTTATTGATTTTATCAATACTTTAGCTTGATCTATTAAAAAAATGGAAAAGCATCAAATTGGCCACATATAGTGAATATCAATCTCTTTGAAAGTAATCATTGTAGAAAGTAGTTATATTATATCATGCTTTTGCCTTTTAGACCGTTCATGAAACTCTGGAAAAGTCGAGACGTGTTTAACAAAAGTATAGATACTTTATCAATGGTGATAATTTGTTTATCAATCTTAACCGTTCGTTCCGTCTTTCATAAATTACGATGAAACATATCAAACTTTCTTTAAATTTCCTAAAACAAAATGAAAATTCTAATCCAAAACATAACAAGACCACCAATTAATAATCAATCCAATGCAAAAGTAAAGTTCGTTCATCATAAGCACAATTATAAGTAAAAGTCGTCGATCAAATATTATTCAAACATGGGCACATAACACAAAGTTTTGATCCAACAGGGATTCATTTAGTGTAGTTAATGATGAATGATTGATTGGATTATGGAGAGACCCTTTCGGCCAATCACCTTCTTCTCACCATCAATAGGGATTGGAGCAGCCGCCGGTGAGAATGAGATAGGTGGAAACCACTTCGATGCGCGGCAACAAGTGGTAACGGGATATTGGCAGCATGCAATCCCTTCCACGACGGTTGTTGTCGTCCCTAAAAATAAAAGCATCAAACCCATCATAACTACTCCCATTTGCTTGTTGCCGGAACCCATTATCTTTTTTGTTGATTATCTCTTGTGCTTAAACTCTTTATATTTGCATATTCAGTTGTAAACCTATATATATGCACACATGCATGTACATAGGATGATAGGATTAATATTAGGCATTGAACAACACGTAACGAACATCTTTAAATGACTGTAAAATACTATGTTCATTGATTTATCCATCCATATATTGTATTTTACTTATAATGTAGTCGAGAACAAGTTAAAAATGGTTTTAAGAGAAAATGATGTTAAGAGAAAGCCCATTTAGAAGTGATTGAATATGCTGCAAAATTGATCCAATTATAACCTTGGTTTTGTAGTATCGTAAAAAGAATGATTATGATAGTGATGTTATATGATCTTAAGGGAAAGTATAATAAGATGTGTAGAAGTATTTAAGTAGTTATTGTAAGCAACTTATTATTGAGGATAAATGCCAAATTACCTAAATAGAGGACGTGTTTGACAAACATTACCAGTGTAACACGATTGACCTTCCACGTGGGCAAATGTCGGGTTGACGTTGACCGTTTAGATGGTGCGGTTTACTATATTTTTAAAAGCTATTAACTTTTAACATTTATTTAATTTTACATATTTCAAAAGCTTACTGCTACTTTTATCAATCATAATAAAAAAAATTAAAAACCACTAGAAATACATGTAATTAATAAAATGGAATCATGGGATACTTACAAATATGACAATATATACTTTAGGTTTAGGTTCAAGTCTTGACATCACATATTTTGTTTTGAGGACAAAAATTTATAATCTCTAAGATAACCTCTTTTAGGTGTCGTTTTTGTACATAATAACGGTTGCAAAAATTGGAATGTAGGCATTGGTTAAGGATTCAAATTACTAGATTTATGTTCTAGATGCAATACTCACTTGGGAATCCAGTTATTTAATCATAAAAAGACAGACTTTTGAACAATGAACCATAATATACATATAATTAATGAACTGTTGTTACTTTACAATATTCTCTTTGAAAAGGACTAATAGAGCATCTAATTGCCGGAATTGAACATGACAGATGTCCATAAAAAGAATTAAATGACAAGATCTGCATTAGAATTATAGTATAATTTGTCACATTTAAAATAATTAACTTTTCGAATGCGATGTAATTAGGGTGTTCGAATCATCTCTTGGGTGGATTAGTGGTGAAAAATAATGCAAATAAGTTGTCCCATGTTCACATCTCGTTCAATCTCAAAGCTTTCGAAAACTTAGAACTGTCCTTAGACGGTGTTTGAAATGAATACAACATAACTATACCTCATATCGTGATTAATATTTGGTCCGGTTTACGCCTTATAGATAAACAATAAGAATTTACAAATGGTATTGAATTCGTAACAATAAATGATATTCACTAAGAACTCGTTCATCCAAAAGATTGTATTAGGTTTGAATCGACCCAGTTGATAATTAATAAATAGAAGTTTCGAGATTTTAATGCAGGAAAAATTGTTATATCCAAGCTAATTAGTGTGAATGATGCAAATCACACCCAAAATGTGGGGTGAGGTGTATATATGTATTTACAAGAGGATAATTACAAATAAAAAGGAAATAAGAACAAGATATATACCACATTTAAATTTATGATTTTGTCTAATATCCCCCCTCAAGTGTAACGGTGGTGGACGAATACGTAGCAGAGGGCGGAAGAATTCAAGTTAAGGACGTGAGAGGCTCTTGGTAAAAATGTCTGCCACTTGAAGCTTGGTTGGTACAAATTTCATATACAATTTCCCCAGATGAGACCAATTCCCGAATAAAATGATAGTCCAAATTGATATGTTTCGCTCACTTGTGTGATACGGGATTTTGCATCGAAAATAGTGCGCTGCAGTTGTCACATAATAGGGTTGGGTGATCGGGTGGCAAGGCATGTAACTCACGAAGTAAGTGGGTGATCCAAAAACTTCGGCTACGGTGTTAGCCATTGCACGATATTCAGACTCACAACTAGAACGAGAAACAATGGGTTGTTTCTTGGCACTCCAAGAAACAAGGTTGCCACCAAGAAAAATGGAATAGCCATAGGTGGAACGTCTAGTCTCAAGGCAGGCCCAATCAGCGTCGAAATAGCCCTAGAGAGTAGTACAATAAGGTCGCTGATAGTGAAGGCCAAAGAAGATCGTGCCTTTAACCTAGTGTAGAATTCGTTTAACAGCTTGAAAATGTAAAACCGTAAGGGCTTGAAGAAATTGGCTGACTTGATTTACAACATATGAAAGATCTGAGTGATGGTGAGCTACTAAAGCACACCCACAAGTAAGCGATACAAGGTGATGTCAGGAAACAGTCATCAGTTCGTGGTGAAAAATTCATTAACGTTGAGAGGTATGGGGACCGGTTTGGCCTCAAGATGACCCGCTCTATCTAGGATGTCATTGGTGTATTCAGATTGACACAAGAATAAGCCATCATCAGTGTATGCAATTTCCAGGCCTAGGAAGTAAGTAAGGTCGCCAAGATCTTTGATAGCAAACTCATTGTTGAGACGAAAAATAAAAGTTTAAATAGCATGCTCTTGATTTCCCGTAAGAATGAGATTGTCTACGAAGACTAAGAGATACGTAATGCAGGAGTCTTTCTTGAAGATAAAGAGAGAAGTGTCAGCAGGACTGCAAGTAAATCCATTACCGAGAAGAAAAATGTTGAGTCGAAGACAGAGAGCCTTTTGAAGTTTCCAGACGCGATCGGGGTAACGGGAGTCAACGAATCCAGGCGGCTGTTACATGAAAAGAGTCACAGTTAAATGTCCGTGTAAGTAGGCGTTTTAACATCTAATTGATGCAAACACCATTGATTTATGACAGCAAAAGAAAGAACTATATGGACTGTGGTTTCTTTCACCATGAGACTGAAAGTGTGAGAGTAATAGAGTCCTACAATTTGAGTGAACCCCTGAGCAACTAAACGTGCTTTAAGGAGATCTCCAGACCCGTCAGATTTGAATTTTGTGCGAAATACCCACTTAGAACAACGACATTTAAATAAGAAGGACGAGGCACTAGTGTCCATGTTTCATTGCATTGCAAGGCATCCATTTCCTCATGCATGATAGCTATCCACTTCGGGTTTTTTGAGGCTTTTTTGAAACCACGAGGTTCCGTTTGAGTGAATAAGGCAACATGAAGGGCATGTCACTGAAGTGACGCAAAATCAACGCAATGTTTTGGCTTAAAAATACCATCTTTGGCACGGGTTATCGTCGGATGACGAGAGCTAGTGGTAGGAGGATCAGTCTGGGGTGGTAGCGCAGATGGTGGGCTAGGCATATTTGGGGTAAAATTTGATGATGGTGGGGTGACCGAAATTGGTGATGGTAAGGAGGGTGGCTCATGAAGATTCGATGGTATTGATGGCATCGCAATAGACGAGCTATATTGGGAATTAATGGTATGTGTGGTAGGGACGCACAAGTCACATGGTGGGGTAGCCATGCTAGGGGATTGCGATGGCAAATGGGAGGGTATATTATCGGGTGAGACATAGGAAATTTGCTTTTATCCAAAAAAGTGGATAAATGGAGCGAAGTTAATAGCGTGAAATAATTACCACCTGCGAATGGAAAGGAAGTCTCATTGAATCGAACATATCGAGTAATATAAATTCTTGATGTGTTTGGGTCAAGGCAGTCGTATCCTTTACACTACGAGTTATATCCAATAAGAATACACAGAAGACTTGCATTCTGAAGCCTTGTGTCCAGGCTTCCCACATTTAAAGGACAAATTGGTGCCCTTCTTGCATTCTCCCATGTGATAACCTCCACATTTCTTACAATGCTTTGTCTCATTTTGTTTTGATTGATTTGAAGAGACTCGTTCCTTTTTGTTGGAACTCGAGTTGCTGCTAAACTTTCGTTTATCCCTAAGTACTTGCCTTTCAATTACTTTCCTTTCACCAACATCCTTAACATTACATCCATACCCATACCCACCCACCCACCCACCTCACCCACCCACCCACCTCACCCACCACTACTACCCCTCCGACCACCTCTACCGAATCCCATCTGAAACGACCAAAAATTTATAATATAAATATGTAAACTAAAATGTGTGTAATTTAAATGTTATATGTAAAAATGTGAGAAATTATGGTTGTAAGGGTAATTTAATCATTTTACCATAAAAGGGGTAAATTGGTCATTTGACCACATGTAGAAATTATTATGAAAATTTATTTATAACTTAGGACTAAAAATGTAAGAACCATAGTTTCATGTGGCCAAACTTAGTGTTAGTGTCAAAAGTCCAATGAATGCAAGTTCAGGGACTAAATTTGTAAATATGGAAAATATAAAAATGAGAAAATATCTCATTAAGGATCATAATTCAGTAGAGAATTCTAGAGATTACGGGAGAAGAACTGATCCTTGTGAAATTCGTGAGATTGAAGCAAGGAATTGGAGAAGTCAAAACTTGGAATTAGTAATTCCAAGCTTCTAAGGTAAGAATTCAACAATTTTAGCTTAGTTCTTCAAGTTGTGATTTGGATGATCCGTAAATTCACCTCCTGATTTTGAGGATGAGGTTAAATCAATGGATTTATATACCTTAAAACAAAACCAAGAAGTAAATTCCAACCATAAATTTTGGTAAAATCCATAGAAGTGGGTTTGAGCTCAAGAACCCTAGAAATGGGTTAATGGGACTGAAATTTGTTTCTATGATGGTGTTAAGTCATATAAGTTATAAATGAAGTGAAAAATCAATTCCATTCTTAAAAATTCACCAAATGGGTTTTTGGTGTTAAAATGGGCATTACGGGAATGTTTTAAGCAAAGGAATGGAATTGATGATTCCATGGTTTAAAACTAAAAGTAAGTTGTTATTTAAGGCCTAGAAATTACCTTAAAATGATTAAGTTATGTATTAAGCACTTAATATGAGAAATGGGAATTTGTAGCATAAAAATCGGGGAATTCTGGACTGCTGCACAGCAGGCATGGTGCGCCCCTCACCTGGGTGCGATGCGCCCTGCGCCAGAGTGAAAATGCAGTTTTGGTTCATGGTCTCCTGCCAAGTGATTTCCATTTTTAAGTTTTGGTCCAAAACTTGTCCATTTGACCCCAAATTTTAAACATAGGACTAATATGGTCCAAAACTTCATAAAAAATTATCGGAATTGAAATACGACCCTCCGAGGGTACTGTAGTAAAATACGTATAAAATACAATTTAACTAAAGTTGGTCATTCAAGAGTTATACACTTGTTTTGACCATTGATGGTATAATAAGGACTCTAACATGTTATAGAGTCAATTAAAATGTAAATTAATGTATCATATACCATATATAGGTGGAAGCCAAGTAATCGGACACCGAAAGGGTAAAGAACCAAGGGACGTCTAAACGACTTTTCAAGAGTTATAAGGTGAGTACATGTAGCATTTTTATCCATTTTGGGATACATGGCAAGTAAGTAAGTATTTTCAAATTTCTTATATTATTTTTATGTGTAAAAATATTTGCAAAAATGGTACACTTTCTAGCTTAAATAGAGAGTTAACTGCTATATTTGAAAGTATGATTCCTGGCAATAGCCTAGATTATATTAGAAACATGTTTGAGTCAAAAGTTTGGCAATTAGCCATTACGTGTGCAAGTAATGTTTTAGTTTTCCCGAAAAGTATTTTATGTTTGACTGGTATTGTGGCTAGCATTGTTAGTAAGGGAACTATGTTCCAACCTACCCGGGTTAGGTAAGGAGTCTACTGGGGAAAACCCCTTCGCGAAGTAGACTGCCTCAGCACTTCTACTGTTAGTATTGATCCGTTCTTTCTAGCTGTAGAGACTTGGGGTATCACTTATAGTGATTAACGCCCTAAGTATAAAAATTCCAGCAAGTTTATAAAACCAGTCAAAGAAAGTATAAAAGATGTTATTTTTACAAAGTTTGATATAATATGATTTCGAAAAGTAAAAAGGTATAGTATGTTTATACTATGTAGTATGATAATGGTTTATGTTATAAAATTTTAAAAATGGTTGGAAAAGAAATTTAATGGTTGAGTTTAAAACTCATGTAACTCACGAGACATTTTGTCTTACGTATTCTATTTTATGCCATGTATTCCAGGTTCAGGTACAAAATTGTAAGATAGTTTGGAGCTGTGAAATAAGTCCTAGGGTGCAAAGGAGTGGAGCTGAATACAGCCCCCATGTATCGGTATTTGATTGAATCCATTTCCCTTAAACTTATGGTTGATTGATATGTAATTGTAACACCCATTTTGTTGTATTTAAACAAGTACAATGGTTTTGATGAACCATATTTTTTGTAAAATATGCTTTTATGTAATATAAATGGTTTGTAAAAATTGGGGTGTTACAAGTTGGTATCAGAGCCATAGTTTAAGCGAATTAGGATTGGATCATTCCACTCCTAGGCTTAGACTAATAAAATTAAAATAGTCAGTTAAAGTGAGTTACATAATCTATTATGTCTTAAGGAATTAAGGCATTATTTGTTACTGGAATTATATGAGCATATTTATGAGTTAAAAATAGCAAATTGATACCAGTGAACAGTAGAACCAAGTGGAAACATTGGGAACAACATGTGTAGGTGATTATGGTAATATGGGCCCGTATTATCATAATCACAGGACGCGTATTGAGCCTGGTGTACCCGCGAGGGAGTACTGGGAAACTGGTGGAAATGTAGTAAACTAATATTATGATATATTATGAAATACTAAAGTACTTGAAATTCTTATAGCAAGATGCGAACTAGAAGTGGTCAAGGATCGTATGCGAAAAACCCAGATCCTAATGCAAGGCCTCCTATGCCTCCCCGACCGCCCCAAGCCGTTGATGATGGCAATTCTAGGGGTGAGGCTAATCCACCTCCATTGACCCTGGAGGCAATACAGAAATTATTTCATGACTCTCAAGTACAAAACAGACAAGAAATGACTCGTCTTCTGGATGAGCGACTGGGCGAAAGATCTAAGTCACAACCCGAAGATAGTGAGAAGAGTGTGGCTCCTGAAGGTACTAACCCAAGACAGACTTCTTCCCAGGGAGATTCTTCCTCCAAATCACAGCCCCAGTTCAAGACTAAAGGAGCGTGTACTTTCAAGGAGTTTATGTCCTGTCGGCCAAAGGAGTTCAACGAGGAGATGGATCCGCGAATAACTATACGGTGGTTGGCTGATATCGCGTAAATTATACATATTTTCCGCACGATATCAATGTGATTTTAGTTTAGTTTTATACATGTTATGAACTAAAAGATACCTAATATGCTTAAATATTCGTTTTGAAGCTAAAAAGACGCGTTTGGAGCGAAAGAACGAATTACACAAACATTTGAGCTTAAAAAGAAGCAATGTGCAAAACTGCCAGACGCCTGGGCGCACCCCGCCCACATCCAGGCGCACCGCGCCCAACGGGGGACCAGATCCCGCTTTTCGTCAGACTTTTGATTAAAATAATCGAGCGTGCGTTTATCCAATGATTCAACCGACCTGCCAAGCATGTGCAAGGGCGCACCCCGCCTACCTTTTGGGCGCACCGCGCCTCAGATTCGACATTAAAGCTGCAAACCACGTGCTCCCTCGTGCGACAGTTGGCGAACGTGCTGTGATCTACTTTAGGCGCACCGCGCCCCATCCTAGGCGCACCGCGCCCCGGCGCTGTTCCAACTATAAATACAGCCCTTCAGCTCTTCTTTTGTACACGACACTTACACCACTTGGAGATCAGATCGTATCTCCACACCTCCACACCACCAAACTCGGCCAGAAAGCTTGTAGAATCAAAGGGGAAACTATGGAATCGAGAGCTTGAAGAATGTTCGGCCGGGACTTCATTCGGTTTGCTTTATATATATTTAGCATTCTATTATGATTTCCTAAGCCGTATTCTTCAGATTATGTTATCTGTATTATTTATTACTTAGATTTGATTACTGTTTAGTTATGATTTGATTGTTATTTATCGGATATTGAACGTTTTATATTTTATCTCGCATAATTCATTTGACGCCAATTTGATTATCATGACCATTGAGATCAAAATCTCGAATGAACCTTGTATGATACGAACCAATACATGATTATTTGGAATATATAATCGCATGACCATTGCAATTAATGACCTTATAATCATAGGATTAGGTAGTTGGACCAAAACATCTAATCATTTTAGAAATCGGTATTTAACGTTCAATATCCATTGCACTAATAGCATATCAAACATAACTAGATGGTTCAATCGAATCTAAGTAATGTTTACTTTTATATTTTGTAATTTATATTTCCCGTAACTTTTGCCGAGGTGATGTTGATTCATTAATATAATATGTGTTGATCTAGTTCTTGATTCGAGTTTAATATCGGTTAGGATATATAACTTGCATGCTATACATATTAAATGTGGTTACGGTTTGTATTCTTGATTGCCATCTTCATATGATTAAGTTTAAATGGCCATTTAAACGTATTGATCACATGAACCGTCATGATGTATAATTGACAACTATATATCATTGGACTAGTTATTGACCATTTAACTAGGAAGGTTATCTAAGTTATAAACTTGATTAGTGAAATAATACTTATATCACATTTAGTTGCAACTCATGACCATTGATTGTATGAACATATCACTTTGACCATTAGGATATGGGCTATGTTTGCATGCTAGATTGTATTAATACTTGATGATTATAAGTTAATTAGTTACATGACCATTGTGCTATTTTAACTTATTAGTCATAGAATTGGTGACTTGACCATACGATCCTACAACTTAATGCAACCTATTTAAACTCATTGCACTTAATCAAAACTAGTCAACATAGTTTTATATGAATCAACAGATCCTAGACGAAAGTTTCCCTTGTTATTTTTGTTATGATCATTTATTATTTCGTCATTTATTTTATAATCAAAGTTTTACGAGTTTTCATTAAAACTCGCCCCTTAGTATTTTCTTGAATAATTATTAATTGATAATTGATTTTCTTAACTTAAAGATAGCCGTTTTCCCTTGGGTCGACAACCCGGATTTACCATTACTATACTACAATCGACTAGGTACACTTGCCTAATTGTGTTGTTCTATTCATACATGGTATTTCCCTGTTCATAAATGTAAAACTAATGTGAAATCATTTTCGAAAATCTTATAAACGCTAATAACACATCAAGTTTCTTGGTGCCGTTTTTAGATGTTTTATATGTATGTCAGAAAACAACAACAAGTTTTTGGCGCCGTTGCCGGGGAATTCGGATTTATTTTTATTTTATAGAAAATTAAATTATTAGTTAATATTTGTGTGATTGTTCATTTGTTTTTGTGTGTTATATTCTTTTACTGCTTTGATTGACATATCACTAATCATAAATAGATATTTGCACACCTTAAGCATATTTTAAGTGTGGGGTGAATATTTGGGGAAAAATGAAGTAACAAAACTTTGAAGTTTATTCTGCTCACGCAATGCGACGTGTATGCCATCCGGACGCAACGCGTCGACAATCTGGATCGCGTTGAGAAAGAGACAACTTCGAAAATTACGTGACACAGAAACGTGCATGACGCGTAAACACCCGAGGCAGATACTGGTCGTACATAATGATAAATGGCTAAAAATCAGCCACTACTGAGAAGAGGGACGCTTCTTTACAGTAGGGGCAGCGATACTGACGACGGTCAAAAGTCGCACAGCCATACTACACCCGCAAACCAGTAGCCACGGATTTGAAACTTCAAGGACCATAAACTGAGTGATATTTTTCTTTCGTTGTTATTACTTTTACTTTTTTGATTTAATTTTTGTGTTTTTATTTGTATGTGAATAATTTTTGTCCGAGTGATGCATATGCAGATTTGCTAAGATTCAATGCTTGCAGCATGTTCAATGAATTCTTTTATGTGGAAAGAGCCTCATATATGACGTCGACCGATACCCAAGGGGAGTCTGTTCCATTTTGCTCCCTTTACTGTTTTGAATTATAAATACAATAAAATTATTGTATAATATAAGTGTAGGGTTAGGACGTCATACTGCAATGATTAACTGAGCCAATTAAAGTTTTTGTTATCTTAAACATCTTTTCTAAAATTGAACGCTAAAAAGAAAATTGTTAAGAAAAATATTTTGAAAATAAATTTATAGGTTACATTTAATTTTATGTATGTATTTTTGTTTTTCATTGTTTTATCTAAAGTCTAGTTTTGTAGATGACAAGTTTTTAGCATGGTAGTCACAAAATGTTTTGCATAAATAATGAAATAGACCCATTGAAAATTTATCAGTTGTTAAAAATTGAGTTTTTGCCAAAACAGATTGAGCCAGTTTCCCTACTTGCAAAAATGCGCGAATTATATGCTGTTACTAAATTGAGGAAAATAAGCCTCGGTAAATGAACTTAAAATGAGAAAAATTCTCAAGAAATCTAATGTGTTAAAAAGCAGAAGTCAAGTAATGTTATACCATAAGATTGAGACTCAGGAAGGAAAATTCAATCAGTGGCCTTTGGCATTCGAGCAAGTAGACATAAAATGGGGCCTACGGGCATTTCTACTCCTTATTACCTAAAACCAACTGGTTTGGGATAATATTGTCGAAAGCTCGCTACACGGGTGTCATCGAAAGTCATAGAATTTCCTTAATGGCCTTTGGAATTTGAATTAGTAGACTCTGTACAGTCTAGAGTCGAAAATTTGTAATCAAGAGTTCCATAGAAAGTCACGAGTTTCAAAGGTACGGAAAAAGGGAAATAATAACTTAACTTGATAAATTTAGTCCAGCATGATTTTTATTCTAAATATGGGAAATTTGACAAAAAGTCTTGAGGTATAAGAATCTTTAATGGGTGTATTCGATGTTATGTAAAAATGAGTTTTTATCAATCTAAAAGACTTGTCGTTTATAGAAAGAGAGTTTATTTAAAGTTTTGAAAAGATAAATATATGTACATAGGACTAGGTATAATCTACTATGTTTATTCTTAATTCTTTATTCTTAACATCGGTAATAAACGCTAGATCTGTGGTAGCGTATGAAAAGTTGTTTGAGCATCAAAACGTTTTGGCTTGGTTATAAATTGTAGTTTGCTTGAGGACAAGCAAAGTTCAAGTGTGGGGTATTTTGATATCGCGTAAATTATACATATTTTCCGCACGATATCAATGTGATTTTAGTTTAGTTTTATACATGTTATGAACTAAAAGATACCTAATATGCTTAAATATTCGTTTTGAAGCTAAAAAGACGCGTTTGGAGCGAAAGAACGAATTACACAAACATTTGAGCTTAAAAAGAAGCAATGTGCAAAACTGCCAGACGCCTGGGCGCACCCCGCCCACATCCAGGCGCACCGCGCCCAACGGGGGACCAGATCCCGCTTTTCGTCAGACTTTTGATTAAAATAATCGAGCGTGCGTTTATCCAATGATTCAACCGACCTGCCAAGCATGTGCAAGGGCGCACCCCGCCTACCTTTTGGGCGCACCGCGCCTCAGATCCGACATTAAAGCTGCAAACCACGTGCTCCCTCGTGCGACAGTTGGCGAACGTGCTGTGATCTACTTTAGGCGCACCGCGCCCCATCCTAGGCGCACCGCGCCCCGGCGCTGTTCCAACTATAAATACAGCCCTTCAGCTCTTCTTTTGTACACAACACTTACACCACTTGGAGATCAGATCGTATCTCCACACCTCCACACCACCAAACTCGGCCAGAAAGCTTGTAGAATCAAAGGGGAAACTATGGAATCGAGAGCTTGAAGAATGTTCGGCCGGGACTTCATTCGGTTTGCTTTATATATATTTAGCATTCTATTATGATTTCCTAAGCCGTATTCTTCAGATTATGTTATCTGTATTATTTATTACTTAGATTTGATTACTGTTTAGTTATGATTTGATTGTTATTTATCGGATATTGAACGTTTTATATTTTATCTCGCATAATTCATTTGACGCCAATTTGATTATCATGACCATTGAGATCAAAATCTCGAATGAACCTTGTATGATACGAACCAATACATGATTATTTGGAATATATAATCGCATGACCATTGCCATTAATGACCTTATAATCATAGGATTAGGTAGTTGGACCAAAACATCTAATCATTTTAGAAATCGGTATTTAACGTTCAATATCCATTGCACTAATAGCATATCAAACATAACTAGATGGTTCAATCGAATCTAAGTAATGTTTACTTTTATATTTTGTAATTTATATTTCCCGTAACTTTTGCCGAGGTGATGTTGATTCATTAATATAATATGTGTTGATCTAGTTCTTGATTCGAGTTTAATATCGGTTAGGATATATAACTTGCATGCTATACATATTAAATGTGGTTACGGTTTGTATTCTTGATTGCCATCTTCATATGATTAAGTTTAAATGGCCATTTAAACGTATTGATCACATGAACCGTCATGATGTATAATTGACAACTATATATCATTGGACTAGTTATTGACCATTTAACTAGGAAGGTTATCTAAGTTATAAACTTGATTAGTGAAATAATACTTATATCACATTTAGTTGCAACTCATGACCATTGATTGTATGAACATATCACTTTGACCATTAGGATATGGGCTATGTTTGCATGCTAGATTGTATTAATACTTGATGATTATAAGTTAATTAGTTACATGACCATTGTGCTATTTTAACTTATTAGTCATAGAATTGGTGACTTGACCATACGATCCTACAACTTAATGCAACCTATTTAAACTCATTGCACTTAATCAAAACTAGTCAACATAGTTTTATATGAATCAACAGATCCTAGACGAAAGTTTCCCTTGTTATTTTTGTTATGATCATTTATTATTTCGTCATTTATTTTATAATCAAAGTTTTACGAGTTTTCATTAAAACTCGCCCCTTAGTATTTTCTTGAATAATTATTAATTGATAATTGATTTTCTTAACTTAAAGATAGCCGTTTTCCCTTGGGTCGACAACCCGGATTTACCATTACTATACTACAATCGACTAGGTACACTTGCCTAATTGTGTTGTTCTATTCATACATGGTATTTCCCTGTTCATAAATGTAAAACTAATGTGAAATCATTTTCGAAAATCTTATAAACGCTAATAACACATCAAGTTTCTTGGTGCCGTTTTTAGATGTTTTATATGTATGTCAGAAAACAACAACAAGTTTTTGGCGCCGTTGCCGGGGAATTCGGATTTATTTTTATTTTATAGAAAATTAAATTATTAGTTAATATTTGTGTGATTGTTCATTTGTTTTTGTGTGTTATATTCTTTTACTGCTTTGATTGACATATCACTAATCATAAATAGATATTTGCACACCTTAAGCATATTTTAAGTGTGGGGTGAATATTTGGGGAAAAATGAAGTAACAAAACTTTGAAGTCTATTCTGCTCACGCAATGCGACGTGTATGCCATCCGGACGCAACGCGTCGACAATCTGGATCGCGTTGAGAAAGAGACAACTTCGAAAATTACGTGACACAGAAACGTGCATGACGCGTAAACACCCGAGGCAGATACTGGTCGTACATAATGATAAATGGCTAAAAATCAGCCACTACTGAGAAGAGGGACGCTTCTTTACAGTAGGGGCAGCGATACTGACGACGGTCAAAAGTCGCACAGCCATACTACACCCGCAAACCAGTAGCCACGGATTTGAAACTTCAAGGACCATAAACTGAGTGATATTTTTCTTTCGTTGTTATTACTTTTACTTTTTTGATTTAATTTTTGTGTTTTTATTTGTATGTGAATAATTTTTGTCCGAGTGATGCATATGCAGATTTGCTAAGATTCAATGCTTGCAGCATGTTCAATGAATTCTTTTATGTGGAAAGAGCCTCATATATGACGTCGACCGATACCCAAGGGGAGTCTGTTCCATTTTGCTCCCTTTACTGTTTTGAATTATAAATACAATAAAATTATTGTATAATATAAGTGTAGGGTTAGGACGTCATACTGCAATGATTAACTGAGCCAATTAAAGTTTTTGTTATCTTAAACATCTTTTCTAAAATTGAACGCTAAAAAGAAAATTGTTAAGAAAAATATTTTGAAAATAAATTTATAGGTTACATTTAATTTTATGTATGTATTTTTGTTTTTCATTGTTTTATCTAAAGTCTAGTTTTGTAGATGACAAGTTTTTAGCATGGTAGTCACAAAATGTTTTGCATAAATAATGAAATAGACCCATTGAAAATTTATCAGTTGTTAAAAATTGAGTTTTTGCCAAAACAGATTGAGCCAGTTTCCCTACTTGCAAAAATGCGCGAATTATATGCTGTTACTAAATTGAGGAAAATAAGCCTCGGTAAATGAACTTAAAATGAGAAAAATTCTCAAGAAATCTAATGTGTTAAAAAGCAGAAGTCAAGTAATGTTATACCATAAGATTGAGACTCAGGAAGGAAAATTCAATCAGTGGCCTTTGGCATTCGAGCAAGTAGACATAAAATGGGGCCTACGGGCATTTCTACTCCTTATTACCTAAAACCAACTGGTTTGGGATAATATTGTCGAAAGCTCGCTACACGGGTGTCATCGAAAGTCATGGAATTTCCTTAATGGCCTTTGGAATTTGAATTAGTAGACTCTGTACAGTCTAGAGTCGAAAATTTGTAATCAAGAGTTCCATAGAAAGTCACGAGTTTCAAAGGTACGGAAAAAGGGAAATAATAACTTAACTTGATAAATTTAGTCCAGCATGATTTTTATTCTAAATATGGGAAATTTGACAAAAAGTCTTGAGGTATAAGAATCTTTAATGGGTGTATTCGATGTTATGTAAAAATGAGTTTTTATCAATCTAAAAGACTTGTCGTTTATAGAAAGAGAGTTTATTTAAAGTTTTGAAAAGATAAATATATGTACATAGGACTAGGTATAATCTACTATGTTTATTCCTAATTCTTTATTCTTAACATCGGTAATAAACGCTAGATCTGTGGTAGCGTATGAAAAGTTGTTTGAGCATCAAAACGTTTTGGCTTGGTTATAAATTGTAGTTTGCTTGAGGACAAGCAAAGTTCAAGTGTGGGGTATTTTGATATCGCGTAAATTATACATATTTTCCGCACGATATCAATGTGATTTTAGTTTAGTTTTATACATGTTATGAACTAAAAGATACCTAATATGCTTAAATATTCGTTTTGAAGCTAAAAAGACGCGTTTGGAGCGAAAGAACGAATTACACAAACATTTGAGCTTAAAAAGAAGCAATGTGCAAAACTGCCAGACGCCTGGGCGCACCCCGCCCACATCCAGGCGCACCGCGCCCAACGGGGGACCAGATCCCGCTTTTCGTCAGACTTTTGATTAAAATAATCGAGCGTGCGTTTATCCAATGATTCAACCGACCTGCCAAGCATGTGCAAGGGCGCACCCCGCCTACCTTTTGGGCGCACCGCGCCTCAGATCCGACATTAAAGCTGCAAACCACGTGCTCCCTCGTGCGACAGTTGGCGAACGTGCTGTGATCTACTTTAGGCGCACCGCGCCCCATCCTAGGCGCACCGCGCCCCGGCGCTGTTCCAACTATAAATACAGCCCTTCAGCTCTTCTTTTGTACACAACACTTACACCACTTGGAGATCAGATCGTATCTCCACACCTCCACACCACCAAACTCGGCCAGAAAGCTTGTAGAATCAAAGGGGAAACTATGGAATCGAGAGCTTGAAGAATGTTCGGCCGGGACTTCATTCGGTTTGCTTTATATATATTTAGCATTCTATTATGATTTCCTAAGCCGTATTCTTCAGATTATGTTATCTGTATTATTTATTACTTAGATTTGATTACTGTTTAGTTATGATTTGATTGTTATTTATCGGATATTGAACGTTTTATATTTTATCTCGCATAATTCATTTGACGCCAATTTGATTATCATGACCATTGAGATCAAAATCTCGAATGAACCTTGTATGATACGAACCAATACATGATTATTTGGAATATATAATCGCATGACCATTGCCATTAATGACCTTATAATCATAGGATTAGGTAGTTGGACCAAAACATCTAATCATTTTAGAAATCGGTATTTAACGTTCAATATCCATTGCACTAATAGCATATCAAACATAACTAGATGGTTCAATCGAATCTAAGTAATGTTTACTTTTATATTTTGTAATTTATATTTCCCGTAACTTTTGCCGAGGTGATGTTGATTCATTAATATAATATGTGTTGATCTAGTTCTTGATTCGAGTTTAATATCGGTTAGGATATATAACTTGCATGCTATACATATTAAATGTGGTTACGGTTTGTATTCTTGATTGCCATCTTCATATGATTAAGTTTAAATGGCCATTTAAACGTATTGATCACATGAACCGTCATGATGTATAATTGACAACTATATATCATTGGACTAGTTATTGACCATTTAACTAGGAAGGTTATCTAAGTTATAAACTTGATTAGTGAAATAATACTTATATCACATTTAGTTGCAACTCATGACCATTGATTGTATGAACATATCACTTTGACCATTAGGATATGGGCTATGTTTGCATGCTAGATTGTATTAATACTTGATGATTATAAGTTAATTAGTTACATGACCATTGTGCTATTTTAACTTATTAGTCATAGAATTGGTGACTTGACCATACGATCCTACAACTTAATGCAACCTATTTAAACTCATTGCACTTAATCAAAACTAGTCAACATAGTTTTATATGAATCAACAGATCCTAGACGAAAGTTTCCCTTGTTATTTTTGTTATGATCATTTATTATTTCGTCATTTATTTTATAATCAAAGTTTTACGAGTTTTCATTAAAACTCGCCCCTTAGTATTTTCTTGAATAATTATTAATTGATAATTGATTTTCTTAACTTAAAGATAGCCGTTTTCCCTTGGGTCGACAACCCGGATTTACCATTACTATACTACAATCGACTAGGTACACTTGCCTAATTGTGTTGTTCTATTCATACATGGTATTTCCCTGTTCATAAATGTAAAACTAATGTGAAATCATTTTCGAAAATCTTATAAACGCTAATAACACATCAAGTTTCTTGGTGCCGTTTTTAGATGTTTTATATGTATGTCAGAAAACAACAACATTGGCTGAAATGGAACAAGTTCTTCGCATCTGTCATTGTGACGAGGATATGAAGGTAGGGTTTGCTTCTCAGATGCTAAAGGCGGAAGCTCTTACTTGGTGGAATACTCTCCGCCGAATCAAGGGGAGTGAGTTCGTGGATGCGTTGTCTTGGGAAGAGTTTGTTCAGCGGTTGAAAGGCAAGTTCTGTTCAGCTAGGCATCGGGAGAACTTGATTAATGAATTCTTTGCTCTTGCGAAGGAATAACAGACGGTTGACGAATACACTAAAAAGTTCTGTGAGATGCTGCCATTTCTGGAAGATACACTACCGACTGAGGCGGGAAGGATAAACCGGTATGTTAATGGGTTGCCGGGGGACTACTCGTTAGAAGTTGGCAAGGCTACTACTCTTGATGAAGCCATTGAATCTGCGGCTAGGGTTGAGAGTATGATAGAGAAAAAGGCCAAGGAACGACAATCTTTTGCGGAAAAGCGAAAGTCTTCAGGAATCTCTGGAGCAAACAAGAAAAGTCGTTTTTCACCGGGGTTTTCTAAGCAAAGTGAGGTTAAAGAGTGTAAGAAGTGTGGAAAAAGGCACAGTGGGGAATGCAAGAAGGGCACTAGTGGGTGCTATAAATGTGGTCTTCCGGGCCACCAAGCCAAGGATTGCAAAGTGAAAGATATTAGCGAAGTGGAATGTTTCAATTGCCATGAAAAGGGTCATTACAGTAACAATTGTCCCAAGAAGAAGAATGAGACATTAGTTTCTACTGCAAGTAATAAGAAGACAGAGCCAGCAAAGACGAAGGGGAGAGCGTTTCAGATGACCCTTGAAGAGGCCAGAGAAGATCAAGATGTGGTGGCAGGTACACTCATTGTAAACTCACAACCTGCTTATGTTCTTTTTGATTCTGGAGCACATTTCTCTTTTGTGTCCCATGAATTTAGTAAGCGTCTGAACTCACCAATGAAACCATTAGATGATACCTGTGTAATAGAAGTCGCGAATGGAGAACTAGTTACGGTACGTCATGTGTATGAGGAATGTCCGGTTGAGATTAATGGGCGAATCTTAAAGGCAGACTTGCTACCCATCGGGATTAAAGGATTCGATATTGTTATTGGAATGGATTGGCTCGGAGCTCATAATGCTAAAATTCTTTGTGGGAAACGGATAGTATCGATCAAAATGCCTGATGGTAGTAAAGTTTATATATACGGGGAACGTCGGAAGAACATGCAAAGTCTCATTACTGCTATTAAGGCCCGTAAATGCATCCATAAAGGGTGTGAATCATTTATCGCTTATGTGATGAATGGGAAGAAAGAGAAGCAGAAGATGGAAGATATAAAAGTGGTCAATGAATTCCCTGAAGTTTTTCCTGATGACTTACCTGGGTTACCACCCATTAGGCAAGTTGAATTTCGTATTGATCTGGTCCCTGGAGCAAGTCCCATTGCTTGGGCGCCGTACCGTCTTGCTCCTACAGAGATGAGAGAACTCATGTCTCAGTTGCAAGAACTTCTTGACAAGGGGTTTATTCGTCCCAGCTCTTCTCCTTGGGGAGCGCCAGTGTTATTTGTCAAGAAGAAGGATGGTACTATGCGTATGTGTATAGATTATCGCGAGCTCAATAAGGTGACCATCAAGAATCGATACCCTTTGCCACGAATTGATGATTTATTCGATCAGTTGCAGGGAGCTAGTTATTTCTCTAAAATTGATCTTCGTTCTGGATATCATCAAGTACGGGTGAAGGATGAAGATGTATGTAAGACTGCATTTCGAACTCGATATGGTCACTATGAATTTTTAGTGATGCCATTCGGTCTCACTAATGCCCCAGCTGTGTTTATAGACCTCATGAATAGGGTCTGTAAACCTTTTCTTGACAGATTTGTCATCGTTTTTATCGATGATATTTTAGTCTATTAAAAAAGTGAAGTGGAGCATGAAGTGCACCTACGTGAAGTGTTGCGTACCTTGAAGAATGAACAGTTATACGCGAAGTTGTCAAAGTGTGACTTTTGGTTGCGGGAAGTTCAATTTCTGGGTCATGTTGTTTCAGCTGAAGGTATTAAAGTGGACCCGGCAAAAATAGAAGCGGTAATGAAATGGGAGCCACCGAAGAAACCTACAGAAGTTAGGAGTTTTCTTGGGTTAGCCGGTTATTACCGACGGTTTATCCAAGATTTTTCTAAAATAGCAGTGCCACTGACTCAGTTAACCCGGAAAGAAGTGAAGTTTGTCTGGGGAGAAAAACAACAAGAAGCCTTTGAGATATTGAAGAAGAAGCTGTGTGAAGCTCCAGTATTATCTTTACCAGAAGGCACAGAAGAGTTTGTAGTATACAGTGATGCGTCTAATAAGGGTCTCGGTTGTGTACTTATGCAACAGGGCAAAGTTATTGCCTATGCCTCTAGACAGCTAAAAGATGCAGAGACACGTTATACTACTCATGATCTGGAACTGGCTGCGATTGTGTTCGCATTGAAGATCTGGAGACACTATCTTTATGGGACGAAATGCAAGATATATACAGATCATAAAAGTCTACAATATCTTTTCACTCAGAAGGAATTAAATCTAAGACAGACACGGTGGATTGAGTTGGTGAATGATTATGATTGCGAAATAATATATCACGAAGGGAAGGCTAACGTAGTAGCCGATGCCCTAAGCCAAAAGGTTCGTGAAAAAGTTGTAAAAGGGAGATCCATGAGAATTGAAGTAGTCTCAACTTTAATTCAGAAGATTAAAGAAGCTCAAGAAAGTGCCTTAACCGAAGAAAACATAAAGAAAGAAAAACTTGGAACGAAGGTGATGTTTGAAGTAAATACACAAGGATTGCGTACTTTTAAAGGACGTATTTGGGTTCCCAAATATGGAGCAACCAGAAAGATAGTCTTGGATGATTCCCACAAATCCAAGTATTCTATACATCCTGGAAGTACCAAAATATATCAAGATTTGAAGCAGCTTTACTGGTGGCCAGGAATGAAAAAGAGAATAGCAAAGTATATATCCCACTGTGAGACCTGTGCACAAGTAAAAGCAGAACATCAGGTGTCGTATGGTAATGTACAGTCGTTGCAGATACCAGCAGGGAAGTGGGAAGAAGTGACCATGGATTTTGTTATGGGACTGCCAAGAACGCGAAGGGGACACGATAATATATGGGTCATTGTTGACAGATTGACCAAAAGTGCCCTATTTCTCGCGTATAAAGAAATTGTACCAATTGGAGCACTAGCTCAGCTGTACATTGATGAAGTGATCAGACTTCATGGAGCACCATTGTCCATAGTTTCTGACAGAGATCCTCGATTCACGTCCGACTTTTGGGATGCTCTACAAGAAAGAATGGGAACTCGAATCAAGATGAGTACAGCTTATCATCCTCAGACAGATGGACAAAGTGAACGTACTATCCAGACATTAGAAGATATGTTGAGATCATGCGCCATTGATTTTGGAGGTAATTGGGATGAGCATTTACCATTGGTAGAATTCTCGTATAACAATAGTTATCACTCAAGTATCAAGATGCCTCCTTTTGAAGCGTTATACGGTCGAAAGTGTAGAACACCAGTGTGTTAGTTAGAAGCTGGTGAAACAAAACTCACTAGGCCAGAAATTGTAAGAATGACGAGTGAAAAGATTGGTGTGATACAAGCCAATATGAAAGCTGCGCAAGATCGCCAAACAAGCTACTCAAATTTGAAGAAAAGACCCTATGATTTAAAAGAAGGCGATTTGGTGATAATAAAAGTATCACCTTGGAAGGGGGTGATAAGATTTGGCAAGAGAGGGAAGTTGAGTCCAAGATATATTGGACCCTTCAAAATTCTGAAAAGAATTGGATTACAAGCGTTTAAACTAGAGTTACCACCAGAACTCAGAGGAATACATGATACATTTCATGTATGTTATCTTAAGAAGTACTTTGGAAAGAAGGAATTAACCATTCCTTTAAAAGAAGTAAGGGTGGAAACACCCAACAGACTAGTGGAAGAACCTGAAGCGATGTTAGAGGTGAAAACCAAGAAGTTAAGGGACAGAGAAATTGACCTAGTCTTGGTCAAATGGAAGCATTCACTGGGCACAGACTTGACTTAGGAAACTTTGGAAAGCATGAAGAAAAGATACCCTAATTTTACAGATTATGAAGCGATTCCGAGGACGGAATCCTAATTAGGGGGAGGTAGTTGAAACGACCAAAAATTTATAATATAAATATGTAAACTAAAATGTGTGTAATTTAAATGTTATATGTAAAAATGTGAGAAATTATGGTTGTAAGGGTAATTTAATCATTTTACCATAAAATGGGTAAATTGGTCATTTGACCACATGTAGAAATTATTATGAAAATTTATTTATAACTTAGGACTAAAAATGTAAGAACCATAGTTTCATGTGGCCAAACTTAGTGTTAGTGTCAAAAGTCCAATGAATGCAAGTTCAGGGACTAAATTTGTAAATATGGAAAATATAAAAATGAGAAAATATCTCATTAAGGATCATAATTCAGTAGAGAATTCTAGAGATTACGGGAGAAGAACTGATCCTTGTGAAATTCGTGAGATTGAAGCAAGGAATTGGAGAAGTCAACACTTGGAATTAGTAATTCCAAGCTTCTAAGGTAAGAATTTAACAATTTTAGCTTAGTTCTTCAAGTTGTGATTTGGATGATCCGTAAATTCACCTCCTGATTTTGAGGATGAGGTTAAATCAATGGATTTATATACCTTATCTAGCTCAAAACAAAACAAAGAAGTAAATTCCAACCATAAATTTTGGTAAAATCCATAGAAGTGGGTTTGAGCTCAAGAACCCTAGAAATGGGTTAATGGGACTGAAATTTGTTTCTATGATGGTGTTAAGTCATATAAGTTATAAATGAAGTGAAAAATCAATTCCATTCTTAAAAATTCACCAAATGGGTTTTTGGTGTTAATATGGGCATTACAGGAATGTTTTAAGCAAAGGAATGGAATTGATGATTCCATGGTTTAAAACTAAAAGTAAGTTGTTATTTAAGGCCTAGAAATTACCTTAAAATGATTAAGTTATGTATTAAGCACTTAATATGAGAAAATGGGAATTTGTAGCATAAAAATCGGGGAATTCTGGACTGCTGCACAGCAGGCGCGGTGCGCCCCTCACCTGGGTGCGATGCGCCCTGCGCCAGAGTGAAAATGCAGTTTTGGTTCATGGTCTCCTGCCAAGTGATTTCCATTTTTAAGTTTTGGTCCAAAACTTGTCCATTTGACCCCAAATTTTAAACATATGACTAATATGGTCCAAAACTTCATAAAAAATTATCGGAATTGAAATACGACCCTCCGAGGGTACTGTAGTAAAATACGTATAAAATACAATTTAACTAAAGTTGGTCATTCAAGAGTTATACACTTGTTTTGACCATTGATGGTATAATAAGGACTCTAACATATTATAGAGTCAATTAAAATGTAAATTAATGTATCATATACCATATATAGGTGGAAGCCAAGTAATCGGACACCGAAAGGGTAAAGAACCGAGGGACGTCTAAACGACTTTTCAAGAGTTATAAGGTGAGTACATGTAGCATTTTTATCCATTTTGGGATACATGGCAAGTAAGTAAGTATTTTCAAATTTCTTATATTATTTTTATGTGTAAAAATATTTGCAAAAATGGTACACTTTCTAGCTTAAATAGAGAGTTAACTGCTCTATTTGAAAGTATGATTCCTGGCAATAGCCTAGATTATATTAGAAACATGTTTGAGTCAAAAGTTTGGCAATTAGCCATTACGTGTGCAAGTAATGTTTTAGTTTTCCCGAAAAGTATTTTATGTTTGACTGGTATTGTGGCTAGCATTGTTAGTAAGGGAACTATGTTCCAACCTACCCGGGTTAGGTAAGGAGTCTACTGGGGAAAACCCCTTCGCGAAGTAGACTGCCTCAGCACTTCTACTGTTAGTATTGATCCGTTCTTTCTAGCTGTAGAGACTTGGGGTATCACTTATAGTGATTAACGCCCTAAGTATAAAAATTCCAGCAAGTTTATAAAACCAGTCAAAGAAAGTATAAAAGATGTTATTTTTACAAAGTTTGATATAATATGATTTCGAAAAGTAAAAAGGTATAGTATGTTTATACTATGTAGTATGATAATGGTTTATGTTATAAATTTTCAAAAATGGTTGGAAAAGAAATTTAATGGTTGAGTCTAAAACTCATGTAACTCACGAGACATTTTGTCTTACGTATTCTATTTTATGCCATGTATTCCAGGTTCAGGTACAAAATTGTAAGATAGTTTGGTGCTGTGAAATAAGTCCTAGGGTGCAAAGGAGTGGAGCTGAATACAGCCCCCATGTATCGGTATTTGATTGAATCCATTTCCCTTAAACTTATGGTTGATTGATATGTAATTGTAACACCCCTTTTGTTGTATTTAAACAAGTACAATGGTTTTGATGAACCGTATTTTTTGTAAAATATGCTTTTATGTAATATAAATGGTTTGTAAAAATTGGAGCGTTACACCATCCACCAACCCTCACCCTATCCCACCCACCTCTACCCACTGTTGTCCCCACCCCACAACTATCCCCAACCCCACCCCATCCCTATACTTATTACCTAACTCCCCATCCCACCTACCTCCCCACAAACATCCCACCCCTATAACCTACCTTTAACTCCATCCTCATCCCCACCCCCATCATACCCACACACCCCACTCACTTTCACCCACACCCATACATCCTTTCATATGTATCCACTCCCAATCATACCTAGACACACCCTACCCCCATCCCCACCCACCATATTTATTACACCCACCCTTACCCTTACCCTTACCCTTACCCTTACCCATTACCCACCCACATCCACACCTATAGCCACCCATACGTATCCACCTCATCCATTTTAAATTTGGTTCAAGTATTTTTTGTGCACCTGCTATAACATTTAGAAATACTTTTTATTAAAAATATATGAAACTTGTATGAATATGTAAAATTATTTAACAAAAATTAAAAAAGGTGTATAGAAGTGTTAAAAAAGTTGTAAAAAAAACCAAATTTAAGGTCGATTTGTAAATTAAAAACATTTGGACCATAACAAAAATTTAAGTTTAGACCAAAACTAAAATGGGTAGGTCCAAGTGGGTTGGTAGGTATGGCTGGGTGGTTACAAGGATAGGTGTGTATATGGTGAGGTGGGTGTGAGTTTGGATGTGGGGTGGACGAGTGTGAGTATTCAATATGTTAAATATTGTATTATTTGAAAAACAAAACATTGAAATTAAAAACCAATAGAAAATAGACCTCCAAACACATTTGCTAATTTTTTAAATAAAAAATGAAAGCCCAGTTGGTTTTAATTAAACACATTTTCTAGATTTTCTGCTAAAAACTAAAGACGAAACGTATTTTATTTTTCAAAAACTAAAAACTAAAAATGAAAAACAGTTTTCTATAACTAAATTAAGTCTAAGTTTTTTTTATTATAAACAAACCCTGAATCTTATCATTTTCAATTTGGTCGAAGCTAATAGTGTTTTAGTTTTTTTATGGTATTTTCTTAGATTTGATATAAATGCACCCACGTATAAAAGATGGGAAGTGATATTTCCACTTAAAAATTTGATTCATCCACATGATGTATAATATACTTGCAGCTGTCGAAGCTAATAGTGTTTTAGTTTTTTTATGGTATTTTCTTAGATTTGATATAAATGCACCTACGTATAAAAGATGGGAAGTGATATTTCCACTTAAAAATTTGATTCATCCACATGATGTATAATATACTTGCAGCTTTCGTACAAATCGTTAAAACATATATTTCATGTGGATAAATCAATATTTTAAGTGGAAATATCACTTCCCATAAAAGATTGACAGCCGGTTCTAATAATTTTTGTTTCTAACCATCTACGTACCAAAGAAATTTCATTATTCTTAATACATGTATAAATGAGGCTTGAAAAGGATATATATAGATGCAGAAAAATTGAACTTTTCGAATTATAGATCCAACCCCAAATAGGACTTGATCACGAAAAGATACACATAAGTGACCTATTGGTTTATTGCTTTGTCTTTAAACAAATATTATTTTTTATGACATAAGAAAATCACACACATCAAATGTTAGATCGGATTAAAGAGTCCATAAACTCCGAAAATTTTGAGATGTGTCTAACAAAAAAGTTGTTTTGGGTAAATATATGTCATCAAAATCCAAGGAATTCAAACAAGATGATTCGATACATCATGGAACGTGAACATGTTTCGTTCTTGTGTCAACACAAAAGTTTCTTCTATCTTTCTTAAACTATTAATGTGAGCATATAGAATATCTAGCCCAATGTAAAAACTAATGAGAAAATGAGAAATTGGGTCAAAAGATGCTCAATTTAAAACATACGTCATTTTTTATCCGTCATGAGTTTTGAGGCCCGTTTTATATCACCGAACAACTTTCTTCAGACCGGAGCTCTAACAAACAACCAAAGACGGTTTTCCATCCATCTTCACGAAAACCTCTGTTAGTATTAAATTTTCAGTTTCCCCAAACTTTGTCTATTTACTCATCTTATTCTCTTATATCTAATGACAAAATCGCCCTTTTCCTTAATTTCTATTTTTACATCTTTATTTAGGATCTCAATTAGATGTATGTTCGGTCAATTTTAATTTTCAGAGATATGACAATACTAACAAATTCTAGGTCCCTTTACATAAAATAATTTTGTAAGTTTTTTCAAGGCATATAGAAATATTAGAGTCCTTTTGACTTTATCTTTCTACTTGTTTTCATTTTGCGTCAATTATGATAAGGCGTATCGAATTTTATTTAAACTTCATAAAACAAATGGCAATTCTAATATAAAGAACCACGACAAGAACAATAAACCTTTGTAATAATAAAAAGTAAAACACTACATCATGAGCAAAATCATAAGTAGAAGTCCTGGATCAAGTTATTCAAACGACGGTATACAAAATGAAATAAATTTTGATCCAACATGAACTCGTCTGGTCTTATTAGTGACGAATGATTGATTGGATTATGGTGTGACCCTTTCGGCCAAGCACCTTCTTCTCATAACCAACGGGGGATGGAGCAGGAATTGGTGGGATGAGGACTGGTAGCAAAGATGGCATTGGGCTCATTGCAATACAACAAGTGGTAACATGACCTTGACAACATGCGATCCCTTCCACCACCACTGTAGTCGTCCCCAAAAATAAAACCATTAAACCGATCATAACCACTCCCATTTGCTTATTACCGCTAGCCATTATCCTTTTTTCTTGATTCTATGATGTATTTAACCTTTGTATCTTGCATATACAAGTTTAAGCATATATATACACATGTATGTTCATTCATACGATTAATATAAAACCGAACTTACAACTCGTAACAAACATTACTTTACAAGATTGTAAAATACTATGTTCCTTGATTTTTCCACCCATATATTGTATTCTAGTTTGTAATCGTTTAATCAACAGCAAGATAAAAATTGATTGAAGAGGAAATGATTAAGAGAAGTTATTTAGAAGTGTTTGAATTTAGCAAAAAAAAAAAGATCATTGCAACTTATATTTTGTTTTGCAGTATATTTAAAAAAATATTGGTTATGACTGGGATTTTATAATCTTGAGGGGAATTAAGGTTTGCAGATCTATATAAGTAGTTATTGTAAGCAACTTATTAGGAGGATAAACGTCAAAATGCTATCATCAAATGTTTACTTAATAGTAAAAACATGATAATACATTGATGACTATTTTTGTAATCATCAATCTTCACGGAGCATATACCATTCGCGTGTCCTCTTTTTGTAATGTAATGTGAGTGAGGGACTATTTTGTTTATCAACTTTTCTTGGGTTATTTTCCTTGTCTTTGAAAAGTAAATGAATGCACTATTTTGATTATATATTTTATGGGTTTTCTTCTGTATTTGTCTCTTTGGAAATCTCTTTTAATATGTAGTTTTTACTCGCTAAGAATGATGATTAAATCATACATTTTTGCTACAAGTTATAATGTTTAAAAACTAATTATCAATCTTTATAAATTATGTTTATAAAAGAATTGATTAAACTGACCAACCAGACAAAATAGACCGACCGGTCTAGGACAGGAGCGGGAGAGGATCGGGCTAGATCAGTAGTCCAACTTTTCACCCTTTAAGGACGCGTTTGATAAAACTAGATGCTACTGGTAGCCGGTAGTTGAAAGTCCAAATGTATAATTATTATTTGTGCAGAAGATTTAAGCAAATGTAGATCTTAACTTTGAACAATGTAAAATTGTATAAAATCTAAAATCTAAAAGCTCTGAAAAGCTTAGAACTTCTAAAAGCAACTTGATGTAGCTTTTGGATTATAAACTTTTGTTTAAAAACTAAAAGCTTAAACTACTAAATGTTCAAGCTTTTTCGTAAAAATTAAAAGCTAGAAACTCTTAAAAGCTCTCAAAAACTTGTTGTCGAATATACCATTAGACCAGCTTGTGTGAGCACCTCTAATCGATCATGTTTAAAAAGTTATATATTAATAGAAGTTTCTTAAAAAAGATTCTGACGATAACAAACATAAGGGGCGCCTAAATTGGTTAAGGTCATATTTTTCTATTAAATTTCGAGATTATATATGATAATTGTTCAAAAGTTCTCACTAATAGAATTGATTGTATAATTTGCACAAAAGTATGGCTTAAAATTCCTTGAATTGTGTTTTTTTAAAAGGTCAACATATAATTGAAATAGACAACCCGTATTACATAGTCGAAGATTTTTGTTGGAAGTATAAGGCTCCGTTTAGTTACGTAAAATTTATCCGTTTTCTAGAAAACTTTTCTAAGAGAAATAAGAACTTTGAAAACGTTTTTAGTTTGACATTTTAAAAAAAAATTACTTCAATACAAAAGTTAATTTTTCATTCTCCAAAATTACAAACCGGGAAATGTTGAAAAACTTATAATTATTGTTGTCCACATTTTTTCAAATTCAAAACTCTTCTAATATATGAACAGACTTACACACACCCATCATTACCCACACCCCATACCACACACACCCCACCTCCAACCTCCACCCCACACCCTTCACATCTCTACACATACATATCCATCCCACCAACCTTACCCACCACCACTACCCCTCCGACCACTCCCACCGATCCCATCTACCCCACTCTCACCCTGTCCCACCCACCCTACCTACTACTATCCCTACCCCACCACTATCCCTAAACCCACCCTATCCCCATACTTGTTACCTAACTCCCCACCCTACCTACCCACCCACACCCATCCCACCCCTACCACCCATTCCAACCTACCCCCATAACCAACCTTTAACTCCAACATTATCCCCACCCCCACCATACGCGCATAACCCACTCACTTTCACCTACACCCATACATCGTCTTATATGTATCCGCCTCCATCCATTCCTATACACACTCTACCCCTATCTCCACCCACATCCCAACACCCACACTATGTATTACACCCCACCCTCACCCTTGCCCACCCACATCCACACCTACCTAGCCACCCCATGCATCCATTTTATTTTTGGTTCAGATATTTTTTTTTTGCACCTACTATAACACTTAGAAATACCTTTTTTGTTAAAAAATAATATATGAAACTTGTTTAAAAAGTTGTAAAAAAACAAATTTAGAGCTGATTTGTAAATTAAAAACATTTGGACCATAACAAAAATTTAAGTTTAGACCAAAATTAAAATGCGTGGGGTTTAGGTGGGTTGGTAGGTATGGTCGGGTTATAGGGGTAGGTATGTATGGGGTGAGGTAAGTGTGAGTTTAGGTGTGGGGTGGATGGGTGTGGCTGTTCAATATGTTAAATATTGTATTATTTGAAAAACAAAAGATTGAAATTAAAAATAAAAAAATATAGACATCTAAACACGTTTACTAATTTTCTAAAATAAAAAATAAAAACTCAATCGGTTTTAATCAAACACATTTTCTAGATTTTCTGCTGAAAACTAAAAGCGAAACATATTTTATTTTTCAAAAACTAAAAACTAAAAACAAAAAGAAAATTTCTATAACTAAATAAGTTCAAGTTTTTATGATTATAAACAACCCCCGAATCTTATCATTTTCAATTCCGTCCAAGGTGAGAGTCTTTTAGTATTTTTATGGTATTTTCTTTGATTTTATATAAATGCACCCAACTACAAAAGATTGACAGCCACTTCTAATAATTTTTGTTTCTAACCTTCTACTTAAAACTTTACATATAATTCGTTATTCACTTTTTCAGACAAAACAATATACACGTCCAGAGAGGCAAACCAAAGAAGTTTCATTATTCTTAATACATGTGTAAATGAGGCTTGAAAAGGATACATAAAGATACAGAAAATTGAACTTTTCGAATTATAAATCCAACCCCAAATAGGACTTGATCACGAAAAAATATACATAAGTAACCTATTGGTTTATTCCTTTGTCTTTAAACAAATATTCTTTTTCATGACATAAGAAAATTACTCGCATGAAATACTAGATTGGATTAAAGAGTCCATAAACTCCAGAAATTCTGAGATGTGTCTAAGTAAAAAGTTGTTCCCGTAAATATATGTCATCAAAATCCAAGGAATTAAAACAAGATGAGATAAATTTCGATGCATCATGGAAGGTGAACATGTTTTGTTCTTCGGTCAACACAAAAGTTTCTTTTATCTTTCTTAAATTATTGATGTGAGCATATAGGACGTGTTTGGCAAAACTAGCTGTTAGCGGGTAGCTAGTAGCTGGAAGCTGGAAGTTGGAGCTTTTAGTTAAACGCTACTTCAATTAGCGTTTAAAATAGTGACGTTTTCCTTAAAATTAAAGCTTCAAACTCGTGTCGTCGAACGAAGCTTTTGTATCTATCAGGGCTTTCTCTTAAACGGTAGAAGCTACAAGCTCTCAAACGCTCCCAAAAGCTCCGTGCCAAACACGCCCATAGAATATCTAGCATAATGTAAAAGTTAATGAGAAAATGAGAAATGTGGTCAAAAGATGTTCACTTTAAAACATACACCGTTTTTGATCCGTCACGAGTTTGGAGGCCCTTTTTATGTCACCGAACAACTTTCTTCGGACCGGAGCTCCTGCCAAAGGCGGTTTTCCATCCGTCTTCACGAAAACCTCCGTTTCAGTCTTAAATTTTCAGTTTCCCCAAACTTTGTGTATTTACTCATCTTATTCTCTTATATTTAATGACAAAATCGCCGTTTTCCTTAATTTCTATTTTTCCATCTTTATTTAGGATGTTAATTAGATGTATGTTCGGTCAATTTTAATTTTCAGAAATATGGCAATACCTACAAATTCTAGCTCCCTATATATAAAAGGATTTTGTAAGTTTTTTTCTAGGCATATGGAATTCAATATTACAGTCCGTTTGAGTTTATCTATCTACTTGTTTTCATTTTGCGTCAATTATGATAAGCCGTATCGGATTTTATTTAAATTTCGTAACACAAATGGCAATTTTAATATAAAGAATCATGACAAGACCAATAAACATTTGTAATAATAAAAACACTACATCATCATAAGCAGAAGTCCTGGATTAGGTTATTCAAACGAGGGCACACAACATGAAATAAATTTTAATCCAACATAAATTCGTCCGGTCTCATTAATGATGAATGATTCATTGGATTATGGTGTGACCCTTTCGGCCAAGCACCTTCTTCTCATAACCAACAGGGGCTGCAGCTGGAGCAGGAATTGGTGGGATGAGGAATGGTGGCATAAATGCCGGCATTGGTGGCATAAATGCAGGTATTGGGGCAAGCACCTTCTTCTCATAAACAACCGGGGCTGGAGCAGGAATTGGTGGGATGAGGAATGGTGGCATAACTGCCGGCATTGGTGGCATAACAGCCGGCATTGGTGTCATTGGTGGCATAAATGCCGGCATTGGGGTCATTACCATACAACAAGTGGTAACATGACCTTGACAACATTCGATCCCTTCCACCACCACCGTGGTCGTCCCCAAAAATAAAAGCATCAAACCGATCATAAACACACCAATTTGCTTGTTACCGCTAGCCATTATCCTTTTTTATTGATTCTCTGGTGTGTTTAATCTTTGTATCTTGCATATACAAGTTTAAGCATATATATACACATGTATATTCAGTCATAGGATTAATATAAAACATAACTTACAACTCGTAACAAATATTACTTTACAAGATTGTAAAATACTATGTTCCTTGATTTTTCCATCCATATATTGTATTGTAGTTTTCATGTAATTGTTTAATCAACAAGAAGAAAAAAATTGATTGACGGGAAAATGATTAAGAGACGTTATTTAGAAGTGTTTGAATATAACAAAAAAATGATCATTGCAACTTATATTTTGTTTTGCAGTATTTTTGAAAAACATATCGATTATGACTGGATTTTAAAATCTTTAGGGGGGAATTAAGGTGTGGAAACCTATATAAGTAGTTATTGTAAGCAACTAGTTACTGAGGATAAACGTCAAAATGCAATCACCAAATGTTTACTTAACAGTAAAAACATGATAATACATAGATGCTATTTTAGGTTCAAGACTTATATCATCTTTTTTTGTTTGCAATATATGAAATCATAAGTTCTAAGATTACCTTTTCAATATGTTAATCATAAGTTCTAAGATAACCTTTTCTATATGTCGTCTTTAACATAAAAGAGGTTTCAAATCTCGTTTGGAAATCCAATTATTTATTCATAAGAAGACAATGATTTTTTAACAGTGAACTAGTAATACATGTAATCAATCAATTGTTGCTTTCACAAACAATGCTTTTTTGTAGTACCTTTTGAAATGTACTAATAAAGCATCTCATTGCCGAAATATAAAATTGTGGTTGTCAATATTAAAGAATTAGACAAGAAGTTTTGTCTTATCACACACACACACACACACACATACACACACACACATACACACACACACACACACACATATATATATATATATATATATATATATATATATATATATATATATATATATATATATATATATATATATATATATATATATATATATATATATATATATATATATATATTACAAAATTTTATTTTAAAATAGACGAATATAATAAAATAGCAAAATATAATTCATTTTATTCTTAGATACACATAAAATATTATCCATTTGTGTATTTTCATTCTTTAATTTTGATCATTTTTAGTTTTTTTGACTTATTAGACAAATATTTCAAAAAATAAAAAAATAGAAAAATGACTGTCGAGGCCGATTAATCGGCCGCTAACGCCGATTTCTGCAATACTATATATATATATATATATATATATATATATATATATATATATATATATATATATATATATATATATATATATATATATATATATATATATATATATATATATATATATAACGGATAGAACAGATGGTCCAACTACAAAACTTTTTCTTTTTCATTACCTTATTTCTACTTCTTTCTCAAAGTAAAGCAAGCAACCTTTCGCACGCAAAATCTCCAGGTATTGTCCCTTTTTTTCACCAGCAACACTGGAGAGGCATAAGAACTCCCTAACCGGCCCAACGAATTTCTATTTGGAATTAGAGGGTTCTTTTTGATTGATTTTTTATCACATTGGGAGATTTTACAGAAGTTTGACCCCCTTCTAATTTTTCATTTTTTTCTTATATTTATTTGGATTTTGGGGACGCTGAAACGATAACACCAAGAAAAGAAGACCCTGAGGGAGACAAAAGCGGAGTCAGCAGACTCCACTTACTTATTTAAGTAGGCCTCACTTTTCGGAGCAGCTCCCAGCTCATACTATGACGCGCCGTGCTCCAAGCTCAAGCCAGCAAACATTAGAATTCATATTTATCAAAAACATTTACAAAATTATCCAGCGGAAGACTTAATTATCAAAACCTTGGATGCGGTACAGTTGCGTCGTGCTCCAAGCTCAAGCCAGCAAATACCTGAAAAACAGTTAGGGTGAAAGAGTAAGCATAAAGCTTAGTGAGTTTCCCAAAATACCACAATATTCATTACATAAACACAATCACAAAAGTCATCGAGCTTGCCCCGATCAACCTGGCTCTCAAGCTTGCCCCTAACTGTGCTTCCATACATTACTACACATAGTCGATATTGTTTTGTAGTCGATATTCCATACACATGTATATGTGCATATACATATGTGTATATATGCATATATTTCTATTTGTTAATATGCATTTTTATTAATGTTCTTGCAGTTTTAAAATTTTATCTACTAATTGAAGAAGTGAAAAGTGATGAAGTGAATAAACATGACATTCAAGGAATGAAAAATGAAGATATCATATTTTTGTTTTATTTTTTTATATTTTATGTATGTATTGTTCAAAATAATTGTATATTATTGTTTTTAATAAATTGGTTTGTTTATTATTTGTATTCACCTATTATAAATAAGATTATGTATATATGAATTCTGAAAATATGCATATATGCATCAGCATGCAAATACATGAATTTATATGTGTTTTTTAATTATGAAATCTGGTTTTTTAATTTAAGATTGTTTTGTTTTTTAAAATTCAAAAAATCTTATATTCAAAAAACGACAATCTTATTATTTTTTAAATTTAAAAATATTATTATTTTCTAAAATATGAAAAATCTTATATGAATAAATATGTAATAGCTAGTTTTAGGGACTGTTATGATAATTAACAATCATGCCCTTATTGGATGAGATTATGATATAATGGTTCACAATGAGTTCTCAAGTTCTCATTTTTTGTGTTCTCAAAAGATTACAACCCTATATATGGTAGAGTTATAGAGAGAACTCAAATAAACTTTATTTATACACAATATTTTTCACAAAAAAGTATATATATATATATATATATATATATATATATATATATATATATATATATATATGCTTTTGGGTCAGGTTACTATTATACTTAGGCCATCCGGTGTGGGTTCTCACTTTCCATCATTTTTTCCCTGCCACATCAGCAGCCAGTCAGCACCCTCACTCCTACTCTCACCCCTGGAAATGGTCACCCCTCACTTCTCCTCACATTTGGTACATGTGAGTATGCACATTGTACAAGCATATTTCCCCTCACTTCCCCTCGTCGCGCGATGCCAGTACGTTGTGCGAACACAAAAGTGAGAGGTGATCTCACTAGGGGCGGTGTAGCTCTCACCAAAAGTGCAAGCTCGCACCATTGCTCGCAAGCACTCCGCAAGGCCTTAGAGTTCATATAACCAGTCCACATCACTTCGTAAAAGTTTTCGTAGTTGCTACTTTATATTGTACGAATTTATAAATTGATGATGGAATTTATTATGAACTAAGAAAATAGCTGGCTTGATTGGTTAATTAAAGTCAAGTAACTTTTTGATTATTTATGATTTAACTACGAGGTGTGCTAAAAAAACTTCTCATGATGTGACATGTGTGTGTGAATGTCAACCCACTCAACACATGCCCACACATATAGAGGGAATTTATTTAAGATTATCCTTTAACTATTTCATAATCACAAATGACTGCATACTTATTAAGCCTTTTATCACTTTACCACTTAGAGCATCCAGGATAGGAGCTTTTTCAACTTAAAAAGCTCTTGAAAAATGAAAAAGCTATAGTGGGGGATTTTTGAAAACAAATCTTTTTACAATTGCTTGTTAATTAACAAGCTCAAGACAAGAGCTTGTTCATTTAATTGGTAGGACCCATAGTTTTTTAACCAATTATAATTAACCAACATTTACAAAAAACCTTTGCAAATCAAAATGAAAAAGCTCTCCTATTGTGAAGCCTTTTCATTTTGAGATTTTTCATTAAAAAAACTTAAGTAAAAAGCTCTCCTATTGGAGATGCTCTTAGTAACAATCATGTCTATTAGAGCATCCATAATACGAAGCTTTTTAGTTAACGTTTTTTCATGGAAAAACTTAAGTGAAAAGGCTTTATCTAATCTCTACTATAGGAAAACTTTTTCAATTAGTTTTTTTATAATTCATTCTATTAGTTGTTTCCTTATTATTGGTTAATAACTTATGGGACCTACCAAATATTGGAAAAGCTCATCTCCAAGAGCTTGTTAATTAACAAGCTTTGTGAAAAAAGCTTATTATTTAAAAAGCTCTCCCAGTAGCTTTTTCAAATTTGAAGAGCTTTTTGGGTGAAAAAAACTTTAAAAAAGCTCCCTATTATGGATGTAATTAGGCTATGGGGTAGAAAAACATCCTCACAACATCAAAAGTATCGGCATGTTATCTTATCTCATCAGGACATTCTCAGGACTTATTTAAGGAAATGTTCAACACTCTAGGACTCCATTTAATTTTTACTCACCCATTAATATTTTTTTAATTAAAATAAAACATTACATTAATTTAAAAAACATTACATTGATTATAAAACATTATAATAAAAACATTAACATTAATTTAAAACATGTTACATTAAAATAAAACATTAAAAAAACCTAATTATCGTCGTTGGTTTCATCGTCATATTGATTGTCGTACACATGCTCGGTCAAATCATGTCGAAGATTGGCATTGACTTCCTCATTGTATATTTCTAGTAATCTCGAAAACTATTGTTCGCTACCGGGTAGAAATTGTTGAAGCGGGTGTAGTATACGGTGAGAATGATACGTGCAAATAGCCTGGGTGTAGTATAGTATATGGTGATGATGATACGTGCAAATAGCCCTATATTTTTCTTCAATTATCATATTTTGTAATATGATACAACCGTACATTATTTTGCGTATATATTCTCTAGACGTCATGCTCGTGCCGGGTTTTTGACTATATGTCATTTCTTTTTAAGGACTCCAAATGTACGTTCGACATCTTTCCGTGCTGATTCCTAGGCTATCGTGAATAATACTCGTTTCTTGTCAATTGGATGTTGGTATGCCTTGAAAAATGTAGTATAATTAGGATATATTTCATCGGTAAGCTAATACCGATGTCAGTACTCTGTTTCGTTCACTACAAATCGAACGTCAGACGATTTCCTTGTAGAATATTGTTAAATAAGGGTGATGAATATAGAACATTTAAGTCGTTATTCGACCCTAGAACTCTCCAAAGAGTGCATGTCAAATCCATTAATCATGTGAGGCCACAACTTCTAGTATTAGTGAAGGTTTGCCATGATCATTGCGTGGGTATTGCCTTTTCTATACGTTTGGATAATTTTCTCAATCCCAATGCGTACAATCGATGCTTTTAAGCATACACGATAGACCGTGTTACGCTTGATGTGCAGCATACAACTCTTCATTACTACGTGTGGGTTTCTGCAAATATATATCACCGTAAAGCTCGATAATATACTCACAAAAATTATAGATACTTCCATATGCAGTTCTAGCAGACATCCTCAAGTAATCTGTCAACTACATCGGTTGCCCCTCCAAAAGCCATAAGACGAAATGCGGCAGCACATTTTTGTAATGTCGTGAAACCCCTTTTACCTCGACCATCATATCTCAATTGGAAAAACTCGTACTTATCTCCAAATTCGTTTGAAATCCGTAGGAACATATCTCTACTCAGACAGAATCGACGTTTGAAACCCTTATTGCTATATACGCAATTTTCAGCAAAGTAATCCTGAAATAAACGGTTGTGGCATTCTTTACTGTCTCTATTTTTGCTCTTACTCTACGTCTTTTAACAGAACTTTCCCCTCCTGCTTGTTGTTCAGACCAAACGATACTCGCGGCTTGCATCATTGCCGTGAAAAATAGATCATCGTCTGACGAGTCGGACGAAGATAGATTTTAAGCATTCTCCACATTTCAAATATATTGTGTGTAATGTTTTTAGGAGTGTGTAAATATGTGTGTGTGGTTTAAATAAATGTGGTATTATTATTATTTTTTTTTTTTTAAACGGCAAATCTATCCTACTCCTAATCCTACTCCTAAACTACTCCTTGTTATGTTAGTGCCAGGGTTTGAATGTGGTATTATTTACAGAGGTAAATTTAATAATAAAGAAAAAAATTAAACATCAACGGCTCAATCAACGGTCATTTGACCATTCTATGGCGTGCCAAATAGAGACGACCAGGAAGGGGGGGTTCACGCAACTAGAAAGGGGGGAGGGGGGTTCACGCGTCCTAGACCCTAATGTGGCAGGGAGTTCCATCCCCATACCGCATAGTCTTACACTTATTATAATTGAAAAATATGAAGCTTTTCTCCAAAGGTCATAGATAGTCTATCTAAACGCTTAAGCTATTTTGTATACTATCCACGCCAAGGGTGTGGGTTTTCTTCGTGGTCACACACACACACACACAGAGAGAGAGAGAGAGAGAGAGAGAGAGAGAGAGAGAGAGAGAGAGAGAGAGAGAGAGAGAGAGAGAGAGAGAGAGAGAGAGACGTTGCTCAATCTACGGCTGGAGACGCGGACCCATTGTGGATGTGGTCCACACCGCCGTGGAGGCGTGTCAGGTCAGCCCCACGCCGGGAAGCACCACGAAAGGATGGAGGTTTTATCGTTTTCTGCTCTAAATAATCAAGTGTTCAAGTTTAACCTTAAATAAGCAACTTTTAACAATACCAACAAAATCCAACAACCGACAATACATTACATAGCACAAACACAAGCATTTATATTACTTATATGAATTACACCGGTCTTATTAGGTTTGCTTGCACTGTTGGACAAACTTTGTCAATATTAGCACCATTTCTTCCATCAAAGATCTCAAGGGTGAGCCTTATTACCATGAGCCATAGAAGACGAAGGTGCTAGAATTGCCACACTGTCTTCATCCTCGTCAGCTCCAGGAGGAAAAGGGACATCACAACAGGGGTAGCCAGGGTAGCAGCAAACCTCATCTGGACGAACATCAAATGGAAATGGCTTTGAAGCCATTGTAGTAGGTCCCACCACCACAAGTATTATCAAGCAGATTGTCACAATAGATTTCATGATGCCCATGCTTGGTTCTTGTTGTTACTTGGTACTCCGCCATGGAAGCTCGATGCAGTTATTTATAGAAGAAAGTGTGAGAAAAATGGCATCTTTCTTCAACCGGCAAGACAACAAGGAAACAAACGCTGGGCAGCAGAAATATATATTGAAGATAACAATGAAACCAACGCCGGTTCTTGCTTTTGTTCTTTTTCTACCCTTAAAATATATTGTAGATAGGTACTCACTGGTTCCAAAATATAGGACAATTCCATTTTGGCTAATATCATCTTCAATCTTCAATACATGAACCCTAAATATCTTAAACATCATGCTTAGGCAGCCGAAACTTATGGGTTTTCCCACTTCAAATTTCATAAACTCAAACCAGATAATATGCAAAGCTTATACGAACTAAGAACAAACAGAAAAACAGTGTAGATTGCTGTCACAGAAAACTTAATAACAGAAACAAAGAACAACTTGAAGAGAGTAAACTATTTATAAAAATAACGGAAGAAATTGCCAAAGGTAATACAAAATACTTTGTCTAGGGTTGCCTAACGTGTAGAGGCGAAACGAGTAGGTGACTACTAAAGTGGTACATGGCCAACCATGTAAATTACCCTATACACTACAAGAAATAATGGCATTACCATAGACAACTTTTAACGGCGACATGGGCATTAGTGGACGCTAATGTCCACTTAAATTGTCGTCTCTAATGCTTGCGTTGTCGCTAAAGGTGTCACCCTATTGCCTCTGACAGATTTTACCTTCTTCCCCAATCTCTTTGCTGCAATTACGAACCCTATACTCAAGGTTTTGCTTCTGCCGATTACTAATTCAAACGACGACCTCCCCTCTTCTACTAACGTCGGCGACTACTCCGAACAGTATGTGTTTTTTTCTTTTTGCAATTTGGTCCAATCTTTGCCACGGATTTTGCTCATCTGCTCATGTGTTATACCTAGTTCCATGATACAGATTTTGTGGTAAAATATGTGTTTCTTATTTTGTTGATCGTTGTTTCTGACTTTGTGATTTTGACAATTGTTACTGATTTGAGAATATGTGCTTAAATTAGTAGAAATATATGAAATATGTTTGAATATGCTTAGATTATTAAAAAAAAATGTATGTTTTAAAATTGGAAAATACAAGACAAACACAACCTATTATTAGTTTATATACGAAAAAACCTTTTAATAATTTTTATGTTTACGAAAAGACAACCTAAAATTTTTTACCTTTTAAAAAAACCAATTTACAGATTCATAAAGAAATAAACCGGACAATTAATTAAATAGGTGGCATAAACAATCTTTTATTTAGGAAACGTGGAGAAGAAATATTTTGGGTTAAATAGAGAAACCTTCCATGGCATTAATCTTCAGTGTAGGAATCATTCACGGCCAAAAAGAGGAAAAGTTGTGTTTGGCATCTTCAAAATTAGGGTGACGTTCTTTCATGTTAAACACACTACTAGAAAAAAAAAGGTTTTTGACGGACAATGTTAGTCGTAAATGTCTGACATTGAAAATCATAAATTAAATATGATAGACATTTATTTGTTCTAAATTTACGACATACATTATGATAGACAATGTCTGACGTCACAGTTGTAAAATTCGGCCTGCTCGGACGCGTACTCGGAATCGGGTGTTGTCTGAGGCACTTTTATGAAAATCGGCCAAAAACTCGGACTCGGTCAACCTCGGTGCTATTCGGTCAAACTCGGTGCTACTCGGTCAACATCGGTGCAACTCGGTCAACCTTGGAATCAGAAAAACTCGGTTAAACTCGGAAAAAATCGGTCAAACTCGAGAATCTTGAATTTTTTTAAAATAAATAATTATAATTTTTATGTAATTAGTTTAAAACATATCATATATTTACTTGTTTAATAAACATTTTATTGTTTAATTTTAATTTGTTTAATTCAAATCAAATTTGATGCAACTATGACTATATTCAGTATTTCAGTATGTATAATCATATAATATGTACGTATTTACCCTATCCGAGTACTAGTCGAGTACTCACTGCCTAAACCGAGTACTCGCTAGTCGACCGACCTAGCAACGCCTAGCGACTTTTGCAACATTGTCTGTCGTGAATGGCCATAGATGACAGACAAAGTCTGTCACTGAAAGCCCTGTAATAAACAATAGATGATAGACATTTGTCCGTCATAGATTTTAGATAAACACTTACGACATAAATTTACAACCGACGATTTTTACGTTGTAATTTTTAATATTTTTTCATAATTGTTAACAAACATTTTAGGACATACAAATACGAAAGACATTACATTTTTATAAAAAAATGTATATATTTGTAAATGCATTAATATTCAAACTAATTCACATTTGAAGTATTGTAATAAAAATACAAAGAAAGACAATCGATAACAGAGAATGTATAGTCAGAGAAGTACAAAATGTACGTATTTACACAAATAACAACCCAGTCAATGTTTTATGCATCTTTACTGTTTTACACACTGAACGACTCTTGTTGGATTGTTTATGGCAAGGTACCCGTAGTAAGCAAACATTGATGTAATTTGACAGAATAGATGTACATCTAGGATAATAACCCAAAAAACTAAATTTTCAAGATTCCTTTTAGAGAATGAAATATACACAACTTATTCATATAATCCTTGCCAAAAATAAACTAGAATGGCATGCACATGACTTGAGAAAGAAAAGTTGCTCACTAGAGAAGAAAATTTTCTCCATGTTCTTCGCTTTATTTCCTAAATTTCCCTACTCTTATTGTACTCAAATAGAAGTGACAAGTGGTCAAACACAAAAATTTTCATAAATCCCTAATCATGATCCTTGTGTTAACTATTTTTCATATCAACATAAGCAAAAGTCAATAGTTCACTCCCTCCTCCTCAAGAGACGACATTTTAGGGGTTGTTTAATGCAACCAAAGAAAAAAATGATGGATAAATATGCATTGTGCATGTCTAATCGAATGATGCATGTTTAAATTCAGTCATGTTTAATTCTTTTAGAAAATCCAAATCAAAATATGGTCAAAACATTATAAGAGTACGACAATATAGAAGAAAATATAAAAGCATGAGCACAATTTACAATAGAAACATTATTGGTAATTTGAAAACAAACATTATTACTAATACTACAAGTTCCAAGATTGTTTTACTTACTTTTCGTGGAACCAATATGAAGTTTTGAAAACATATAACATTCCTAGTTAAGAATATTCAATCCATGAAGAAGCATACATCTCTAGTAACAACTACCAAACAACAAAAACTATGAATTTACACATACAAAAGTAAGTATATTCTATATGTGCCTATAAACTATCAGTCAAAAATGTGTTTTGGAAACTTTAATGTTTATCATATGGGTATGATAAACTTCAAGGTTCTACCATTATGCCCTTTCCAACAACAAACTTCTCTTGCATAAACCAAACACTAAATACTACAAAGATAAGTTGACAATTTACTTATGCCCTTTCCAACAACAAACTTCTCCATAGGTTAGTGTATAGCCTATGACTTAATGGTGACATTCCTGAGTTGATGTAAACTCTTGTCCTATTAAATTAGCATGGCATGCTCGATATATTGGATATTATATTGTACTTACATTATGGTGTATATTTCCTTATTCGGTGGTTAACCCATATTTAATTTTTTTTATATCATGAAAGTTTCTCACTAAGCTTAAAGCTTACAAATGTTTTATTTAATGATGTTTTAGGACCAGGTAGCTTTAGAGGCAAGGCTGTATGTAAGCAGTGAGAGTCGTGATGTTGAATATATATATATATATATATATATATATATATATATATATATATATATATATATATATATATATATAGGGTCCGGATCCGGTGAGGACTTCAATTTGGGTGAGGACTGCGAGGACAATTCTCGTCCACTCATTTCCTTAAGGGCAATAACGTCAAACGTAATTATTGGATTTGACGTAATCTCAGGCGACGCTCGTCCATGGAACATAAATACGGACTCGAGGATATAATCACATGTTACTCACGTCCGTACAACATAATTTAGCCGGGTTTTTTTATTTTTATTTCGATTTTTATTTTTTAAAATATTATTTTTCGTTTTTTTCAGTTTTTTTTTCTTTTTTCGTTTTTTTTTCCTTTTTTCGTTTTTTTCCATTTTTTTTACGTTTGTCGTTTACAACTCATTTTGCATCATAACTCGTTTTGGATCTTGGATCATAACTAATTTTGAATCTTGGATCATAAGTTTTGGATCATAAAACATATTTTGGTTTTAATATTTTTGGATCATGTATATTTTTTTTTGCTATTTTGATAAGTTCTGATTCATAAAATAATTAGTTTATAACAGTTTGAATCATTAAACATATTTTGGTTCTTAATATTTTTGGATCATGTATGTTTTTTTGTTTTTGTTTTTTTGATATTTTGATGAGTTTTTTTTACTTAAAAATATAAAAATAAATACATAAAAACATTTTTTTCAAAAAATTATTTTTGCAAACTTACTAATATAATGTCTACAATTATCCATTAAATTTTCATAATTTTTGGAGATTTTTTTTTATTTTTTGATTTTTTATAAAAATAAAAAATAAAAAATATTTTTTTTTCAAATTTTCATGATGGTGCTTGTTTTGTAGAGAACTAAATTTTAAGAACTTTTTTTTTTCAGAATTTTTTTTACAAAGAAAAAAAAAGTTATGGCTCAAAAACTAAGTTGGTAGAATAAAAAAAATCCAGCAAACGAGATTGTGACAAGTGTCGCAATGGGGGAGGGTTACTCGATCAGATTACTATATTACCCTTCTAAATTTGTATTACCCACCCACTAGTTTTAATTTTTAGACAACTAGCCCCCCAAACTTTTAAGATGTGTCAATTTTTTCACAATGAATCTTAGCCACCCATTTTTCAATATTAGAGGTCCAGATTTGTCCTCACCGAAATTGGAGTCCTCACTCGATCCTGATTATATATATATATATATATATATATATATATATATATATATATATATATATATATATATATATATATATATATATATATATATATATATATATACTAGGTTATAAGCCCGTGTTAAACACGATCTATGATTTAACTTGATAGTTGTGCTCATATTTTGTACATCTCTTTTGTTATGAAAATATATGTTTTGTATAAACTTGTAAGATGTACAAGGTATGATTTAGCCGGGTGTTATAGTTGATCCAACTGCTCCACTAGTTGTTTTAAACGAACTTTCATTGCCGAAAGTAAGTTGGCGTTTCTTTCCTCCCTGTTGAAGGTTTCTAGGTCCAATATTATATCTAACTTTGTGTTGCAAGAGTCATCTGGTTCTTGATTGTTTGTGAAGTACTCCTCTTTATGGTATCCGTATTGAGTCGGATCCTTAATCCACCCCAATTGTCATTAAATGACTCGTTGTATGAATCACTCTCATATTGGTCATAACCCGAGTTTCCGTATCCCCAGCACATGTCTTGATTCGTGTGCATGTAGTCTTCCATTTGAGAACGTGCATGTACGTGAACCTAAAAATAAACGAAATTTGAAAAAAAAAAGCAAAACGACAAAACGTGTCAAGCACACAACTCCGCGACAATGGCGCCACAATTTGACGTGTGCAGTCGTTGATGCAGTCAAAAATAATAATACCTCACTACTCTAATAGCTAGGATAAGTAATGGTTGAACCAAAAGCAGTCTGTGGTTGGCACTTTGTCTATAATAACCTGACTATAGTGTCACTCTATATATGATGGTTACTTAACACTTGGAACAAAACCAAAACTCAAGAAAAACTAATTGTGAATAAAAATTTCAGATCTGATCATAGATCCAAAACAGCATGAAACCAAAAATAATTCTTTTATTAAAAACATAAACTTGTAACAAAACGTTCAAACTAAACTAACCAACTTTAACCAAACCAAAAGAACTACAAGAGTCATTTGTACTAGATCTAAAACTCAACACCGAGTAATCAGAGAAATACCTAGATTCAGGATACCCTAACACCAAGTTGATACGAAAACGATAAAACCAGCTAAAAAGCCAAAACAATGACTTCCTATCCAAACTAGTGAAAGAAACTGAAAAACAATAATAATGAGCCTTGAGATCCAGAGAATTCTTGATGGGTTGTTGTTTCGGATCCCTCATGGAACCTGGGATGCCTTGAAATTCGTCTGGGAGCCCTCTATTTATGGTTGAATTTCTTAGTTTGCGGGGCTATTTAGGTTAGATAGCGGCGCTAACTACCTAATCCCCAAATTCCTCGCTAATTTGAAATTCAAATTAAATTGTAGATCAGAATGTCATCCATTAGATAATGACGCTATCCTTTAAAGATAGCAGTGTTATCTCCATAATCCTTATCCTTTTCGTTTCTAGGTTATTCTTGTTTCGTTTTCGCTTCTAATTTGTGCGTTTTAACACTTTTTCTATCCAATAGGACTTCCAATGAAAGTGTGTGTATTTAGCCTAGTTATAACAATAAGTTAACTAAAACACACTAAATAACGCATAAATAATGCAATTTAAAAGTGCATTATCAGCGTTCCAGAAACAAGTTCACCAGGGATATAGCGTCGCTATCCCCTGATGTTAGCAGCGTTAATACTGCGTATTCCAACTTTAATTTTAAGTACTTAATCCATTAAATTAATTTTAAGCACTTAATCCATGAATTATGGGCTAGGGTCTTCCATAATCTACTCATTAAGTCTGTAGATCGATAAAAACGTGAACTTTACGGACATGCATGTCCAACCCAAACCCTAGGTCAAAAAAGGGTCCAAAACCACAACCTAAACCAAGTTCCATAAAAGGTCTAGAAGCAAACTTGGTAACATGGAGTTCCCCAAACTCCATAAACATCTCAATAATGAACCATAAAAGCCATGAGCTACCTCTAACTACTAGATCTATGCACATAATTCATCAAGATAGGAACTTTACGACTTGCAAAGGTCCAAAACGTGTAGGGCAATTTGGATCTAGGTTGTAGATAATTCCTTGGCGCCACCACTCTCCTTCTTCTTCAAGTAACCTTCAATGACCAAGAATCAGGCTAGAAACAACAATGAAGGGACTAAGGCAAGAACTAGGGTTCTCTAGAGTTGGGAGGCTGATAAAAGAGACAGCATAAGGGTTAGGTGTCTTTAAATAAGGTCCAAGGCCCAAGCTTTAGTGGTTTACAATTGCTGCTAGTCACGTCGCGATCCTCTTGCCGATAGCGCCGCTAAGAGCCTTGATCTCCAAAATAGTTGGAATTTAATTATTTAAAACCCTTAAATTTCTTACTGGGAAACGGGATTTACAATACTTCTTTGAGCGGTTAGCATAGTCTTCTATATGAGGGCTGTAATCTTTAAATCAAGAGTGTGTTCTAATAATCAAAATGAGTTTTTGATTATTCTCTTGTATCTACAAAACTATTTAAGTAATCAAAATCAGTTTGAAGTATATGATTTATTCTTTATTAATTGATTGCATTGTATCATTGTATGGGACCAATATAAATCAATGATATTATGGTGTTAGAACATAGATTATAATGCCTTATGTCCATTCATATATAAAAAACCATTACAATTAGTTAATTTAATGAGCTTTGAGCTTAAGTGATAAATATAGGGTAAAATTATCGATTTCAAATGGTGGATTAGAGTTTTACATGGATTAATTTAATAGATTCAAGTGTTGGAACAATATTTTTGACACTTGAGATCAGTCCTAATAAGAAAAACTACTTAAATTAGATTTGTATTATGATTAAGTTTTTGATTAAAAACCTCAAATGTTTCATGTTTCTAAGACATGTACTTTGGTACAACTTTTCCAAGAATTTATTGAGTTCGTACAATTTGTTGCATAAACATACATTTGAGCGATGTGTATATATGTGTGTGTATGTATGCATGCATGTATGCATGTATGTATGTGTGAAACAAGGTGGCGATCTTGGGAGCACGGTAGCAATTGAGGGATGAAACATTACACCCTCTCATATACATTAATATCTATTTAGTGTGACAAAACTTATGTTTATCAGTTCTTTGTATTTCATTGTGCTTTGGATCATACATTGCATTTGCATCGTTCATGTGAATTGTTTGAAATAAAAGTTACTATCTTTATCAAATGGTTGGAAAGGAATTTAAAATGTACATATGATTTGGAAAAGCTTTTTTTTATCTAAATCTCATGTACACACGAGACATTATTCCCTTACATATTCTCTTTTATGACATGTGTTCCAAGTGCCGAAGTGAAATATACATAAACTTAATCCTTATATGGGATGCTTTTGGTGAACATAAATGACAATCAAGGATTAGCAAGGAATGCAACACTAGTGAAAGTCATTTTGAACTTAGTTAATTGTTTGTAAATTTAGTGTCTTGTTATGGGTTTTGATGGTTGTAACCCTCGAGAATCCTTTGATATATATATATATTATGCTATATGGACGTTGGACTTGGAATATTGCAAATAATGATATCTTTACATGCTAAGTACCGATGATAAAAGGCAGTGTGTTACACATTTTACATCCCTAATTAATAAAATTGTTTTGTTATAAAGCATTTACTTGAAAATATACACAAACAAGTACATACAGTATTCAAGTAATATATATTATATATAATATCACAATCATGAACCATTTAATTTCTCCGCTAACTTTTCTCCTTTAGCTTATCAGTTATTTTTATCAAAATTATTTTTAAACAACTATTTTATTGGCATAAGAGACACGATCCGGTAAGAAAGAAATTTTAGTATGAATGATAAGAAAAGTGTATTATGTGCATGTGTTTTGACGAAACAACAAAATAAATCATTAGATGGTGCAATAAAACATGATTCATAAAAATAAAAAATAAAAACTCTTGAAAAAACATCTCAATTATTCATTTTTAACCAAATGAAATTTCAATTATTTTTCAAACAATTTTAACGAACCATGGCAAAAATATGAATCATATAGATGCTTTTTCGAAGATTTTTTTTAAGAATCATATTTTTTATTTTCTAATGATTTATTTTATTGTCTTATAAAAAAAAGTATGCAAACAATATACTTTTTTCTCATACTATCAAATTTTTTATTTATTTGATATGGTTTGTTGAAAACCTGGTCCGGATTATATATGTACATTGCTTACGTTGATAGATTGGGTTTGGCGGTGTATGTAATTATGTATCGACTATTGAGAGGTAGATTTTTACATTACTACCCTCGTCCCTTATAATTCTCACAAGTCGCAGTATCAACCCTTTAACATTCTTCTCTGTGTTCTCGTTCCTCTTCTCCGGTTCGCCGTAGCTGCTCCCGTCGAACTCTGCTGGACCTCTGTTCATCTTCTCCCTTTCCAGGCTGTCTATCGTCGCCGTTCGTCTTCTCCGTTCCTTGCTGAAATCCGCCGTCGCCGTTCGTCTCAGGTAACTTCATCTGTTTTTGTCTGTGATTGTTGCTAAGAATTCGATTTCTGGGAAATTCATTTCCATTTTACTTGTCGATGGTTTAGCCGGTAAACGATGCTTTTGTGAATTGGTGTGTGCTCTTGAATTTTTTGGTAACTCATTTGGTGCCCTAATTTTACGATGCTATGTTGTTTTAATTGTTTCTTCCTTTAGGTTTTTCAGTTATCCTTTCTACTTACCCCTGCATACTTCAATAAATTCGATTCGATTTCTCTGTTTTGTGATGTGAGAATCTGTGTAACGAGTTATTTGTTATCATTCGGATCAGTGATGGTCAATAACTCAATATGCTAATGCTTAGATCCAAATCGAATGCAATTTCTTAACTTTTACCTTTTCTGTTACTAGGCATCATGCAAGCCCCTGTTGCACCCAAGAACCGACTAGAGTTTCTCAACACCAGACCTCCACCTAACTATGTAGCCGGATTAGGTCGTGGTGCCACCGGTTTCACCACCCGTTCCGATATCGGTCCTGCCCGTGCCGCCCCTGACCTCCCTGACAGGTCAGCAGCAGCTGTCGGTGCTGCAGGCCCTTCTGGTGTTGGACGCGGTAGAGGGAAAGGTCCAGGTGAGGAAGAAGAAGAAGAAGAAGCTGAAGACAAAGGATATGATGAAAATCAAAAGTTTGATGAGTTTGAAGGTAATGATGTTGGATTATTCGCTTCTGCTGAATACGATGAAGAAGATAAAGAAGCAGATGCAGTGTGGGATGAAATCGATAAAAGAATGGATTCCAGAAGGAAAGATAGAAGAGAAGCAAGGTTAAAAGAGGAAATCGAAAAGTACCGAGCTTCAAACCCTAAAATCACCGAACAATTCGCTGATCTTAAAAGAAAACTAGTCACACTTTCTGCTGAAGAATGGGATAGTATCCCTGAAATCGGTGATTATTCTTTAAGAAACAAAAAGAAAAGATTTGAAAGCTTTGTACCCGTACCCGATACATTACTCGAAAAAGCAAGACAAGAAAAAGAACACGTAACCGCTTTGGATCCAAAAAGTCGAGCCGTGGGTGGAACCGAAACACCGTGGTCCCAAACACCCGACTTGACCGCTGTCGGTGAGGGTCGAGGGACGGTTTTGTCTTTAAAACTTGACCGCCTTTCAGATTCTGTTTCGGGTTTGACCGTTGTTGACCCGAAAGGTTACTTAACCGATTTAAAAAGTATGAAGATCACAAGTGATGCTGAAATATCAGATATCAAGAAAGCAAGATTATTGTTGAAGTCGGTGATTCAAACCAATCCAAAACATCCACCTGGCTGGATCGCAGCCGCGAGATTAGAAGAAGTCGCGGGAAAGATCCAAACTGCAAGAGAATTAATCAAAAAAGGGTGTGAAGAATGCCCGAAAAACGAAGACGTATGGATCGAAGCTTGTCGGTTATCGAATCCCGATGAAGCAAAAGCCGTGATCGCACGCGGGGTCAAAGCGATTCCGAACTCGGTCAAACTCTGGATGCAAGCCGCAAAGTTAGAACACGATGACGCGAGTAAAAGTCGCGTGTTGAGAAAAGGTCTCGAGAACATTCCGGATTCCGTTCGGTTATGGAAAGCGGTTGTTGAACTTGCTAACGAAGAAGACGCGAAGCTTTTACTTCAACGCGCGGTCGAATGTTGCCCGTTACACGTCGAATTATGGCTCGCGTTGGCCCGATTAGAAACGTACGATGCCGCGAAAAAAGTGTTGAATAAAGCCCGCGAAAAGCTCCCGAAAGAGCCCGCGATTTGGATAACCGCAGCTAAGTTAGAAGAAGCTAACGGTAACACAACCATGGTTGGGAAGATAATCGAGAGAGGTATACGTGCGTTACAAAGAGAAGGTTTAGAAATTGATCGCGAAGCGTGGATGAAAGAAGCGGAAGCTTCCGAAAGAGCGGGGTCCGTTGCCACGTGTAACGCGATTATTAGTAACACGATCGGGATCGGAGTAGAAGAAGAAGATCGAAAAACAACATGGGTTGCGGATGCGGAAGAATGTAAAAAACGCGGGTCGATAGAAACCGCACGCGCTATTTACGGTCACGCCCTTACGGTTTTCTTAACGAAAAAAAGCGTGTGGCTAAAAGCGGCGCAGCTCGAGAAAGCGCACGGGACTCGCGAGTCGCTCGACGCGTTACTTCGAAAAGCGGTTACCTACAAACCGCAAGCCGAAGTTTTATGGCTCATGGGAGCTAAAGAGAAATGGCTCGCGGGTGATGTACCGGCCGCACGCGCGATTTTACAAGAAGCGTACGCGGCGATCCCGAACTCTGAAGAAATCTGGCTCGCGGCGTTCAAGCTCGAATTCGAAAACAACGAGCCGGAGCGCGCGCGTATGCTTTTATCCAAAGCGCGTGAACGCGGCGGGACGGAGCGCGTGTGGATGAAATCCGCGATCGTCGAACGCGAGTTAGGTAACGTCGAAGAGGAACGAAAATTATTAGACGAAGGGTTGAGGCTATTTCCGTCATTCTTCAAACTATGGTTAATGCTCGGGCAGCTCGAGGAGCGTCTTTCCCGGTTGACCGAGGCGAAAACCGCGTACGAATCCGGCATTAAAAAGTGTCCGAACTCCATCCCGCTTTGGTTATCCCTCGCGAGTCTCGAAGAAAAAACAACGGGGTTGAGTAAAGCGCGTGCGGTTTTAACCATGGCGAGAAAACGAAACCCGCAAAACCCGGAGCTGTGGCTCGCCGCGGTTCGCGTCGAATCGCGACACGGGTCGAAAAAGGAAGCAGATATTTTGATGGCGAAGGCGTTACAAGAGTGTCCGAATAGCGGGATTTTATGGGCGGCATCGATCGAGATGGCACCGCGTCCACAACGAAAGACGAAAAGTTCGGACGCGTATAAGAAATGCGAGCACGATCCGCATGTGATTGCGGCGATTGGGAAGTTGTTTTGGGGTGATCGGAAGGTGGATAAAGCGCGTACGTGGTTGAATCGCGCGGTTACTTTGGCACCGGATGTTGGGGATTTTTGGGGGTTGCTTTATAAGTTTGAGTTGCAGCATGGAAGTGAGGAACAGCAGAAGGAGGTGTTGAGGAAATGTGTGGTGGCGGAACCGAAACACGGGGAGCGGTGGCAGGTGATTTCGAAGGCGGTTGAGAATTCGCATCAGTCGGTTGAGGCGGTTTTGAAGAAGTTGGTTGTTGCACTTGGGAAGGAGGAAAAGGCGGCTGAAGAGAATAAACAATAGACAATAGTCGGATTTTGTTTTAGTTGGTTGTTTTTTTTGTTCTATAGACTTATGTTACGTGAGATTTTGTTGGGATTGTGTTGTTAGTTTTGTCGTAACATAGCCTACTAAAGCTTTGCCGCTTATTTGTTTGAAGTATACATATGGAATTATGAGACGGTATATTTGTTAACAAATACTGAAGGCATGTCACTTGGATGGTTATTTCTGGTTATAGGAGAATGTTGTTAGGAAGATACTTTAGTTTACTGATTTTGATGTGATTAGGATGGGTTTGTTACTTAAGAGGGATGCTGTCAAAAACTAGGAAATGAATCTATCCATGAGGTGATTGTTTTCAAACAAACATGTCATGGTAATCTTTTGTGAACATGTTTAATTTGTGAAATAAAGTTTTCTACAAACGTGTATGAACTAATATTTTATATCATGACAATAAAAAAATGGAGGTTTGATGATATAATTAGAGATATGGTTTAGGTATTAGGAAAAGTTTCGTTCACGTTCTTACAAACTTCTATAATTACGCATATGTCTTTATAAAATTTCAAATTATTTATATATCTTTACAAATCTTAAAAAATCACATATATACTCAAAAGATTAATTTAATAATAATTAATCTTAAAAAAATTAAAAAGCAGTTTGTAAATTAGATTATATACAAATTACTAAAATACTGTTATGAAATTCTTTTATAATTGATAGCTCTTTCACCCTTAAACAACTAATCACAACAGATTCGGTTATGATCACATATTCCATATAGAATAATAATAAATTATAACAACTTATATGATCACAATTTAATTAGTTCTTAAAAATATAAAAAATAGAATTAAAAATAGTTTTTTAATTTTTAAAATGATTAATTATTATTAAATAAAACTTTTGGGTATATATATGTAATGTTTTAGGGTTTGTAAAGATATATACGTAATTTCAAATTGTATAAGGATATATAAGTAATGATAGAAGTTTGTAAGGACGTAAACGAAATTCTCTACAACATGAAAAGCATATTATATATGGATAAAGGTGGCGATGGGTTGGGTTTAGTCATATTCGGATTGACTTGCTTAACTAATGAGTTGAAAAGTAATCTTGAGACTAGAAGCTAGGAAAAAAATATTAAAGAATTTGAACAATATTAGTAATATTATAGGTCGACCACTTGCCTAGGAAAATTGCATCATCAACATATAAAAAGGTGAGAAACCTCCAATTGTGTATCACATGCAACGATCCCATAGAAAACATCTTTGGAATAAGTTTGTTGGACAACAACATGAAGAGGTTTCATCATCGAAATGAAAAGGAATGATCATAATGAATCACCTTAATACCATTTTGGAATAGGAATTCATGGTCGGGAGCCATTAACAATAAGTGGCCGATGGAAGAGTGAAGGCACCCTCTTAATTTCAAACTAAAACCCGTTTTATCAAGAACACCGTCCAAAAAATTCCATTGAACATAATTATACGTTTTTTCAAAGTCAACTTTGAAAATCAAAGCCTTCTTCTAACAAGACTTGTAGCAAGTAACAATCTCATTGATAATCAACAAACCGTCTAGAATCTCACAACCTCTAAAATCCAAAATAAATTATTCGTTTCTGGGTGAAACCAATAAAAAATCCCAGACATACGACCATATATTCTGATCCAAAATATCCACGATGACAATTCAGTTTTATCTGAATAATAAACAACCCTACAAATATGATTGTGCAAGCAAATTTTGAGACTACCTCATTTCGACAAAATCTTCCGATTCAATTTGATTTTACGATCACGATTTTATAAAACATAAACTAATAATAGTGAAGTAAGATTCCAACAATCGTACTTAAATCCATTATAATGGATTTGTTTTATAATGAAGGAAATTTAAAAATTCTTAACTATTTTACCTAAACAATCAGTTTAAAGTCAAAGTTAACCTCGTTATGGACCCGGGTCAGAAGATTCAGCCAAAGGGTTGGATCGGGTTTTTATACAACGACTGAAGGTTCGTCTTTCCAGTCAAATCATACATTCATCAGTTGTGGAGTTGGGACGATCGATCGAATTTTCAAAATGTTGAAGCTAATTTTCGCAGTAATCTTGCTGTTCGTATGTTCAAGAGCAGAAAAACTTAGCTCCAAAGAGTGTGAGAATCTAGGGTTTACAGGTCTCGCCCTCTGTTCCGATTGTAATGCTCTCGCCGAATATGTCAAGGACCAAGGTCTTCTTCTCCTTTCTCTCTACTATTATTTGTTGATTCGTGTGATTATATAATCATATTATGCGTATGAAGCAGATTATAGATATTTATGCGTGTTTGTTGACATATTGGATTTGATTGAGCTGATTTCGTATTTTGATCGGAGATTTTTTTGATTCTATTCTCTAATTACCAATCCAGAAAAGCTACAATCTGTGTTTCAATACTTCAGATTACAAATTGATTATCGATGCTCAATTTTCTGAAGTTATACATATAGAGGTTTTGTAGGTACTAAAATTTCAATAAACTCACTAGAATTATGCGTTCTAATTGATTGCAGAACTACTCTCCGATTGCAATAAGTGCTGTGCTGAAGATTCTGATGACTCCATTAGCAAGGTCTCAATGCTATACTTTCTCTTATGCAATCCAGACAATGCTCTATATTATCTATTAGCTAACCCTAATTGAATTCCAGAATACCTACTCTGGTGCTGTTCTTGAGGTATGTATGAGGAAGCTCGTGTTCTATCCAGAAGTTGTTGGTTTCATAGAAAATGAGAAGGAGCAGTTCCCTTCTGTTAAAATTCAGTATTCGTTTAATGCTCCACCAAAGTTGATAATGTTGGATGATGCTGGACAACATAAAGAAATCATAAGGTATGTTTGTTGATTAGTTTCATCCTTTCATATGCTTTTCATTAACAAAATTTTAAAACCCTAAATGGTTCAATATTATCACTAATGAATTAATGATGAACCGTGTTAATGTTATATAATGTAGAATCGATAACTGGAAACGTGAACACATGTTGGAATTCTTGAGTGCAAAGCTGAAGAAGCCATCAGTAGCAATTTGATTGGTCAGTTGTGTTATGCAATACATCAATTTGAACAATTTGTTAAACTATTTTTGCAAGTTATAGAACAATTATTTCTCCCTTTTATCATCTTTTATGTTCTAGAATAGTTCATAGATATGCAAGATTTGGTGTATGAATGATGATTAATGCAATAAATAGCAATGTACTTTACAATTCGAAAGAAAAAAATTAAAAGTACAATGTTATGATTAAAAAAATAGAAAATACATTACTATTTCTTACACTTGGCCCATGATATCTTAAATTGGTAAGAAGAAATAAAAGTACAATGTTATAAATATATTTTCCAATTTTCTATTGTAGCATTGTACTTTCATTTCCTCTCATTACAACATTCTACTTTCATAATATTTCTTATTCACCGTGCTTGTATTACTAGAAGAATTGGGGAATGATATACTAAAATCTTAATCATGTAAGTTACAAAAATAAATAATTTTTTAATATATTAAATAAAGAAGCACACGTGTGTACGCATATGTTCGATTCCGCAAAAGTATCTTGCCACACTTTTACTTCACATTTTTTTGCACCAATTGCTCTTTTAACCAAAGTTGTAATAATGATCTAAAACATCTTTTGCTCAATTAAAAAGGGATAATCATGAAAATGACCCCTTTCTATAAATATATATAAAGATTTGACTACTTTCTAATTTTTTTGGTAGAGATGTTTGTAAATTTTTAGATGTATGAAACTCAATAACATATTGTAAATTGATAGTGTTTTTGATTGTTGTGGTTTTGTTATAGCATCATCTTTTTTATGATGCCAACTTGACTCTAAAATGAATACCCGAAAAGGCAACAAAGGATAAGTTGAGTCGGGTACGTGGATATGATTAAGGCAACATGTTTTGGCTCTTGACCCGCTCTTTCTAGCATGATTGAGGACCCCGTTGTTGTTCATCGTGTCCTTAAAAACAATTATGAATCATAACACATTGGAATATAAAAGTTTAAATTTGTTATCAACCCTAAAAGTCAGATCAAATTAGACATCGAATAACTAAGTACGCCTCATCATCAAACTAGGTACAAGTTAGCTATCACATAAGTACCACATGAAGAAGGGTAGCTAGCCCAATAGTGTAAGTTATGCATGTCTAAAATACCTCACATCACCTTAACACATAACACCTTAATTGGGTACCCAAGTCCAAATGGTTAAACAAGTCAGTTTGCCTAGTGAATGCATGTGTTTATGAAGAAAGCAAGTGCAATACAACAAAGTTAACTCCATTTTAAGGATACTCATTTCAAAAACCACCTCTTAAAGACACGCCATACTACATATCGTATGCACATATCATAAATGGAAAAGTCTTAACACATCAAAAATCTTATAAAATATATACAACTAATTAACACATCAAAAATAGAATACAAACATGTATTCATGGTAAAATACCTAAATGATCATAATAAGACATATAATTAACATTAACTAGCTCCTACGGATACGCACAAAGTTAGTATACTTAATTAACTCCTCTAAACCCTTAATTTTTCTTAATATAACTTATATGATACGCACAAAGTTAGTATACTTAATTGACTTTTCACAAAATAGTACACGGCCTATGTCAATTCCACACGGCCCGCTTGAATACCATTTCATCTATTTATGCCAAAAACAATATCCTACTTTGCGAAATTCGATTTTAACACTCTAAACATCGATTTCAATTAATTTTAATGATTAGGCTACATTTTAAATTTAATTAATGATGCAACAACATTCTAATATCATCATTAACATAATCAAACCAAGGATTGAAGTGACTATTTCAGTAACTCCATTTTTGTGCCTTAAATCGAACACCGAGCCGATAACTGATTAAGTCCAACCAAATAAACCGAACCTTATTCAATTCGGGCAGATAATTCAGTTTTGATTTCGGTTTTTCTTCAACACCCCTAATTAAAATGGTAGTTGTTTTAGAAAGGATGTTAACTTGTGTCATGTATCTGTCATAAGTCTGTCTTTTCCATATTTATCTTTTATCTCCTTTTGTCCTCCCATTTATGATATATATTTCACTTTTCCTCCTCACAATATAACACTTCAATTTGACGTAAATTTCTTTCATCTCCCCCGAAAACCTTTTATTTCGGGTGACTCTTTCATTCCTTTCTTAGCTTCTTATTAGAGCCTTTTTTTTTTTTTTTAATTTAACAATTTCAAAAACAAATTTGTTTATCTCCATTTTGACATAAATCAAATTATTAAATTCATTGGTTAGTTTGATCTTTGATCCATCGAAATAATCTTGGTCCATAAAAGCCTCATACGAAATGGAATTTGTTTAAGTTTCTTAATATGATATTATCTTGGTATTTAATAAAATATTTTATATTCTTATTACTAATGGTGTAATTGTAACAAATTACACCAAACCTTTTAAATCATCCTTAAAACCAAGCAACAACAAAAGAACCTAACTACACTTTATACCAAACGATCAAAATAGCTAAACAAAAAACTTAGTTAAAATTTGGAGTAAAAGGGGTTGAAAGTTTTATAAAGTACATTCAAATATTTGTAATCTTCTATAACATTTAAAAAAAATTATTTTAACAACATAAGTAATTACGCATTTTCGATGGTTGAAACAGAAGAAACAACACTCGCGATCTCATCCTTAACTATGTTGGAGCTAATACATGAACGAGCCACATCTAGCATCAATTCCACCTCTTTCTTATACTGCGCATACACAATTCTCTAAATTAATTTAAATTCCAATAATTAATTTTCTAAGGCTAGTTATTAAGATGAGGGTATTCACGTCTTTTGCACAGATGTTAAATTGTAAGCGAGCCTTTGTTCCACCTTTTTGGGTGGGACAAAAAAACTACAACTTTTGTTCAAGTCCCATCCAATGTGGTGAAATGCAGTACAGTCTGTTCTGTCATGTCAGTCCAGTCTGGACTATTCTTTCATGTCAGTACAGTCTGTTCTATCAAGTACAGTCTGTTCTGTCTCTGTTCTGTCATGTCCAGTGTAAGATTAGGGTTGTACCTCACTAATAGCACCCGACTTTATTTTGGATTGCATTACACACCATTTCTTAAAATGGACGCCTGTAAATTCAACCAAAAGCAAAAAGTGTGAGGGTATAATTGGTATTTTGAAGAATGTGGAAGAAACTTACCAACTTTAACATCAATAGAGCTTGAAGATTCACATGTAGTCACCATATGCCATCTACAGTGTACCTGTTAATTTCTATAATGTAAACTTTTCTAAATACAAACATATTCTAAATAATAAAATTAGAGTAAGTTACATTTTGGTCCCTATGTATAGCTATTTTTTCAATTTTAATCCCAAAAATTTCTCTTGCAAATTTGGTCCTTATTTGAGGTTTTTATAACATTTTTGGTCCCTACTTATAGCTATTTTTCCAAATTTAATCCCAAAAAGCTCTCTTGCAATTTTGGTCCTTATTTGAGGTTTTTATAACATTTTTTGGTCCCTAAATATAGCTATTTTTCCAAATTTAATCCCAAAAAGTTCTCTTGCAATTTTAGTCCTTATTTGAGTTTTTTATAACATTTTTGGTCCCTGTTCCAAGTAAAATGGCTACTAAAACAGCTATACTCAGGACCAAAAATAGTCATTTTACTTGGAACAAGGACCAAAATTAAAAAGAAAACTTGTTGGGACCTTTCACTTGGAACAGGGACCAAAAACGTTATAAAAGCCTCAAATAAGGACCAAATTTGCACGAGAAAACTTCTTGGGACCAAAATTGAAAAAATTCAGCTATACTTAAGGACCAAAAATGTACTTTACCATGACAAATAATGTAAAAACATACCTCAAAATAAGATCCAAATGGAACATCATGTGCCTGTTGTACAGTCTCAAACATCTATAAACAACAATGTCAAGCAAACAATCAACAAAAAATAAAATAAAAATTAACAAAAAATAATACTCACCAGAGATTTTCTGTCAGGTGACAGCAAGGCGTGCTGCCACTCTGTCATCGATGTGTCTGGTGGACACATAGGACTATTACAAAGGGACCTAAATGTAATTTCCCTCACTTGACCATCATATTCATCAGCAGAATGCCATTGGCCAATCTTCAAAAAAAAAATGAAATATAAAACTTGTAATAAAATTATAAATAAAAAAACATGAATTAAGATTATTATTATTATTATTATTATTATTATTACATTAAGATTAGTATCCTTCCGGGCTGAACGGTATTCACTTGTGAAATTTGAACCGTCATTTAACAGCATGTCAAGAATTTGTTCAGCAGTCCTTGGAAAAACATCCTGAGTAATTAAATATAAAATATTAATAAATAATTAAATATCAAGAGATTTAATAAAAGGGTAGTTTTTTTCATACAGTATATATGCCAGTGAGAACATCTTCTTGAATAAATGGCTGATGTTTTTTTGGCACGCTTTCTTCTAGAATCTTAATCGGTTTTTTACGGTTTAATGAACTACTACTTGCCCGTAATTCTGACTGTTGTTGCTCCTGTAAATATATAATAATTATAATATTATATATTTACTTCTTTTTAATTAAATATAAATATAATTGGGACAAAAATAAAGTACCTTCTTTTCAGCTTCTACCATTGAATGGTAATTCTTTGCTGCACGTTGTAAAATTCTTATTGCATGATTTCTGTTCCAAAATGATGCAAACATGTATCTAACTCTACCTGTACATTTGAAAAAAAATATATATCTTGAGTGATGAAAATGACGAAAATACCCCTATACGAAGATTACTAAAACTGACCATCTGGACTTCGCAAAGGAGGAACACCATGTCCACCTGCACCCATGCGGAGAACTATTGTTACCGCAGGGTTAATGACTGCATGTTGACTCCTTCGTATCTGCAAAAAGGGTATTTTTGTCATTTTGTAACAAGTTTGCTATTGTATAATGTATAGTTCAATTGAAGACTGCAAAGTATAAAGTACAAAGTACAAACCTCGTCTATATCTCCAAAAGGAATGATCACCTGAAAAGTGAATTATACGGTAATTAATTATTGTGAAAATGGAAAATATTATTTCATTATATGATTAAATTTAAGATTTAAGATTAATTTAACCTTCATTTGTTTGGAGAAAACATTAGAGTGGAAGCAGATATGCCAAGCTGAAACATACATACGACCATGATACAAGAATGATCTTTCCATTGCACATGAATAGCTGTGTTGAACAATCTGAAACATTTTTTATAGACATAAAAAGTAAATTTTTTGTTTTTTTTTTTCTTTTTTTGGTTATAGAAGTTAAAGAAATTTACCTCATCTGGTAAAAGATCAAATATCATCTGTAAAGGTCCAGGCTTTTGATGTACCACTATTGGCCCTTGTTTATATACTGAAATCCGTCTTCTAGGGTTAGTACCTGCATAGCCCTTTAAAACCCTAAAAAGTAATTTTATAATCATTAAGAAGAAAATGATTTATAATTTCATAATTTATTAGTGTAAACAGAAAAAAATAAAAAATGGTACCTTGAAGAGTTCATGTTAATTGTTCTGATATGGAGACAGACCTGATAAAAAGCAATGTTTTTTAACATATTTATTAGTTAATTACTTTAAAATGTTGACCAATTGAAGAAGAAATAAGAGAAAATTACATACTTGCCCTGGTGAACTACTCAAGGAATGCCATACTGCACCAGTTTGACCTTCTTTTTCAACAGGAATTGTAACTGAACCAAGAACTGCGCTTTTCCAAATTATATCCCAATCATATATTGACACATTAATCTGTCCAAAAAAGAGTAATAATCAACATTTAAAAATTAAACTACAAAAACTACTTGAATAACACTCAATAAGTACCTTTACAGGAAGTTCATCAACAGAAAAGTTGAATTCCTCTCCCCACATTGGATTTCTTGAACCAGGAACCATTGAGCTATACAAATTTCCATAATCAGGTGTTGAAATGTATAGTTACAACTTAATGGAAATGAACTAAATCTTCCTATAATTTACCTGAATCGCTTTTCTGTACCACAAGTGATGATAGCATAAGGATCTGACATGCCATTTAGGTTAGCACCAATGAGATTCTTAGCTGCTAACAGTTCCACCTTCAAAACATAGAATAAGATGCTAAAAATGAGCAAGAACAAGTTAAATAAGGAGCCAATTGGATGTACCTTGATTAGATAAGCAGAACCGCCATGAGAGTCACCCTTCTGTTGATCTATCTACAAAATAAGTGTAGAAGTGCCCGTCATACAAATGGACAAGCACCTGTGAAACAGATAATAAGTAAAGTAACCAAAACTGAATTCAGTAGAACACAACCCTAAGTTCATGGTCGCTCTGTTCCAATATCAAAGCTATCGGTTGTTAATTCCTAAATTGATATGGATTTTGCTAAAACATAAACAACGAATTTGAAAGTTGCATATATTTTGATGAAGTTATAGAAGGCGATTGAAGTTGAGTGGAGAACGTCATGTCAAACTATCTGCTTTGCTTGTTCATGGAAAAAAAAAAGTACGATTATCATTCAGGAAGCTTTAGATAGAATACAGGTGTCGTATATCGGCCACAATCCACACGGTCACTCACGAACTGGAAGCAAATTAGGGTAAATACCGCACATGATCACATTAAAATACGAAAATGTCACAGGATAAACAGCGACAGTTGCGATATGATCACGACAACCGTTCGAAACTAAGATCAATCACCTTTTCTTTGTCATCGACGCTATCACCGGAAGCGATAGAGGAGTTATCAAACTGAGACCGATCACCCGCGCCGATGTCACCGCCGGTGAAGAACCAGTATGCTGCAATTACGAAGAACGCGGCGGCGACGGTGACTTGGACCTCCCACCATGAAGGCAGAAAAAACTCTATAGCCGTTTCCGTGTTCATTTAGAGAGATGTATCATGTATATGTATCCAGATTACAAAAGGTAATTAAGATCATGCTAAGAGAATTCTACAGCAGGATCAGTGTCGACTGATTTTCCATTGGACATATGAAGAACATCAAATCGATAGGGAAAGGTGAATACGACCCCTAAATTGAGACATGGAGTGCCAAATTTGTTCTTGATTCGTTATTTTGGAAGTGTCGGAAGCAAAACACGAAAATGAGGGGATGAAATATCGTTTATATCCGATTTGGTTTTTATGAAGCATGAAAAAAAAAATAACAGATAAGGATTGTTTATATTTGATTGTTAGAATTTTTTTTTAGTGCTTGATTTATTTATATATTCTTTAAAATTATTTACATTATATATTTATCACTTGTAATAACATGTTTATATTGATTTGGCATCCTAGAAGATTCGAAAGAGTAACGAACTTCTAAAATTGTTCATATTTGATCACTTAATTTGGGCTTGATTTACCTATAAACTATTTAAAATTGTTTATATTATACCCTTATAACATGTGATAGAACGTTTATGCTGATTTGACTAACTATATGGCATCGGAAAACCGAGACATAAATAAGGGTCAGTGGTTTTCAGTTGAGGTTCGCTTTTGTACCCTAATCTACAATGAACGGTAGTTCAATCTTGCAATGTCTTCATCCTTCTCAACCTTCTTTATTTTCGTAAATCGTCTAGTATGGATTGCCATAATCGTTGTGATTGTGGTTTTCCTTCACGTATTCGAACCTCAACCATGGAAAAGAACTCAAGTATGCGATTCTTGGTATGCGATAATCCACAGGTAAGTTGTAACATTCGTATTTTGAGCAATGAAGTTTTGGGCTCAAATCGATTAAAAAATAGTTTGATAGAAAATTAAATAAAAGCAAATAAATAAGAGTAAATTTAAAATTTTATATCATGACTAGAATTATAGTTTAAAGAGCCAAAATAAAGTTTTAATTAATGACTTGAAGATTTAAGACCCTTTCTAAACCAAAAATGAAAATTTAATAAATTGGGACTAAAACTATCAGTTTTGCCAAAATTAGTATATCTAGCTTTGACTTGTCAAGGACTTAGAATATTGAGAAATTATAGATATGTGATTGAAGTGGGAACTTATATTATGCTAGATATTCCCTTAAATTAATAAAAGGACCTAATTGAAGAAATTTTAATAAGAATGGACATTTTCGCCAAATGGCCAAACTAGTGGTTAGGGTTGACATTAGTCAATGACCTAGGTGAAGATGAATTTAATAATTTGGGGCAAAAGTTCAAAAACTTAAACTTATATTAAAAGAGTTAGCCTATTGGGTGTTAGTTGTAGAAGGAACCAACTCTAGAGACCATTTTGTGCTAATTCATGATAGATAGCACGTATAAATCGGGGAGTTCTCCCTATTTCACCCCTAGGTGGCGTTTTTTAGAGAGACGAGAAGATATATGGTATTTTTTTAGGGTTTTGGAGAGATTTTGGCTAGAGATTGAAGTTTTTCAAAGCTTTGAGGATTTTTCAAAGCTTTGAGGATTTCCCGCCATCTAAGGTATAATCTATCTATTTTCTAGCTTGGAAACCCATTTTAGAGTTGAGGTTTTATTCAAATTCGAAAATATCTAAGTTGGATGAGGTTTTACCTATGATTCCATTGGTTTTTTATGTTTTAGAGCAACATTTGGTCTACATCTAATCCATGGATGATCTAGATCCATTTATTTGATGGAATTTGATGTTATAAATCCTAAATGTTTGAACTAGTGAAGTATTGGATGAATCCAGATGAGTTTTGACTCCTAGATGTAATTTGGATGGAATAAATCATTTCCAAATGATTCCAACCATTTAACATTAAAAAATCTAGAAACCATTGAATCTATGGATGAATTTGGGTGATTATAAACCCCAGGAATGGAATATGGATGTTTTGGCATTAGAACTAGTAAGGGATTGACGTTTTGATGTGTTTTGGATGAAGGATTCCATTTTAGATTGTTTCCTAGTGAATACAACCATTTGGGAATGATTAGGACCTTTGCTAGGACATGTTCGATGGATTGGGATTGTTGGTTCCCTTGGATATTGGAGTTAGAAGCTATGAGATGAATCCATCTTGGATGACCAATTGATTAAGTCCCTAATGGATGAATGGAAAGTCCCTTATGCAATGAATGACTTGAACTTTATGTTAAACTCCATATTTTGTTAGAAGAGTGAAATGATGAACATTAAGTGCTTAATGAATAAGTCATGAGTTCATGAGGTTGTGAGGTGTGTTTTGGGTTGGAAAATCCTAAAATCACTCATCCATTGGTTGTATAAGTATTTAGGAAACCTTGGGATGCGTCAAGACTTTTTTGGGACCAAAAATGTTAAGAAATGAGTTTTTTCGCACACTACATGGCGCAACCCGCGTAGGTTTGAGGCCTACGTATACACGCCTTGCGTAAGATGCAAAGTTGGAATTTGGTCCTTTTGCTGTATCACGCGGCCCTCGTGAAATTTAAGCCTTGGGTCACGTAACCCTCATGGCCTGTGCGACCCTCGTGAGATTTAAGCCTTGGGTCATGTGACCCTCGTGCCCCTGCACCCTCCCTGTGTTTTCTTTTTGCCCAATATAGCACCTTCTTTAGGCTTGGACATTTGTTGTTTAATTCTCCAACACTTAGAGCTTATGTTTGGGAGTTCTTTAGCCTAGTAACTCCTTATTGGATGGGTGTTTAACATTGAGAACTTATGTTTGGGAGTTCTTTATCCTAGAAACTCCTTATTGGATGGGTTTAACATTGAGATATGAAGTTGATAAGAATGAGAAGTTTATCGCCATAGTGTGACACCTCCTCTCTTTGACTTGTAGGGAAGGAGTAGGGCCATAGCAACCTAAAAAAAGGACGAGGCCTTGTCTAACATCTAGACTAAAATGAGTTTACCCGAGTACATGTCCTTAAAACTTATTTTGGTGTGTGTTATTTTAAACAAAGATGTTTATGTATTCAATCAATGGGTTATGTGCCATAATGATTTGAAAAGAGTTTCATTTTAAAACGAAATTAAATGACCCAGTCCTTATTATTCGTTTAAGTTCTTATTATTCGTTTATAAGTTGAGTTAAAAAATTATCCAAGAATGAATTCGCTGATTGGCGGTATGGCTAGATGTTACAGATGATGAATCCATTTCTTTTTATACAGTTGTGACTTTATCCTTGTTAGTGCTGTCTATAATGATAGATCAATCAAAACCTTTCAATTGGACTTATTCTTTCACTTGGTATTTTTTTTATCTCCTATTTTGCAAAAAAGGAAACTCAGGTAAGTGCTTTTTTATAAACATATGTATAAAAAAAACATATTTCATTTAGCTCCTTCATGCCTACCATAACTAGTTACATGAAAATATACTTATAATTCATTAGAGATGTTTTTTTAAACTAATTATGATGAAAAGATGTTTTAAAACTAAAAGTGCCAAAAATGTGATTTCCAAAGTAAAGAAGATGAAAATATGTTTTGATACTAGGTTGCATCCTAATTATGCATTGCATCTGCATTTAGAATGGGAGTCTGAGTTGGTCACTCATATCCATATGGAACTTGACAAAAGATGTAAAATGATAGTTGTTGTGGTTAGATTTCTATATACTCACCACTTGCACATGTAGAGGCTCGCTACCCCATATGTGGATCCTAGTTTGTGATTCACGGGATCCTAGTTGAAAGTGACGGTGTATGTAAAATAGTACACCGCCCATTGAACCACTCATGTGAAATAGACTTGATGAGATGGACTTAGGGATTGGGTTAGTTGCATGTGAATTCATTACATGTAAAATTTACCCCTTTTTATGATGAAATGAGGTTTTAAAAACAAAGTTTATGATGATAAAATTGATCATATTGAGTTTGGGACAAGATTTCCTAAAACCATATTATTATGATTTTGGTGTTTCAAGTTCTGTTTGAATCAAATGTTGACTAAGATGATTTTGGGAACAAACTTTCCCCTCACACCATTTTATGAAGTATGGGTATTTTAAAATAAAATATTGGGGGTTTTGTGTAACGCCAAAACATGTTTATTATTGTAATTATAATAAAAAGGGCAAAATGGTCATTTTACCTTAGAAGGGTAATTTGGTCTTTTTGACAGAAAAGGATTAAGTTTGTAATAATATTTTGAGTTTAGGACTTAAAATGTTATAAAAACTAGTTTTTGTCATAAATATGTGTAAAATGTGGCAAAAGTTCAAGAATTACAACTCTAGGGACTAAACTGCAATTTCTGGAAGTATAAATAGTGGGACAAGCTCTCCCACATGTGCAGAATTCTAGAGTTCACGGGAGAAGGTTTTTGAGCGATCGTTGAAGAAATTTGGAGCAATCTTGAAGGTTGAAGCTTGGAATTCCATAATTGACCTTGGATTGAAGAATTGGAAGTGTTAAAGGTTAGTATTTCAAGCTCTAACCTAGTTTGTTCTTGAGGAATTTTTATAGAAACTGAAATGTACAATTTCAGTTATGAAATTATGTGATAAGTAGCTCAATACTTCCAATAAGTCATACTAAAAAGGACTTAATTCAAGAAAATGGAAGTAGGTTGCTATTGTTCAAGAATTGGGATTTTGATCAAGAACCCTAGATGATGAGTTCTTGTGATAAACATGATTCTAATGGATTTAGATGAGTTCTAGATGCTATAATGACCGAAAGAAATCATTAGAAGCAAGTAGAATTCAATAATTTCGTTTTTGGAGCAAAAATGCAAAAACGGGAAAATTGGAAATGAAATTGAATTTGATCATTTTAGGGTTTAAAACTTGTTATTAATCAAAGGTTTTGGTCTTGGAACATTTCCTTTTGATTAAGTCGAGCAATAAGTGCTTAACAAGAGGAAAATGGGGTTTTTAACACCAAAATCGGAGCTTACTGCCTGGAGTCACAAGGATCGCGACCCGACCCAGGGGTCGATCGCGACCCGATCTCGCGGCAGCAGAGCCATTTCGCCTCTGTTAAATTTTGGTGAATTTTCCAAGTTTGATTTCAATGCTAGGCTTATCCGATTGACCTGAAATTTTGAACATAGGTTTAATATATTGTGAAACTTCATGGAAAATTATCGGAATACGAATACGACCTCCCGAAAGTACTGTAGCAGAATACGCGTATTTCGGGAAGTGTATTAAATTTTTATACCAATGGTTAATGCTTGGAAATTGTCTTATATTAGACTCTTGTGCACTAGAACCAACTGAAATGGTAAATTAACCTATAATCATTTTGAAATGAATGAAATTATAGGCACGGGACAAAATCTTGCGGAATACATTTCAAGGCAAGAAACACTAAAAGCTAGCGGTAGCAAGTCTTCAGGTGAGTAATCTCACTGTTATCCGTTGTGATAAACGTTATATGAGCAGTTGCAGATGAATATGATTTTGGGGGACAAAAATGACAAATTATATGATTTGATATGACAAGACCAGATAAGCTGTGAGTCAATATAAATCAATGATATGACAAGACCAGATAAGCCGTGAGTCTATAATAGACAAGAACGGAGCTGTGAGTCAAACTTATATAGACAAGACCGGATAAGCCGTGAGTCTAGGCAACAGCGGGCTAACCCGTGAGCCACATCGTGAGTCTAGGCAACAGCGGGCTAACCCGTGAGCCATATTTGATTTTGAAGGCAACAGCGGGCTAACCCGTGAGCCATGTTTGATTTTGTATTGTGTGATAATACATACTTGACTGTGTATAGAGAATTTTATTCTTATACATGTTATTCTTGATTTGATTACTCATTGGGCTTTATAGCTCACCGTTTATTTGATATGTCCCTGCAGGTGAGCGTGATCCCGCCAAGGGAAAGGATAAAGTCCGTGACTGAGGACTTAGTATTTGAAGTAATGACCCGGCTTGAAGAATGTATAATATTATGTATTGTACTTCGTGATACTCTTGTACTCGTATTGTATTAACTAATACCCCCTACTTATGTTTGTTTGTAAAATATTTGGTTTGAAAAATGAAAAAAATTTTGGGGTGTTTTTTGGTTAATAAGTCGGGTGTTACATTTTGACTCGAGTAAGATGATTGACATCATCTATTCTAAATGAGCTGACCCCGGGTATACTCACTAGGCATTTTCATTGCCTATTTGATTTTGACATGTACTCAGGTTGATGATTAATGATGACTTAAGTAGCACTCTGGATTTTAGAAGGCCACAGATTGTTTGGTTTCACTTGAACTATGTAATGGTATTCAGATTGTAACCACATCGCTCTTTTGTAAACTAAGTTGTTTTGAAAGTGGGACAATATGATTTTTGTAATTTGAACTCTAAAATGACTTTTTCAAACAAAGCCCAACGGATTTTAAAAAGGTGTTTAAAAGCCAATTCAACCATATTGAGATGTTTTGGGACCAAAATTCCCGCATGTGATGATTTATGCATTTGATAAAAACTTATGGGTTTAAAAATAATGTTTTTACACTTACCCTTTAGTGAGGGGTGTTACATAAGTCCACTGTAAGATTGAACTATTGTTTCTTGGTGTATAATAACTCATAGGTAAGTCCATTGTAATAACTCACAATCGTCTAGTATGGATTACCATAATCATTGTGATTGTGGTAATCCGTACTAGAAGGTTTGCAAACTTGAGAGGAGGTTGAGGAGGAGGAAGACATAACAAATTGAACTATTGTTCCTTGTAAATTAGAGCACAATAAAGAACCCCAACTGAAGACTACTGAACCCTTATTTCCATCTCAATTTTATGATGTCACTTCGGATGTCAAATAAACATAAACCTTTTATCATTGGTGTATTAGATTATACAATACGAACACAACTCGTATAATAAAATAGGTTAGTGGTTCAATACGAGCTCGTATATGCCAAATACAGAAACATCCTATGTAACTAATATAATTAAACGGGTTGGTGAGTCAAAACATGGCTCATATAATGTTAAGGTCAACAAGAGACATGGGGACTAGCCGACTAGAGCATTGCTTCTCAATTTTTGTTTATTAGATAGTTTTAGTTTATGTTTTCTGTCTTAGTCTCTTAAGTATTAGGCATGATGCATAAAAATTAACAATAATGTATTTTTATTTTTTAACATAATATAATTAATGGAAGTTCAAACAAAAGTAAACCATATCCCTACTCCTCAAATGTCGAACCACCAGGTCCACCACTAGGCTTCTGCCATTGAAGCCAACGAACTTTCACCTACAATAATCGGATGTCCAACAAAGTGATTTGGATGAAACTGATTGCTTAACTTCATTCACTCACACCATATCTACAAACCAAAGCAATACTGATGCAGACTGTGATATCAAAGTCGAGTTGCAATTTTATAGAAACGTGAACGGATTATCCTCGCCGTTTATTGATTTTGAAAGTGTTCTCTGCATGGGGTGTGCTTTTGTTTCCTGTTTTTGTATAGAAGAAATTTAGGTTGCCTTTGATATATGATCATCAAATTAGTGACCTTGAAGATGTTAATGTCCTAATTTTTATTAGGTTCTTTGTGGCATTAGCTATATTTAGTTTGTTGTGATTATAAATTTTTCTATGTGCAGGGCTGGTCCAAATATTTTTGGGGCCAGTGGCAAGAGAAAAAAAAAGGCCCCCGAAGACTACTAGATAAAAATGTTTTTCATAAAAGACAATATCTGTCATAAATAGCTGTACATGACAGACAAATGTCTGTAATTGAAAGTCCCGTCATAAATAAAAGATGACAGAGTCGTAAATTTATGACAATAGTTATGTTTGGCTTGTTATGTATTTTGTGGTTTTTTTCTTTTCGAATTATGTCATTAAAAGATCACACACATTTTTGTGTGTCGTAACTGCTAAAAAAGATGACATAGGTTTACAACATACAATTATGTATGTCGTAAATCCTTCATCTTTTAAAAGATATTTTTATGACATACATTTTGTATGTCTTAAAATTAGTGTGTGCTATAGTTTGTGTGTCATTAAAGACCTATTTTCTACTACTGCTGGTTGACCTAGCTAGAGGAGCTTCATCAATGGTATGGAATTTATTTTCGTACTTGAGCATATTCTCAAGTTGTAAATCCAGTCAAGATAGTTTGATTCGCTTAGCCTATCACTTGAGAGGAATGTTAGTATTAAAATATTTATAGCGGACGAGTTTGTGTTTGATAACATATATCAAAACAGAGTTAAATTTTAGTTAGTTTTATTCTTATCCTTAAAAAATAGTTACCCGAAATAATTTTTAACAATGTTAAGATCAATATTTCACTTCTGGTTATGAAGAGGCTTATCTTAATCACAATATTTAGATAGGTATCTATTTAACAATTTCAATATTTATGAAACTCCTAAATTCTTGCGAGATTCATTGACATCCATTATTTTCATTTGGCATGTTCAAGCCCTTCCACGCTAATCACAAGTCAAGATAGTAAATCAGCCATAAAGGAGTTTATCACAAGTCAAGATAGTGAATCAGTCATAGAGGAACACACGGTATTCGACCCAAGACTTTTAGATATCACAAACGTCAAATCATTGTCCCTAAATTATGATTGACACGTTTAGCTTCTACATTTCCCACGCCAAAAGACTTTTAGTTCAAGTGTGTGTTTTAATGTGAATAGCGTGAGATTTACATTTTAAAAAATGAGTTTCTGTTTTTTTATAAAACATTTTAACCTTTCAATTTTTCCAAAAGAACGCTTTTAAAACCAATTTTAAAATTCACATATAAAAACTATTTATAATTTTTGTCAATCTGATTTGCAAATGTCGTTTGTTAACTCATTAGCAAATGTTACGTTTTATTTTATTCAAAACTTTCGAGTATGCAAAACCTAGACAAATCATAAAATAACAACAACAACCACACATGCAAATTAACGGTAACAATTGCCTCATTCCTATGTGTTTTTCCGATGAGCCATCGCCCAAAAAACATGGTCATTAGGGACAAAATAACTACAAAGTGACGCGTCAGCTCCTATGAAATCACCATCACAAATGTGATACTTGGATGGAACTCCCACTCAGACCTCAATATCCATGAATCTTGTTGGTTGCATTCGGTTTTCAAAATTACTATTTTCTTGCTAATTACATTTTCATGTTAATCTCTATCTTGTCGTACAAATACAAATGGAAAATTACATTACATTACATGGAAAAGATTAAACGACACGCAAGCCATGTAAAATAATTAGTAAATCATAAATTACAACCAAGCATCACAAACATAGCTCTAATAGATGCAATGTGTTACCGGATCCATACAAAAGTACAACGCAACACTTTAGGAAAGCATTTCATTTGATACAACACTTATTTGAATATGTTGCTTCGGAATCAAAGCAACACTTTCTAAAGTGTTGCATCAGACTAGTTTCGTTACACATGTGCAACCATTCTGAATAGTGTCACAATAACTTCATGAAAAACTTCCAAAAAGGTTGCAACAGATAGGTCTTTCAACTTCAACAACATATGTGTCCTGGCAGTAACAACCATCATGAAAAGTAGTAGAACTATCACATTAGCACCAACATTAGCTTCAAAACTAGTAATAGTTATGTCTTGACAACAACAACTGTTACTAAAGGCAACAAAGTTGTTGCATCAGCATAAGGATGATGTGTCAAAACATGATTTTAAGCAATGTTTTGATAAATATCAATATTTTACAATATGACACTTCAAATAATTAGTATTTTTCTATATGTTACTATGTCATTAGAATCAATTTTAACAACATAAACATATAAACACATTCCATATTATTGTTTGTATGAGTTTTATGCCAAAACCATTCAAACAACAATAAGAATGAATCAAAACACTTGCAAAACTACATAGGATTTAGACTCATTGAAAAAGAAATAATTTTTATTTTTATTTAGTTTAAAAAACATGAAATCAATGTTCATATATCATACACACAATTTCCCTTTTTGCTTGTATAAGATCATACTGCATAAATTTCAAGAAAAATGATTTCTTATTGTGCAAGAAATCGCAAGAAATCATGAACACGTAGCTCTGATAACATTGTTGGATTTTGATGGTTATTCAAAACATAAATACAAATCATGCAGCGTAAGCATAATTAAATGAAACCATCAATACCAACAAGGATTTGTGTTCATTGATTAAAGCAACAACTAAACTGCAAATGGGTTTCAGATGTTTACCTTTACTGCATGTTCTTGAGATGCTCCTGGATGTTCTTAAGGACCTAAAGTAGAATCCCTTTGTCAGTTCTTATCCCAAAGTAGACAATATAAAAATCAACTCGAACATATTCTTTGCACCTTACCGTTGTTGAAATCATAGAGAGCAAGAAAACAAACCCTAGCTAGGGTTTCATGCAAGCAAGAAGGGAAGAGAAAACACGGAAAAATTCATGGTTATGGCTTGGGGTGGAAGGACCAATGCAAGCCTTATATAGATACGCCAACACTTATCATTGACTTGCCAAACAAGCAAGATTTGAAATGTGAATTATATGATAATATCAATTATAGTTATCCTTAATAATTCAAAATATTAATTCAAATTAAGTCCATCACTAATATTAGTTTCCAACCAAACCATCATATTATTATGATGAATAATAAACTAATCCCTCTATTTATTGTTCTTTGCTAATTATATATTGTAGTTTGTGTGCAACCAAATAGGCTAATGTGATGTAAACAACTTGTTGTGTCGCTAGGCATATCTCTAACATATTCATCAAGATAAGAATTGCTACCACATAAGCAATATATTATATTTTGCTGTAATATTTTGTTTTTTGTGGTTTTTTTTTGGGTAAATTGCATAAAAGTCACTAAGTTTTACAATTTTCTCGATTTTGACACAACATTTTTAGTTTTTGTAATTAAGTCATTATGTTTTCAGAAAAGTTGCAATTAAGTCATTATGTTTTCCAAAAAGTTGCAAAAATGACCATATGACCGGATTATCAGGTCATATGGTCAGATTTGCAATTTTTCAGAAAACCTAATGACTTAATAACAAAAATAAAACATAGTGTCAAAATCAAGAAATCTGAAAAAGTTAGCGACTTTTAAGGTTTATTTCATAAAAAACCCTAAATTTTCAACTTTTTTCTGTTTAAACCTAAAACTTTATTTTTTTTTTCAAAAAAAAAACCTAAATTTTGGAGAAACTTTTTAATTTATCCCCTTAACCGGTTTTACAGGTTATACATATTTTTTTTTTTTCAGAAAAAACCCTAATTTCTTTTTTTTTTCCGGAAAAAACCTTCAATTTCAGTGATTTTTTCACCAAAAAAAATGTTTCTTCGTTTTTGTAATTGACATAACTTTCATATACGATTTCCAAATTCTACGAACTTTATATCCGTGGAAAGATCGTAAGTAATACTACAACTTTGCTTTACTGACTTTTGTTTGAATATGTTCAGATATTTCGCTACACTGGCTTGTTTTCTTATAATAGCCTTATATTTTGCATACGAGCTTTGTTTTCGACGTTCTATAAGTCGACAGATTCGTAAACACGAATACATCGTGTAATGAATATTATTCAAGTTAATTTAGGCATTTACGAGTTTATCCGCAAGTTAAACGATTTTTCAGGGATTTTTTTACAAAAAAAATTATTTTTCTTCGTTTTTGTATAATTTCGAATAATAGACTATAGTAGCATAAAATTCGATAAATCATACAAAAAATATTTTGGTTTAAATAATATCCATTACACGATGTATTCGTGTTTACGAATCCGTCGACTTATAGAACGTCGAAAACAAAGCTCGTATGCAAAATATACAGCTATTATAAAAAAACAAGCCAGTGTAGCGAAATATCTAAACATATTCAAACAAAAGTTAGTAAAGCAAAGTTGTAGTATTACTTACGACCTTTCCAGTGATATAAAATTCGTAGAATTTGGACATCGTATATAAAAGTTATGTCAATTACAAAAACGAAGAAACATTTTTTTTTGTGAAAAAATCACTGAAATTGAGGGTTTTTTTCGGAAAAAAAAAAGAAATTAGGGTTTTTTCTGAAAAAAAAAAGTATGTATAACCTGTAAAACCGGTTAGGGGGATATATTAAAAAGTTTCTCCAAAATTTAGGTTTTTTTTGAAAAAAATAAAGTTTTAGGTTTAAACAGAAAAAAGTTGAAAATTTAGGGTTTTTTATGAAATAAACCCTAAAAGTCGCTAACTTTTTTAGATTTCTTGATTTTGACACTATGTTTTATTTTTGCTATTAAGTCATTAGGTTTTCTGAAAAATTGCAAATCTGACCATATGACCTGGTAACCTGTTACCATCCGGTCATATGGTCATTTTTGCAACTTTTTGGAAAACATAATGACTTAATTGCAACTTTTCTGAAAACATAATGACTTAATTGCAAAAACTAAAAATGCAGTGTCAAAATCGAGAAAATTAGAAAACTTAATGACTTTTATGCAATTTACCCTTTTTTTTTTTAATTTTTGAGCCTGTAATGGGAGTATGAAGCGATTTATATGTATTTACTTACTCAAAATAATTAACTTTAAGATGTTGAGTTATTTACTTATTTTATTGGTTTCCAAATTCTTACTATATTTACGATGTTTGCGGTTGTACTTTTCATCAATGCAAGGAAGGTTAGACAGGTTAGAAGGGCAAGTTCGGAAAAGTTGAAAGAAGGCTAGAAGGAAAATTGTTCCATTAGGCGAAGAAGGGCAGAAGACTTGAAGTGATATTGTTTTGGTTTTGTGGTAATTTGCAAAATGTTTAAATATGTTGTTTTTAAGATGTTTAGTTGTTATCAATGGTTTGAGATTTTGTAACTCTAGTTATTGATGATGTTTTAACTTTTAATGTTAAGATGGCATTCCAACAGAAACGATAGTCTAAATATATGGGTAATTGTTTTTAAAATACCAAGTAAGTTAGTGTTAAGTACTACAAGGGATGTTGTTTCTGTTTTTTGGAACGATTTTAAAGTTGTTTCTGTCTTGATGTAGTAGCTTGAGTGCTTGAATTTAAAAACAATGGCAGCACATGCCCATATTTAACAGTGAAATAGGCCCATTGAAGCATTAGCACAACCATCCCAAACAATGAAATATATATTCTAGTTTCGGAGCTTTTCAGTTTTTTTTTTAACCCGGGCCCAAACAAAAAACTAAACCATAGTTACTTCAAATATAAACCCGAAAACTGACCTACAATCAGAAACTGAAAACCAGTCCATAGTCATAAACAAAACGATGCGGTTTTTTAAAGCAAAAAGTTGATTTCTTCGGGTTTGGTTCAGTTTCGGCCAAAAATCGAACTAATGAGTTGTTTGATTTGCCTCTTACTAAGTCCATTCAGAGGTTACGTCTCACTCGGTCCGAGTCAGACCGTTTGATAACCCAAAAATTTACCTCTGACTCGGTTATAAACCCTAAAATTTACCTCTTACACGGTCAGCTTCAGGATAAGTCTGACCCAGTATGCTCTTACTCAACCAGCAAGTATCAAACAATCCTTAAACGGCACCTTCAACTATTGTTCTAGCAAATTGAGAGTGAGGTAGTGTGATGCTCTCAATGACTTTGATCTCCAATTCCATAATAACATTTTATGAAAAACAGAATATGCCTTCGTTAAGAAATGAGAATACGGTGACGCTCAACCTTCACTTATTGAACATTTGTTTTTCTAGTTACTAACTTGGTTTGTTTACCTTGTTTAGGGACTAGTTTTTATAGAAAACAAGATCATAAGGTTAAAGCTGTCATCGTTTAGGGACTTATTAAAATAAATTTGACAAATTTTAATTCAATATTAAAATTATTAAATATCGTATTAAATATTTTGATTCATTTAAAGTTATTGATGAGGTATTTGTCAATATATTATGTATTTTTTTTGTATTAAATAATTAACAATTTATATATAAAAAAATTGGTGCAAAACGAATATTGAAATAGGTTTTAATAGTCCCTTAGATTTGCTCTAGCCCATTGGGCTTTTGCTGGATATTCTTTTTCTTTTTAGACTAAACCAAGTTTGGAAACCACAGAAATTGTATGGCTATTTCTAGTAATTTCGACAGATTCCAGTATGGATAAGAAAGAAAATGCATGTTATGACGCAAAAAGTGTCATTTTTGAATAATTCTTTTAGGCATTATTTGGTCTATAAAGGTTGTTGAGAGTTTTTAAGGGTTAGGAAAAATCTATAAAATTAAAGTAATGCTTACAATGCAGAAATTCTCTAAATAGGATTAGGTATCATTGAAGGAAATCTTAGATATTATGCAAATTAAGACAAAACAAGCATTATTATAAATGAAATTATATGACGGTAACCGAACACTAACTTCTTATGCAATGAGCAATGGAACTAGTGCATACCAACTAATTCCTTTTTGTAACGTAAAAAAATCATGTAATGAATACTTGTAAATCATTTCCATTAAAATAATACATACTCATGTTAAAAAGCTTTCGGACATGACAACATTGGATGGAAAATTAGGTTAAGTAGAGACGTTATTATGATGAAAATAGTGACTTTAGGTAAATGTGTTTTGCTTATACTCTACTCCTCTTAAAAACCTTTGTGGGAAGGAGACCAATTATAGTTGCTATGTCAATTTCATGTTAATATGCAATTGTACTTGAACATTAAAAAACAAATTAAATAATAGATACGATGAATTTGACCATTTTGTTTTAAAATAATTCATTTAGATTCTAATTTGTTTTATCAGATAATTTGAATAAAAGAAAAAATATATATTAGCTTAAAAGAAAAAAAATATATAATTGGGTGTGGATGCTTGTAGTTATTTGTTAAAAAAAATCGACTTTGATATCATTAGTCCTATAATCATATTTACAATAATAATTATTTATAAAGCTTAAAAAAAGAAAATTATTGACGAATAAACTCAACCTAAAACGATATTGAAAATTTTAATGTTTTGACAGCAACATTTTTTATGCATTACTCTGTTTTGCAACCTAGAAAAACTGTTGAAGATTATGGGTTTAACTCTAGAAGGAAAAAAATTGACTAAGTATGTATTTCAAAATATAAATATATTGAAATGACATAACATAATTCAAAATATGGATATTATGAAATGCAATGGCATAACTTAAAACATAAAACAATTCAACAGCTTATAGGAAAGTTGAATTGCACAAAGAAGGTTATACATCAACAATGGACAAAAATGCATATAAGGGCAGGCGGAACCACGGCTTGGCTAAAACCGAATCCGAACCCATAAGTTTTAGTTTTTGTCGGTTTCAAACTCAATCGGTTCAGTTTTCGGTTTATTTTGGGTGGGTTTTCGGTTTTTTTGTTTCAATCCATGGGTTGGTGGGTTTCGAGTTTTCAACCCATTGGGTTTGAACCCAATTTTCATTTTCTAGGAAAACACACCAAATGCAAAGTGGATTCACGATCTCTGTTTATTGTAGTCTGTCTCGTGAACGCACGTCCATTTTCGAAACTTTGTGCAGTGACGGCGATTATCTCGACAGTTTCATGGACCAATGCCTTGACTTACAAAGTGGATTCAAGCAACCAAGTCTCGTCTTCCGACGAGGATGACGAATCGAATAACACCTCGAATATTGGATCCATTTGGATTTTTAAATGTGGTGTGCTTTAAGTTGTGTGTGATGTAAATTTAAATGAGGTTAATATATATATATATATATATATATATATATATATATATATATATATATATATATATATATATATATATATATATATATATGGAAAATAAAGTATTTTTTTTAAGTTCTTACGGCTATGTATCCGTTGCCAACATTCATGCCGCACGACTCCATCAAATCGCACGAGCTTCAAAATGCGACATCGCCGCAAGGGGGACAGTGTTCCCCGCGGCGTCGCACCCGACGCCGGGTTCCACACCGGAGGGCCTAATGGGTCGGTTTTATAATGTTTCACTAATGGTCGGTTCGTTTTTAATGGATGGGTGGGTTCTATGAAACCGAACCCAAGCCGATTTTTTTGGTTTTTAGAAATCTAAACCCAAAACCGACGTTTTGGGTTTGGGTACGGTTTTGCTCACTCCTAACGGCGAGTTCGCTAAAGATTGGTGGCTTCCGGGTTCGTCATCTGTGGCTTATATATATATATATTTATATATATATATATATATATATATATATATATATATATATATATATATATATATATATATATATATATATATATATATATATATATATATATATATATATATATATATGTAGGGTCACGTTCTGATGATGACTCTTTTTTCGGTGAGGACTTGTAAGGACACTTTAAAAAAATTGAAAAAAATACAAAAAATACAAATCATAAAATTGAGAATAATACTATATCATTATCAAAAAATAATTGGAAAAAAAATTTGGATTATTTAAAAACAGTAATGATCCAAATTTTTTTTTTATTTTGTGGATCATTGTTTCATTATAAAAAAAATAATGATCCAAAAGTTTTTTTCGAATTTTTTTTCTTCAGTATAGTACTATGATCCATTTTATTATTTATTTTTTTCAATTTTTAAGGTGTTCTCACGAGTCCTCACTTTAAGAAGAGTCCTCATCCGATTTTATATATATATATATATATATATATATATATATATATATATATATATATATATATATATATATATATATATATATACTTGAAAATAATTTACAAAAATGTCATTGTATCAATTTTCAATTGATTCGGTTTACCTTTTTATAAAATCTTGAATTAAATAGACCTTTAAACAACTTGTTATTTTTGGTCCTTGTAAAAAATTCTTGAATATTTTTTTATTAAATATGATGTGTTTTTTTAAAATGAAATGTCATTTTCTATTTTTGTTCTTATTTATTTAATTTCAACATTAAAAATATGTTGTAACATTGAGCGTTGAGTGGGTTAAAAAAGATCGGTTTCTAATAGTGAAATATGAAAATGAGATAAGAGAGAAAAACTGATCTTGCAAAAGTATTGAGAGAGTTGGGGGAGATGGACTTCCCCCACCCTAAAAGGTGTATATTTTTTTGTTGTTTTATCAATTTACGATTCATATACTGTAATTCAACCTATTAGTATTCATACTTGAAGAACACATTTAAATTTAGATGTACCTTATTCATATACTGTAATTCAACCTATTTGAAGAACAGAAATTTAAATTTAGATGTACCTTAATACCTATATATATATATATATATATATATATATATATATATATATATATATATATATATATATATATATATATATATATATATATATATATATATATATATATATATATATATATATATGGTGATTTTGTATCTTTATTTTTATACAAAATTCATGCTTTCTTATTTCTAATCAAAATATTATTGTACTCTTGTATCACTAATAAAATCATTTCGAACAATAATTTGAACTTTTAATCGTCACTTTATCATCGATATAAAGTTACTTTTAGAAAACAAAATCTTTGAATATGCATCGCCCAGTTTAATCAACCTCATTCATTTGAAGACACTTTAATTGGTGCACATTTGTCATTGTAATTTATTATTTACAAAAAATGTTTTTATTAGGTTATGTAACACCTATACTTTTTATTATGAAAAAAATATAAAATCAGATAAATTATAATACTTTTGATCATTCAACATATCCTTTTCACCATTTAATTTAACAACCCATCGTTTTTAAACAATTTATGTACGATTTAACTTTTTAACGAACTGTTTTTTCCCAATTCATGTAAATTTTACATAAACTATTTGAAAACCATACTTTTTATTAAATAATAAAATAAAGGTAAATGTGTTTTATACATTTTTGGTTAAGATAAAGTGATATATATTATATACAAATATTGAACTAAAGATGCACCATTTGACTATTTGTTGATGCGTTCTTGACCTTGGAACAATTATGAACCTACCCTTTGCATCATTTAAATTTTTTTGGGCCACCACACTCTTGTGAGTACATGCATTTAATCAACAAACGCACTATTAGTTAGCCGTTAAAATTAGGGTTGCTCGTAAATAGTCCGTAAGTTGGTATTCTTATATTAACGGTGTTAAAAATGAACAGGTAAGAGTAAAATGACTTAAATAATCAATAAAAACGATCTTACGTAAAAGAAAAAAACAGGTGTAAAAGAGGTAACTTTTTACAAGTATTCAAAGATTTTCGCATCGATAAAATAGACTGTAAGTTTTATCAACATTTTCTGTCAACTTTATAGGTTTTATATATAGTTTATATATTTGATATGATGATAAGAAAAATAAATGGTTTTGGGGCTATGATCGATACACAGTTTTTGAGAGTTTTTAGAAAACCTCGAATAAAAAGAAGAAATTTTTTTGTTTAATAATAGGAACTTTTAAAATTTATTTTAAACAAAAAACTTTAAATAGAACTTTTAACTTTTAACTTTTAACTTTTAAAATTTATTTTAAATAAAAAACTTTAAATAGAATTTTTAACTTTTAACTTTTAACTTTTAACTTTTATATTTTTAATATAATTTATACATTTAAAAGTTAACAGCTAATTGTGTCGAATACTTCTATATAAATAAAAATTACAGCTTCCAACTATCCGCTACCAGCTATTTTTGTCAAACAAGTCTATACACGAACCTTGTGCGCATATTTGACCTCATTTACACATAAATAAAAATTACGTTGTAGTTACTTGGATAGCTTTCCTTTTTGAAGGATTGGATTTTTATTAATCAAGACTAGCAATGAACTAGTGCAAATAAAACCAACTATAAAGGAATAACCTTTACTGTATTTTGAAGCCAAAAGAATCTAGTTAACCAAATTAGGATATATCATTTCAATTCTAGAAATGATCAACTATAGATTCAAAAAGGATAAAGTGTAATAACGAAAACACACATACAAAAAGTTTGATTTTGATATTATGTATTTTTTAAGACTTTGGTTTTCAAAAAGTTCGATTTTGATATTATAATTTTCAATTTGTTTTAATGTTGACCTTCTGACCAATCAACCTAGTTACCAACTGATGTGGCATGGTGAACTGTTAGTCTTTGATAACGTGACACTTGGTATGGTGACCTGTTAATATTTGATAACGTGAAACTGAAGGTCAAGTTATCTTAGTTGAGTGCTAGCTCAAGTCCTTAGTTGAGTGCTAGCTCAAGTCCTTAGTCTCACCTCCAAGTCATAACAATACACCTCCTTCCTACAATACAAGAACAGAAGGTATCATACTCGTTTCATCTAAAAGTCGCACTATAATTACTTCTTTTGAACTAAGAAGGAACCATTATTAATCATCCAAAATGAAGTCCTTGACTCTTTAATATAAGGAAAATCTTAGTTAAAACATCCCCAAAGATTGGCATTAAAACAAGGACACAAGGCCCAAACCATAAAGCTCAAAACCCAAAAAGTGCCCAAAATCCGGCCAGAGGCCAACACGGGTCGTGTAAGGGGTTACACAGGTCGTGTAACTCACTGCAAGGGCAACACGTGTCGTGCTTCTACAGCACGGGTCGTGTTACACCCAGGTGCAGCTCCGATTTTGGTCATTTTCACTCATTTTTTACCCGATTCAAGTTCCGATTCTTCCCAAAACTCATGGACATCAAAAGGACATTATTCCTTCTCAAAATACACATCATTAGACTCAATTAAACTATTCAAAACCATTTCAAATGAATCAATTACATGCCATGATCACAACTTCACTCTATAAGCTTAAACCATGGAATACCCAATTCCATTCTTACAATTGATGATTACAAGTGGAGATTCCTTCTTCCATTCCATGGAATCATTAGGAAATGATCCTCACTCCACTTAAACATCCAAATTGATACATTAAACTCATTCATTCATCCATTAAACAAGAGATCCAATCATCATCTACATGAATAAAACCCATTTCAACACCCAATTCTTATTTTCTAGTGATTCATGGTTTAAGACTACATATCAAAGGTTGGAATCCTTAGGGAATCATTAGAAATGAATCCCCTCATCCAAAACCACCATAATCATCCATCAATTTCTAGATTTCCCAACTAATCATCAAATCCCCAAAATCAAAAGTTCATAACACCTAAATCAATCAACTAAGTGAATCTAGAGCATCCATGGATTGAATGTAAACTCCAATCAACTTAGAAACATCAAATAAACATCGGGGAATCATAGGAATAACCTCATCCCACCATAAATCTCGAATTGGGTCAAAATCCCAAACTCAAACTCGAAATCTAGGGCTAGAAAAGTGGGTTTATACCTTAGATTGCTTGAATTCTTCAAGAACTTTGATCAATCTTCAAACTCGAGCATCTTATCCTCCATGATCTCTCAAAATCGCCACTCTCTCCCTCTCCTTCTCTCAAAACGTGTTTTGGCTGAAATGGGGGAAACCCCTATCAAAAACTTGATATCTTTCATAATTGGCAAAACTAGTCCTCATAGTTTGGTCTTACATCACCCAACATCCATAGAGTCAATTCTTCTAACTAGAAGTCTCTAAGTTCACACTCATTCCCCAAATATAATTATTTATTTCACATGAGTCATTCTCTAGGTCAACACTAACCCTTAGTTTCCCAATTTGGCACAAATTACACTAAAATTCTTCACAATTTAGGTCCTTAATATTAATTAAAGGAATTATTAGACCTAATTTAAACTCTACATCAATTCCTTAAATATATCTTCTAATTTTCTAAATCCATGACTAGTCAAATATAATTAGGGTAAGTTTGGCCAAATTGACACTTTTAGTCCTTACGACAAATTTTCTCACATTTGGTTACAATTTGATTTTAATTTATATTTGGCTCATTTATTCACAATATAAAATATAACAAAATATTAATTTTAGTTATTCATTTATTTTCTTTATTTACAAAATAGATTTTCTTTGTCGGTTTAAGCCTAAAACTCCTAGGCCCAAAACACAGATTTTAGTCTAATTGCTAGAATTTTAGTCACACCTAAAAGCGTGGAACAAGTTGGAACAAAAAAACATTTGTCAAAAATACCATATCTTTTTTTTTCTCGTGAATTAATTTCTACCTCTCATTAGTTATATTATAATCAGTCTAGTCTAATCCAATCGAGACTCGTCCAGTTTAGTCCAATCTAATACAATTTTGTTTGTGTACCAAATGCTACCTTAGAAAACACAAACCTAATATAGTTATTCGTGTAGTCTTCCACCATTCCTTCTCTAGGGTTTATGTTAACTATTTGAATTAACGATTTTATTAGTATAGCGGTGCTACCCAAGTTTTGGAGAATTATATATATATATATATATATATATATATATATATATATATATATATATATATATATACTAGTTGTAAAACCCGTTATTACACGGGATGATAAAAAAAATTATTAATTAAGAATATCTAAACTTTAATAATTTTACATAAGAATTTTGTTTGTGTATCGTGACATTTTGCCTTTGATTTTTACTATTTCGACTTTGTATTTTGATAAATATAATTGATTATGAGAATGTCATCGATACTAAAATCAAATTCACTATTATGATTAGAATCGTTCTTCAAAATATTATGACGTCAATTGTCTCTTTATTGTCTTCCAAATTATTTTACACATTAAAAAATAATATGATATTAAAAAACAATTACTTTTGAAATTGAATGATAACAATTAATTTTGAAATTGAATGATAATTAAACCGATCATTAATGAGTTAGAAACGTTTCAAACCAATTATTTTTTAAGAAATTTAAAATTATGAGAAAATGACATGTGGCAAAATGAATATGGTGATGACATGTGGCATTGAGTTACTTATTTATTAGGATAGGATATATATATATATATATATATATATATATATATATATATATATATATATATATATATATATATATATATATATATATATATATATATATATATATATATATATTCACACCAAAAATAGCCCTAAGTTTATATGATCATTATAGTATTTGATGATATAAACTTGTAAACTTCTCAAATGAAAAGTAATAAAAATGGTAACTGTACCCATTGGGCGACAGCCCACGCTAGACCCTTCTTAAGTTGAGGTGAACAAAATCGGTCTCGATCCAGCCTCCAAACCACTACCGGACATTCCAGTCTTGTTTTAGACTACCTTTTCTCGATCTAGTTTTGGTCTTGACTAGTTCGTTCTGGCAGTCACTATGGTTGTCAGACTGTATAATATCATTAAACTCTAATATCGATTCATTTTCAATTCAATCTTTTTGGGCGGTCTTGTTTAATAACATCAACACAGAAAACTTTAATATTCCTTTTACATAAAAAATTTATAAATTGTTTCATATCCTTACATAAGTTGTAAACCATAAATATACCACTGAAACAATATATCTAGACATAAATTCCAGTAATTGTATTTGACGTTGCTATATGTATATTTCTTGGCCACAGATGGAGTTGGATGATGTACTTGCATAATTCTCATTTCCTTATTGAGTGTTGGAAATCAAGTCTTCGTTTATTTCTTCAACATCGATGTAGTATATAAAAGACACTTATGTCAACCATATTCCCATTTCGTCCTCCAAAATCTCGTGTTTATATGGGCTCAAGTCCTCTTCAAGATGAGCGTAGTTTTGTGTTCTACAATTCAACCACTAGACTCCTATTGCAAAGACTCAAATGAAAAGTTATTGAAATCCCTAGATTTATTTGTGCAAAATCAGATAAACTTAATGAAATTTAATTATGAATTCAAAATTTAAAATTCACACAACATTTGTAGTTGTATACCAACTAGAAGAAGCACCCTAAACAATGTTACGGAAAATTTTGTATGTGTAGTATGCGAGATATATCTTACAATTTATACATAGAGTAAACTTGTAGCTTGTGAAAATTATACATAAGAGTGCATTTCTAGTTTATGAAAGCTAATACATAAAAATGATATATTATATTGTTTTACAGTCCTACATCAACGAAAAATAATATATAAAAAATAATTTATAAAAACTGAAAAATTAAATAATCAAACATAAAAACGTAAATATAAAATGAGCTATAAAAAATAATTTTTGAATTTTCTTTTTGCAAAAACGACATTATAAAAACAAAGTTGTAAAAGCGGATATAAAAGAAGTGTTTCCTCAATTTTCTTTTTCAAAAACGAATTATTAAAAAAGTAATGTTGTACAAAAATAGAAAAGTGTTTTTCCTAAAAAAATATGTTTTAAGAAACATAAAATAAAACTAAGTTTTAAAAAACATATAAAAATTATGTTTCTACAAACATATAAAAATAAAATTTAAAAAAAAAACTTATAAAAACCTTTTGGACTAAATTTGTAAACAAAATAAAAAGATTAAGCCAAAATGACAAAAATAAAAGTTTTATGGTTTGAACTTAGGGTCAAGATACAGGAAGGTTACATGGATTGTGACTATGTGATCTTTGTAGCATTGACAATCGTGTCGTGTCATGTTGGGTTGACGGGTTGGCCGGTTGAAATAGCTTGACCCAAACCCGACCTATTTAAGTAACGTGTCAATGTCGTGTCAACCCGTTTATTGTCGTGTCAGGTTGGCGTGTTAACCCGTTTACTTTGTAAATGTGTCGTAACATGTTAGATTGAAACACCGAATATGTTGAAAGTGTAAGAGTCGGGGAGGTGGAAAAATAAAATATGAATAACTTGAATGGGTAATAGTTTGAGAGACAGTTAGATGAAATTTACAATAAGTTTAAAGAAACGAAGTCTCGGTGAAGGGAATGTGATCGAGTGAGATTGTAGAGTATGATATATTAATGAAAAAATTAAAACCTAAATTTTTATTTTGACTCGGGAAAACTAATTAGTGGCTTGTATATTACAAACCAATTCAACATAAAGTTTTCTTTGACATTAGACTTTGGTTTCAGACATGTAATTTCTCTTTAGAAAAAACAGGGGGAAATGTTGGGCCAATTTACCTAAAATTTTAAAAGAACTTGCATATAAATAAACGTGTCATTATCGGGTTAAAATGTTGGACCCAAACCCAACATATTTAATTTTCGTGTCGTGTCGTGTCAACTCGTTTAATTAAACGGGTTGGAATTTCTAACACCAAACCCGTTTATTTTTGTGTCGTGTTTCCTGTAGTGTCGAAAATTATCATCCCTAGATCTGTGTACAATAAGCTTGGAAAGGAAGGTTCAAACTCGCCATTAACTAACCGATAGGTTGAAGTTAAAAAAATAAATAAAAAAAGGCTGAAAGTTTATTTTGATAAGAAAATGGCATAAGCTACTTATATTACACGTTGTAAATTGCTAGTATTTATAATTAACAAACTTTATTTGAGCAATGAGATATTTTCAGACATTATTTTATTATGAACTATACAAAAAGTAGTTATATATAAAAAGTATGATACAGCAATCATTTTCTTTATAAAATTTCTACCGGTGTGTAGTCTTTTTTTCTTAGGAAAACAGAAGGTTTTGTTACAAGGAAACTCAATGTAACCATCTCCTTTTTATTAATAAAACATTACTTTAATCGCTGAGAGTCATAAAAGGAACCACGTTATTTGGTTATTAAATGTAAAATGAGAAAAACAAAATAATAAACTTTTGAGTTTTGATACTATAAAATCTCGAAGACACCAAACTTTATAAACTGTAAACCACTTTTAAGGTAGAATTATATAATCCGTGATTTATAATTAAAACTTTAATCACATTTATTAATTATAGAAACTGAAGGGGGTGATCATATCTGCAAAGCTCGTAATGATTTGAAGAAAGACGAATAAATAAAATTCTTGTTATTTTTCTCGGGTAAGAGAATAAAGACACGTAGAAGGAAAAATATCCTATGAAAAAGAGTAGAAAACTTCAAATTTGTATAATTGTCTATTTGTCTTTTTCTATCTTAATGTTGTTGGGATTCCAATAATTCTATTTTATCTTATGTGATGAACTTGTCCGGTATAAATTCAGAACCCATAAAATGAAATCTTAAATGATAATGGCAAGATTCAAACCTGATTTACGAACATTTTTTTATGAAAAATATTGGTGTGAATAAAAGTGTATATAATATGATATGTTATTTTATTTTATTTTAATAAATAATGAAGGATTGCAAAATAAGAATGGTCACGTGCGTGTAAGCAGATGATGAACCTATTTTTCGGATTCTTTAACCTCATAAGTCATAACCATGACTCTGCTGTTGTGCCTGTAAATACACGGCTTACCCCACACACACTCCCTTCAGGGTTAAACCGTCGTTTACCTCTAAATAAATGGACTATACAATACTATTATTTACGTAAATTAGAAGAAAATAATTATTTGTTTCGATAACTTTTTTGGTTCCTATATTATATTTTTACTTCTTTATAAATCATTACCTAACATTGTTAAATTTGATCGTGTCACGGTGAACTTTTTGTCTTGTTTTTATTGATAAGCATTGAATTTTATAAAACTTTTATGGTTTGACAAGTTAAACTCTAAAAAGTTGATCAAACGTATTTTAGAAAAAAATTATGTCATTGAAAAGTTCAATTTTAAATTCATTAGATACCAACTTCACACGCAATTATATTTGGTTTTAATTTCTGTGAATTAGAAATTCTACCACATTCGACTATTTTATTAAATCATGCATTACAGAACCTCTAATAAATATATATTTTAATAAACAAACAGTAGACAACCAAAGTTTTCATTTGTAAAATAAAGTATAGATATCAAAAACCGTCTCAAACGTCATATGAACAATTTAAAACCATAAAACTCATTTGTTCAATTTAAAGAAGACAATATTCAAAAATTCATAGTAATAATATCCAAGTTGATAAAACATATGACAGCATAAGTCTGAAATCATGAGTTTGTCGGATGCGAGTAAAGTCAGGTCGCACCCTTCCTTTTATCTGAAGAAGTGTCGGGAAAACATTTAATTTGAGAGAGTAATCACACAGCTTAGTGAGTTCCTCAAGATACCACACATTTCATCACATAACAAGCATAATGCATAATGGTTCTCAGACTAACTCTGAATACTAGCATACTACACAATTCTACTATATAGGGACTCAACACCGTCCTACCCTGACGTGTCGCGACACACTCCTACCCTAACAAGACTCGACATTGTCCTACCCAAATACATACCCTGACGGGACATGGCACAGCACTACCCCTAACGGGACGCGACACTATCATACCCAAACAACATATCCTAACGGGAGGTTGTACAACTCTACCCTAACAAGACGCGACACTGTCCTACCCAAGCAACATACCCTTATGTGACGTGGCACAACCATACCCTAACGGGACACGACACTGTCATACCCAAGCAACATACCTTAACGGGACGTGGCACAACCTTACCTAACGGGACGCGGTATTGTCCTACTCGCACAAGGTACCCTATCGGGAATTCATTAGTCTATGCACACAATCTTACCCTAACAGGTCTCAAGCAACCTACGCATGCAACGTCACACATAGTATAGTAAGAAGACTCACCTAAACCATGAAGCCGAACCACACACGTAATCCGATCCTCGAATAAACATAAATATGTAAATATAACTTAGTGACCTATACCAATAAAGGCTAATCCTTTAGTCCATATCTTAAATCCATCAAAGTTTGACCAAAAGTCAAATTGGTCAAAGTCAACGGTCAGCGGTCCAGAACGGTTCCCCTCCAGAGGTAGCGTCGCTAACCCTTGGTGGTAGCCGCGCTATCTCTGAACCTTCTAACTTCTTAGTTAAGTGCTTATTTTGTAAATTCGGTAGCTAGGACTCTCCAGAAATATCCATTTAGGTTGTTAATGGATACAAATGTAAACTTTATGGACATTCATGTCCAATACTTGTCCAACTCAAACTCTAGGTCAAAAGAGGTCCAAACCGTCAAACTCTTGCATGACTTTGAGAGATAGCTTGAGCATGCTCTATTTTCTGGTTCAAATATTCCTTAAATGGTCTAGGAAACAACTAGGAAACCTGGAGTTTCCCCAACTCAAGGAACAACATAAATGGACCAAGACATCATAAAACATTACTAGTTCTAAGATCTAAGCACAAAAACACATCAAGTTGGAAACTTTCTTACTTACAGGGGTCCAAGATATGGAAAGGATGTTGGATCTTGGCTAGAAATTGCTTCCTTGCACCACTACTTCTCTTGTTCTTATTCAAACATCATTATAAAGGCAATAAGTGAGGCTATGATCAATAATGGAGGGTAGAGTTTTGTTTTAGGGTTTACAGTGAGTGGAGGCTGATGAAAAAGGCAGGATTTGGGGCCACTGTTGACTAAGAACGATGAGTTACTTACATATTTAAAGACAATGGTCCAAAAGTATTCTTTAAGTTGAGTCAAAAGCAGCGTTGCACTTCCTTGTTTCTAGAGAGCATTACTGACATCATGTTGCAATCCAAGAAGGCTCCAAAGTCTCTAAGAGTCTTTATCATAGAGGAAATACAATGATTATTTATTTTTTAGAAGATTCTACAAAATACTATAGAGCTCCTTAGTAACACTCATAATAAACTTTTGTATAGGTCACTTAATGGGGAGATTGTTGAAAAATAAAGTGGCCCTCCGTGGAGTAGCAAAGTGAAATGTTTTGGCATGCTTGGAAATAGTGATCTACAGGGTTGGTGCTTCGAATATGTGAAGAATGGTTGACCTTTTGAAGTGTAATATGATATTAATGACAAGATCAAGACATATATTTTGTTAGTATACTAGTCTATCACAGTTGTTGTGGCAAAATATATTATGATTGTAACACCTATTCTCGTATTTTAATTTTGGGTTAATGGCATGAAAGCACCATAAAGTATGGTTCTTGGTTTTAAATGGTCCTTTAACTAAAATGTAACTACCCAAACTAATAATATAAATAAAGTGTGTGTAATTTAAAGTTTTATGTGTATTTTTATGAGAAAGTATGTTTGCAAGGGTAGTTTAGTCATTTTACCATGAGAAGGGTAATTTGGTCATTTGACCATATACAATAATTATTATAAAAGTATAATTCTAGTTTGGACCAAAAATTAAGAAATATAGCTTCATGTGGCCAAACTTAATATTGGTGTTAAAAGACCAAGAAATGAAAGTTCAGGGGCTGTTGTGTCATTTCACAAAGATGGAAAAATATAAAAATGAGAAAATATCTCATTAATGATCATAAATTCTGAAGAGAGTTCCAGAGACTACGGGAGAGAGCGAGAGAGCACCAGAGAAGAGAATGATTTCTGGAAATTTTTGCAAGAAATTGAAGTTAGAATTGAAGGTTTCTAAACAAACAAGGTAAGAACTCCATGTTCTAAGCTTATTTCATCCAAGTCTTGAACGGGAATTGTGCACTTGATTTCTGATTCTCTAGAAGTCATGGTTCCAGTGAAATCATCTAAACCATCTTGCTCAAAATCATCAAGTAAACATGTTCTAACCCTTGAACATGTTGAAAATCAAGAAATGATGATTTTGGTTCAAGAACATTAGTCACGGGTGTGGATGAACAAGTGGTTTTGATGAGTCTAATAGGTTAGAAATGATGAAAGAAACTTGTATTAACAAGCAATTCAATGGAATTGAAGATTTCATGCAAAAAAATGGTGAAATGGGTTTTTAGCTCAAAACCCCTAGAAATGGGTTAATGAGTTGAAACTGATTTCATATAGTTCTAATGGTTTTGTTAAGTTAAAAATGTCATAAAAGAAACAAGAAATCAGTTCATAAGCTTGAAAATTCAATAAAAGGGTTTTTGGTGAAAAATGAGGATTTCGGAAGAATTTTCAAGTTTATAAAGAAGATTTGATGATTTTGTAGTTTAAAATCAAGTATAAGTTGGTATTTAGGGCCTGGAAATGACCCTAAACCAATTAAGTTAAGTATTAAGAGCTTAATGGGGTGAATAGTGGAACTACAGCTTGAAAAATCGTCAAATATAACAACTTACTTGCAGATCGCGACCCGACCACCATATGGTCGCGACGCGACCTGACGGCAGAGGCAAAATGCAGTTTTTCATCAAGTCTCCTGCCAAGTGATTTTCAAGTTTGAGATTTGGTCCTATACTTGTCCGATTGACCTCAAATTTTGAACATAGGTCCAATATGGTCCAAAACTTCACAGAAAATTATCAAAATTAAAATACGACCCCTCGAGGGTACTGTAGTAAAATACGTATAATATATTATTTATTTAAAGTTGGTCATTTAAAAGTTATAGACTTGTTATGACCCAAGATAGTATTATAAAGACTCTAATGAGTTATAGAGTCAGTTAGCATGAATGTTAATGTATAACATGTTAAATATAGGTCCATGCCAAGTGATCAATGGATCAAAAGAGTATAAATACAAGGAACGTGTAGCCAATTTTCTAGCAATACGTGAGGTGAGTACATGCAGTATTTTTACCCATTCTGGGGTACATGGCAAGTAAGTATTTTCAAGATTTTCCTATAAAATTTCTATATGTGAAATTATATGCAAAAGTATTATTTCTAACTTGTTGTGAAAGTATAATGCTATATTTGAAGTTAAGTTTTGAACTACAAGTTATATTAAGTGAAAGTATGTTGGTCTATGTACCAATTATGTGAAAGTATATTTTGAATACAAGTTATACATGTTTGAAAGTATGGATAGGCATATAGCCATAATGTGTTTAAGAAGAATGTTTTTGGTTACAAATTGTATATGTTTTCAAGTATGAATGGGCATATAGCCATAAGGTGTTGGAAAGTATGATTTGGCGTTAAGCCTAAAATGTTATAAAGACATGTTTTAAACATATGGTTTACGTGAAACGAAAGTTATGAATTTGGCATTCAGCCATAAAGACAAGAAATGGTAAAGTTTGGCAAATAGCCACTATGCAAGTAAGTAATGTTAAAGTAAGCAGAAAGTGTTTTATATGACTGGTAATTGTAGCAAGCAGCGTTAGTAAGGGAACTATGTTCCAACCTACCCGGGTTAGGTAAGGGGTCTACTGGGGAAAAAGCCCCATCGCGAAGTAGATTGCCACAACACTTCTATGGTGAGGATTGATCCGTTCTTTCTAGCCATAGAGACTTGGGGTATCACTTATGGTGATTAAAGCCCTAAGTATAAAAATCCAGCAAGCTTATAAAACCAGTCAAAGAAAGTAAGAAAGAAGTTATTTTTGGTAAAGTATATTATGAAGCGATTTTGAAAAGTAAAGAGTTATAGTATGTTACTACTATAAAGTTTTGAAAGATGCTATTTTTCCAAGTATGTTATGAAATGATTTAGAGAAGTAAAGAGTTATAGTATGTTATTACTATAAAGTTTTGACGGAAATTTTATGATGTAAATTTTATAAAAAGTTGGAAAAAGAAGTTAAAGGTTTGAGTCTAAAACTCATGTAACTCACGAGACATTTTTGTCTTACGTATTCTATGTTTTGCCATGTATTCCAGGTTAAAATAAATTGCTATAAATGGGATGAAGTTTAGCTGGAGTGGAGCTTGAGTTAGCTCCTATCTTGGACTCAAGGTTTAATCCTTACTTGCTTACTATGGTTAGTTTTGATATGGATTTGTAACACCCACTGTTTTTAAGCATGAAAATTAATGGTTTTTGATAAACCGTATTTTTGTACTCATGTATTTATACGAAAAACCATAGTATTTGCGAACAGTGGAAATGGGGTGTCACAAGTTGGTATCAGAGCCATAGTTGAAGCGAATTAGGATTGGCTTGTTCCACTCCTAGGCTTAAACTCATGCTATAGAAATGATAGTTCATGAAAGTATGCTATATGATGTCTTAAATGATCAAGACATTATGCATTATTTAAAATATGTAGATATATAACACTAAGAAGTGTTAAGCTAACATTTAAAGTGAGCAAAAATCTGACCGTTAGAAAAATTATATGATATTTTCCGTAACTGTCTAAATTTATTAAAGGCTATGTTTATAAAGTAGTAAGATTTCTACTAGTGATCACCATGTACTTAAAATGGTGTTATATGTTAAAGGAACCAGTGTCCCATAAGACCTTGTGGTAACAACAGAATCAATATGTATAGGTGATTATGGTAATATGGGCCCGTATTATCATAATCATAGGATATGTATTGAGACTGGTGGAATCACAAAGGAATTATGGCGTTCTGGTGGGTAAGATTTGTGAAAAGAGTAGTAAGAATAACATAGGAATTGTATGCCTATGTAACAAGAACAAGAAAGATTATAAGTAATAAAAGTTAATGCCTATGTAACAAGAACAAGAAAGATTATAAGTAATAAAAGTTAATGCAGTGGTTGTGTGCACTCAGTGTCTGCAATTTGTTTTCTAAATATGGATGTTGAGAAGTATGTGGACCCTATTTTCACTAGAGAAATGTACTCAAAGACATACCAATACAACATTTATCTTATGAATATCAGTAGCATGTGGCCTGAGACTACATACATACCACCATTACCCCCAAAGAATAGAAAAATGTCTGGAAGGTCAATAGTTAAGAGGAAAAGATATGTGAGCGAGAGAGGTGATAAGCATAGAATATCAAAGGTGGGAAAGAATGTTGCATGCAACATTTGTAATGAAAATGGCCACAACAAGGCAACATGTCCGACTGTAGACAAACCAAGGAAGTTAAAAGTCAAGAGAATCATCAAAAGAAAAGTTACAAAGGTAAGTTGTTTACAAGTATAGTAACTTTTTCTGTTTTATTATGTTAACATTGTTTTTCCCTTAATGTTTAAGGGTGGAATGGAAGATGGGAGTGCAAGTATTCTATGGATGGGGTGAATGTAGAGACTACAACAATCATAAAGATAATTGTCCAAACTAATATCAGGAAAAGAAAGTATGAAAGGATCATCAAGAACAAATTAGCAAAACAAATTGGAGGAAGTAATGATGAAGGAAACTGTTCAGAGAATGTTGTTAATTTGGATTAGGTTTTATGCATGGGTCTTAGGTATTTGAGTGGGGATAATGTTGTTAATTTACATTTGAGTGGGGATGTTTTAAACTTTTCATATGTGTTTAAAATATCAGGTTATTCATGGACATATCAATGTTTGGTTTGGAATCTTTTCCACTTTTGGCTGTAATATATGGAAAAGTTATATAATGAGGTTTTGCTATGTCCGTTTCATTGAATCTGCAACTGAGGATGTGCTATGTCCATTGGGAAAAAAGCGTAATCAATGTGCAAGTGGACCACGTTGTATTAAAAACCACTACCTTTTCAATGGCCTTTTCAATGGCATGTGCTTTTGTATCTCTTTATAGAGACAGTATGGACCACATTATGAAAAAACAATTGGCAAACGTTGTCCTTTTATCTTGACAAAACAAATATTATAGAAGGAAAAGATTCCTTTACTGCATTCCATTAAAACATGTTACTTACATTCACAACAAAAGGGCCTTTTCAATAGCTATAACATACCCCACTGCATATTCTAATACATATACAAACAACCGTACCATCCCTTCTTTTCAGTGCACAAACCCACAAAAACTACGTTAACATACCCTACTACATGCATAAAACATACCCTACTGCATGCATCTATTAATTATCCCAAAACATATGTTAATTATCCCAAAACATATGTTAATTATCCCAAAAAACTAGCAACCCACATATAAACAATACCCTTTTACCAACCCACTATGACAATTATCCCAAAAACCCCACCACCCCTAACTTCCAACTGCCACCACAATCATTAGACATGGTTGATCAACAACCATATCAAGCCTGCAACACATATCACCAGGATAACCAAACTGAAGTGAAGTTTCTGTTTCAAACTTTCATGTTTTTCCATCAACTTACTCTTTTCAACAGTTGTACGACCTTTCTCTTCTTCAAGTTGAGTCTCCAAATCCTTTGTACGACCTTTCTCAACCTCCAGTTGACTTTCTAAAGTAGTGATCCTCCTTTTGAGTGTACCAGGGTAAGATCTATATCTCCAATTATCCAATTTGGTTTTCATATTAAGAAACATTTTTCTATAGTGACCATGTAGGCCATTCAGTTCAAGGTCCAGCCAACGGAAGAAGATGCAGCTCTTCAAGTTAGTCTGAAATTAACATTCACACAAACCAAATCAAAATCAAAATCCCATACGATAACATGATATTTCTCACTATTTCAAATCAAAATCCCATACTGTTCACGACAAATCAAAATCAAACTCCGATAACCGAGTCACTCAAATTCAAACTCGATATGTGATAACCACATTCACTCAAAATCGAAATCCCATATGCGAAATCTCATCCATTACAGTCTTAGGGTTTCAAAATCTATGTATGATAACCCACTCACCAACACATTACATTCCTCAGTATTGAAGTCACAAACACGTAAAGAAATGATTTTAATGTCTTACTAGTGAGTTTACGCAATTTCTAAACCTCCTAGCTGGGTGATCTTCGGTCCATGAAACACGCTCCTTAGGCTGCAACTTGCAAGCGCAGAGACTATCATTGTTTAGGGGAGGTGGCGGTGGTTGAATCCTCGAAGCGACTGACCTTCCAGATGAAGCCATTGCACATAAGGGTTTGATCGAAAACTTAGGGTTTATAAAAGGGAACAAATATTTCACGTGTGACTTCGTTTAGACCTTTCTCAATTAAGTAAGGTTCCAGCGCACTTCTTTTTGCTAAGCTGGCATCCATCGTGTGTCTATGTGGCAAGGTAACCGGATACCAACCGGTTATATTGGCCAAAGTGGTATTTTAAACTCCTCATTTTATGAGGTTAATGACTTACACGGACCAAGTTTTAGTTAAGGGACCATTTAAAACCAAGAACCATACTTTATGGTGCTTTCGTGCCATTAACCCTTTAATTTTTACCGCATTTTTGCCTTTTTGATTTAGAAGTACACTTATAATAATGATAATAATGATTAATTAAATTAAATTAAATTAAAAGCTATAACTAACAAATATATTAAAGGCGTAAATAAGTTGAGGGGCTAGAGAGTTCTTTTGGAAACTACATATGTTGGACTTTAGGGCTTAAGGGGTGTATCTTGCCATTATGGGAACTAGAGGGACTCAACTTGTCATTTTCCCATTTTTGTGCATGGAAAATTGATTGGAGATGAAGGGGATTGGACCTCCTTCAGTTCTTCCATTAATTTTGTTTATTCTTCCATTAATTTTGTTTATTCTTCAGTTCTTCCATTAATTTTGTTTATTCTTCCTTTAAACCTCTTAAACTACAAACATTTATGCTAACCAAGAAAGAGAGAAAAAGTGTCGAAAGAGAGAGAGAGAGAGAACCGAGAGAGGGAGAGCCGAGAAAAGGTGAAGTCGCACGAGATTGGTTTCCGAAGTTTCTTGTTGCTGGAAAGTGTAGAAGTATGACAATGTGCTTGTTAGTCAAGTCGGTAAGCTTTTCATCTCTATTTCTTCCATTTTCAAGCAAATCGCCAAGCACCACCGACCGACCGCCGGCTGCCTACCATAGCATCGCCACTAGACCACCATGCAAGGCTAGTAGTGAATGATTGTTCCTCCTACAATTCCAAGTCCAAACTATGAGCCTAGGTCTGGATTCTCATCATTATGTCCATTCCTAGTTTTATGAATACCTTTGTTACGGGTGGAGTTTGCACCACCACCGAGACCACCATAGGCCACCCCATTGAGTGGTGGCTGTGGTTGAGTGATTGTCTTGACCTTAGGACCCTGGATGTAGGTCTAGGTGGATTAAATACAAACTTGTCTAAAGAGTAAACATATGATTTTATGGTAAATGGTTTTTATCATTTCTTATTTAAACATTGTTCTAATCATTCAAGAAAAGTAGTAATCCACATTTTTTACAATATAAGTTAGACGTTAAATCATTAAGAACTTAACGGGTGTGTTATTAGAAGATTTGGTCAAGAACATCCTCTAAAACGATAGAAAAGTGCACCAAAAATCGTAACAACATGTCTGTCCGATATTGCAAACTGTTTTACGGAAAATAGGTATGGAATCTGGAAAAACCCATGATAAAAGAAGTGTAGGAAATCGATAAAAAGCTCTAGATACAAGAAATGTATAAAACATGTCGTTTGGACTTGCGATTCAAAGATTATGGACATAACGATTGACAATGGTCTAAAAAGATTTAATATGCAAATTTTTATAAAAAAATAATATTATAAGCTTTTTATGCGGTAAACCTGTGTTACAAACTTTAATGTAGTTTTTCTTTTATTACAAGTTAATTCTGTTGATATTTATTTTAGATAACATAATTTATCATGGTGGACATCTGTATTACGTAGGATACTTATTTCGAAATCTATATCTAACCACTACTAGCTGCTCTTTATTTTACATTTTAGCTCAAAGTTTTATTTGGTTATATGACCGGATAAAAACATTTACTTAAAAGACAATTTACATTCAAAATTAAGTAGTATTACCCCATTTTTATTTTGAAGTAAACAAAATTTTAAACTAAACGTTTAGTGACCTATACTACAACTTTATAATTAGATAAAGAATAAATAACTTAAAATAAGAATTCCTTTTCGATATTCAAATTGATTGTAAAAAGATTAGTTTTTAAAATAAAGACTCAGTAAAATATGTTTGTGTGCGACTAATTACCAATAGTAATTGTTTGTTTAGCGTTCAAACGATGAAATGATAACACGCGGAAGAATTTTCTATAAAGCAAGGAATATGGGAGGACCGGTCGTCTTACAGGTCCACCACACAAACAAAAAGCAATCAAAACTCCTTCGCGGGCCCCCATGAACACCCGAGCCACGCGCTCACGCGCCGCCGTGGTTATAATAATAATCAACGACAGACTGCGGAATAGACAAACCTCTTTATTAAATGGATCATTTTCATGGCATTATTATTAATGACGATGTAAAGTAATTATAATTAGTCTTATATAGTATAGTTATATAGTTATATAGTCTTCCCATCTAAGTAAAGTTTGTTGAAGTTGGCAGCACGGCAGGTTAAGAAATCGAGTGGGTAAGCGTCCAAATCTATCCCTCTCTCTCTCTATAAACCCTTCGTTTTCAATGATTCAAACCCTAGAAGCAAGAATTGTTGTTGAATTTAAAGAAAATTTATTTTGCTATTTATAAAGTCATGAAAAGGTTAAAGGTGGTGGGGGGACAATAAAGATGGAAAAAGTATGAAAATTGCTGATGATATTAATAAATCAATCTTCTCAGATGGCCTGTAGGAACAAATCCAATTCAAATCTTCGTTTTTTCTAACCATTAAACCCATAGAATTCTCTCTCTCTCTCTCTCTCTCTCTCTCTCTCAAGTAAAGCTACAGTACGAAGGAATGTCTCGTGTAGAGGGACGCCATGTCAGAGAAAGGTTAATCTAGAGAGAGAGAGGTGTTGTGTTTTGTGTAGAATCGATCAACCATGGAGCAGCTTTCTGGAAAGGGTGTTTGGAAATCCGGGGGAATTTTTTATAGTTAAGGTAAGAATTTGTTCTTGAATATGCGTCATTTGTGTTATCATGTTCCTTGCAAATTTAAAAACTGTAAACAAGAAACTGGTTCTCATTTGTGATAGTTCATAATGTTCTTGCTTTAAGTCGAACATGGGAACTTCAATGATAAAATTTACTCCTGTAAACGGGATTATATGTGATGTGCATAACATGTTTGTTGAAATTCCCCAACAAAGATTTGCGCTGGTAATATTTTTTGGTAAATCTAAGCTAAATCTTCTTCACCAGATGTTTTTTCTTTACCCTTTTTGTTTAAATTTTCACCTTCTTCAATCTTTACAGGGATTAACAGTAATTAATGCTAGGAACATATGGGGAGAAAGGGGAGTTGGTTTTCTGCAATCAAGAAGGTTTTTACATCCAACTCCAAAGACAAGCCACCGAATGTGAGTAATTAAAATTAACTATTAAAAAAAAATAATTTTCGCTTGTGGGTTTGGTGAAAATATCATTGATATATCAAAAAGTTTCGATCTTGATTCGTTTTCTTGATCTGTCGTGGTCACAGGATATAGAAAAGAAAACTCCGAATGAAAAAAAGAAAGGGCGAGGGAAATTAAAAAATGGAGAGAATAGATCGTTCATTCCTCTCTTTAGAGAGCCAAGTAGCATCGAGAAAATCTTGGGGGAAGTTGATCAATTATTGTATGTCGGGCATCATCCTACACCTGTTGAACAACCACCACCACCACCACCGCCGCCACTACCTTTACTTGCTGGAAGGTCGCCCTCTCCGAGGGTTGCTTCTTATCGAGCCGCCTCTCCTAGGGCGGCTTCCCCACGAATCTCCCCTCCTAGGGTGGTTCATCGCCGGACAGAAGTTGGCTATAGACCAGAGCCAACTGTCCGCCAGCACCACCTTTCGGCCACCATAATCCAAGCCGCCTATAGGGGTTATATGGTAAGATTTTATTGTTTCTAATATTAGTTTTGGGTGACAGATGTGAAAAGTAAATCAGGTATAAATACACAGCCGTCTGTATCTATCAACGGTCTGTTAAGTGGTTGGTATAAGGGTCTGTGCCAAATACGAATTCAATCCATAATAGAATTGTAACTCTCATACTGCTATTGCTGAGACCTGGAAAACTCTTACATTTCTGCAAGTATACCACCTTAGAACCAACTCGGCATACGCCGAGTTGGTTCTTGATGGGATGTTATTCTTACAGAAATACTGAATGGTTCGAGTCTTAGCAGCTGCAATGGAAGAGTTTCAATTCCAATGTGAATTGAACTCTTTGTGGACACGGACTCTTGTGTCAGCCACCGATCAGTCCGATATGTACCTGATTTAAATTTTCACATGCTGTTTGACAGGACAGTGTGGACCAGCTTATAGGTTGTTGGAAAATAATTTTTTTTTAATATTTTGAATATTTAATTTTGTAATTATTTATGTATATGTTATAGGCAAGGAGGAGTTTTCGAGCTTTGAGGGGTCTAGTGAGGTTGCAAGGAGTGGTAAGAGGCCAAAACGTGAAGAGACAAACCATGAACGCCATGAAACAAATGCAATTGTTGGTGAGAGTACAAACTCAAATTCAATCACGAAGAATCCAAATGTTGGAAAACCAAACAATTGAACGCCAAACGAACAAAATCGAGAAAGAAGTGGAAAATTCAATCGGCAAATGGACCTTCAGTAACCTAGTAAGATTTCCTCTAACATTCGTCAAATCGAGCAATGTTGGATTTATTGAATTTGAATATCGATTGTAGCTGGAAATGGGCGATGAACACTGGGACGATAGTTTGATAACGAAAGAAGAACGAGAAGCAAGGTTGCAGAGAAAAATGGAGGCGGTGATCAAAAGAGAACGAGCCATGGCGTATGCGTACTCCAACCAGGTAACCTTTAACCATTCTAATGGTGTTTTAGTTTTGTAAATCGAAGTTTTTCACACGATTTTGACGATTAGTTATGGAAAGCGACACCAAAATCAGCTCAAAACGCTCTGACTGACATTCGTTCCGGTGGATTTCCGTGGTGGTGGAACTGGTTAGAACGTCAACTTCCCGCCGATGAAGCACAAATTAGGAACCCTGAATTCACGCCCACACCACCACGGCCAAATCTCGATCGGAAAACAAGTCCACGTCCTCAATCGAGCATCTTCAAACAGAACACCTTTTCGTTCGAGAATCTCGACACGCCGACGCCAAAGTCATCACGATCAGCAGCGGTTCCGACCAGGGGGAGACAGCTCATGACTCCGACGCGAACTCCGCCGTCAACCACCCCAAACCTAATGAAATACTCGAAATCAAAAGGCAGTGCCGCCGGTTCACCTTATCCGATGAAAGACGACGATAGCTTAATGAGCTGCCCGCCGTTTTCGGTTCCGAACTACATGAGTCCGACGGTTTCTGCGAAAGCAAAAGCGAGACCGACGGGTAACCCTAAAGACCGGCTCATGAGCACTGCGGCTAGCGAGACAACAACGTCGTCAAAACGGAGGTTTTCGTTTCCATTAACGCAGAACATTGGGTCTTCGTTTAAGTGGAATAAAAAGTCGTCGAGCAAGGATTCTACGATGTTTCAGGGTCAGAGGGTGTTGGAAAAGCACAAATCGCCACGATCGATTGGGGAATTGAGCTTGGATTCCGCCATTTCTATGCCGGCGGCGTTTGGGAGGAAACCGTTCAACAGATATGTGTGATTCTTGTTGTTTTGCCATTTTTTTTTACTTTCAATTTGGTGGGGTTTGATTTTGGTTTTTTTTCTTTATTTTTTATATTGGTTGGTAAAAATGAGTGTATGTTCCTCTACTATATATCGGTTGAATTGAATACTTGATATTTTGATGTATGTTAATAATAAAATACCTGTTTTTGAGTGAGAAGAATGGGGGTTTTGAATTGGAGTATCATAATGCAAGGAGTTTTTTTTTTTCCAAAAGGGTGGTCTTTTTAAAAATATTTATTAAAATGGTGTACTTTTAAAAATAATCACTAAAATTGTGTATATGTGATTTAATCTGAATTAAACTCGAATACGCTGAAAAACTGGTCATTTACCAATGATGGTAGTGTGAAGGATGGGAGAAACGTACCGAAAAGGAATATAGACAAAAAGGTGTCGAAACATGTGAGGTTGAAGAACAAAATCGGTGATGATGGGATCGTGGGAGCAGAACATAGAGGAAGGTTGCCGTATGTATTCGGTTGATAAAAATTAAAAACCGCACAACTTTTTTTACTAATGGTTCAGTTATTATCGGTTAGTTAGGTTTCGGATCGGTTTTTCGGTTAGTATGCTCATCCCTAATTTGTAGATTGTCCAATGCTTTCTAGGGGGTGTTTGAGATTGGCTTATTTAAGATGATTATTTGCTTATTGCGGTTTGACACTGCAAATGCAGTTTTAAATATTTGGATATTTTAAAATCAAAAGTGTTTATATGCTTAAATAAGAAGTGTTTGATAAGTTGGTGAGTTTTAACTTATTTAAAACAACTTAGGACTTATTTGGACTAATTTACCATATTAACTCTACTGTAACTGTATGTCTACATATATCATGCCTTTATTAGTCATTTTATATTTATAAGCAGAAATTGTCTAACACTAAAACAACAACTTATCAACTTATTACGTTTTGCTATCGAATAAGCTAATTCAAATATTTTTTTTCAAAACTCCATTTTAATGTCGGATAAATTAATAACCATTTTTAAAAATAAGTATAAGTTATTTTAAATAAGCCATCCCAACCCCCCACCCCACCCCACCCCACCCCTTTCTTTAAATTATGATGGAGTACCTGAATTGAAGATTGCTTACCATAAATTTTCTATTTTTCTCTAACTTTAGCTTTTGTCAAACCGAGTCACCGATCAAAATAGAAGAAGTAACCTAATCAAATTATGAAAGATGCATGATGTAATCTATAACACTAACAATATACGCTAACTTCCTACAGATTGGACATCACAAAAGAAAAGTAAGAACTTAAGTTAGCTTCTTCTTTTTTTGTTTCTTTTCCCGTGTATATAAAAAATGTCCTCATGTTTTTTCTTCGTAGCTTATTTGAATGTAGGAACTCTCACAAGTCACAAACTTGACTTTAATGTCTACGTCTTTTCAAATCACTTTATTGAAGAATAGATAACAGTCGTTAATAAATTTTTTGAGATAATATACGTTTTTAGTGCATCAAATATAGTGTCATTTTTATGTTAAGTTATTCTATTCCAATGTCATTTATTATGCCAAATATGATGTTACAAAATGTCATAACACCAAATAATGTTATACTATCTAGTAATACCAAATTTTGATATGATATTCTTTCAAAATTTTATCCAGAATATTTGAAGTAGAACAAAATCTGATTCTAACCGGTTCTTTTTTATGTTCCACAAAGGTTTAGGGCGCATTGAATCCAGTCGTGAAACAGGATTTATGAAGATTTTTTTAAACGGATTTTATAAAGCATGTTATAGTAGGGGTCTATACTTTTTGCTTTATTCATACTTTGTTTGTTCATTATGAATTTGTGTTTCATATGCAATATATAATCCAACATGAGTTTGCATTTTTTTTTTTTTTTTGTTTTTGTTTTTGCGATGGATGTCATATGTGAAAGCAGTTATCTATACTCGGTTAGAGATTCCTTACATCTTACTGTTAATCAATTCTTATAAGAGTGATGTATTGATGTTGTTGTTATCTTTTTTAAAGGCAATAATTTGTTTATGCAAAGAAGCTATTTGTTTTTATTAAAAAAATACAATAAGTTGGTTGTTATTAAAAGTTACCAAAATATGCCTGAATAAGTTGGTAAAATATCAACTTTAGCACATAGATTGGTAAAATTTTGATAAGAAACTAAAATAATGTTGCATAAATCGGTATATATTAATTTATTTGTATAAATTTGTATAAAAATTAGCATCGTTGCATAAATAAGTCATTAGCTTTTAAATATGTTAAATTCAATCGTATTTAGAAAATTTATTTTGTCGATAGAAAATTAGACATGACGATTTTGACCCATCTGTAAATAAATTTGTTAACTTGAGTTAGGTTTAACTCCAACATGTCAATAATCTAAAAAAAAATAGTTATAAAAAGCAGACAGTGGAGTCACAAATATGGTACAAAGTTTTACTAAATTAACTTAGGGTTGTGCTAAGGAATCCCAAGTGAGATGAAATAAGTGTGTGTAGAACCTCACAATGTGTGTGTATATTTGTTTATATGATGATGTCGAATCCATTAAATAATAAAGCTTATTTTCATGTTTATGATTTAAACTAATAGTAATATTGTCAAACAAGATTAATCATAGAGATTCAATTTTAATCCAAAAATAAACCAAAATATCATGCTTTTGTTTAAAGGTATAAAAAGAAACATAGAGGGGAGGGGTTGAAAATGAATAAATTAAACTAAAATACGCTAAAGAAAATGATAAATCGTAACTAGAATTAGCAACAAATAACCTTAAAGAATTTACATTTTACAGGCATACTTTCATGATACAACACACGCTTTTATTCCAAAATTGAGTTTATTATTATTCACTACATAGACAATTAACAAAACAGTAACAAATTTAGTTAATTGATTAGCAATTTATTATTAAAACCCTAATCAGGTTGCTCAAGTCTAACTAAAATTATAACAATATGAAATCATAAATCATGCGGATAAAAACCTAACGAGTCTATATAACAATCCTACACAACAATCTCAAACTAATCCAAATGATTAAATTAATTGAAACACCAACACCTAAAGTTTAGCCGTATAAGAAGCATAAACCTTGGAAACTATAATGTAATCAAGAAGAAATTAAAATCTACAAACGGAAAATAAAAAATTGATGCTAAGATTAGACGTGCACAAATAAACCGGATCACGATACCAATCCGGTTTTGAATCCGAATCCGATCCGGTTATAATCCGGTTTTCCCCAATCCGATCCAGTTTGGGATCCGATCCGCCGGTTTCTACCGGTTTGAGTATATGACTGTTGCATGCGGTTTGGATCCAGTTCGAGACAATCCGGTTTTTCAATCCGGTTTCGATCATGATCCGAATCCGGTTTTGAATCCGTTTTTTTAACTCTGTGACCGTTTGGAGCTGGAAAAGTGACGGATTTTGTCCCTTTCAACCCTTTATATAGTATATATAGACAATCCGGTCCGATCCGGATTGTATAGGATCGAATATTTTACAGTTTAATCTTGTTTGGATCCGATCCGGTTTCACCCCTGATCCAGTTTTGACTTCTTTGACTGAAACCGATGAAGTTTCAAATCCGATCCGGTTTTTGAAAAAATCCGGTTTGTGCACCTCTAGCTAAGACCCTTAAAACCTTCAAGTATTATTCATCTTTTAACTGGGCTCTTTGAATTTAGATATTGGGCTAGAACATGGGCTGCTAAAAGTCACGCTCTCTAATGCTATTTAACACAAAATGTTGGCTGCTGAATTGTTACTTCTAAATTCAAAAGTGGGCTGCTTTAATCACTTTTTTGGGCTGTTGAAAAACAATGATATTGGACTGTTTTGAATTCACTTTAACGTGTTAAAATGTAGAACCTAATGAGCTGCAACAAGTGGAAACAATCATCAGAAGTTGGACAAATCTTTTGCTTCTGTTCAAAAGGTCAAAAACTTTATTTAACTTTGTCCATATCTTTATATTAACGATCAACATATGTTATGAAGACAGATGTAATGATGTAAAGTCTTAGCTTAATCAGACTAAGTTTTTCCTTCAATCCAATCACTTGATTAAGACCGTGCAATGGTGGCCGAAAATCCAAAAATTCATTTATATTGTTTTTTTCCTGTTTTAATCATGGATGTTGTCACAACATATAAATTAATCGTGAGTGTAAGGTTTTCAATGTGACTTCTATCGATACTAAAAAATATAAGGAAGAATTTCGTTTATGTCCTTACTAATCTTTATAATTACGTATATATCTTTATAAAATTTAAAATTACGTATATATCCTTACTGTAACACCCCATATTTCATACACCTTAATTGGTGTAATAATTTATAAAACACTGTGAATAAAAATTACGTTCTTTCAAAAACTTTTCTTTTAAACATTAAATCATTATTTAAAACTTTTGGTCCCAAATAAAACAATTGCATTTAGAAATAATTAAGCAACTTTGTGGGTTACAAACTCATATCAAAACAATCATAGCAAAGCCTTAAAACATCTTAATGCTATGTCTCGTATTAAACTAACAATTCTACCGAAAATTCGGCATGACCTTTGGGCAATATAGACAAATCCATACTGACTCGACTCAATAAAACAGCCCAAAAACAATACGAGACATAACACAACTTTATTGTACAACTACAAGGGAATTCTAAACCATAATCATAACATCTCTCAATTACATGACATAACTATACCGCACTTGAGATACTCTATCTTCAGAACATCCTTTCTATCTACATCAACATCTCAGCTTCTAAGTCCTTTGCTTTTATCATCTGCTAATCAGCATCCTGTTCCTGAGTACATAGCATTTAAAAACAAATAATACGTAAGACATAAATGCCTCGTGAGTAACATGAGTTTTAAACCCAACAAGTTTAAATCAATTTGAATATCATTAACTATTATAAAACCAAGAAAACTTTCCTTTCTTTTCATAACCTGCAAAATCCACTTTATTGTCAAAACATCAAATTATAGATAAATACTTCATCATAAAATTTTAGAATCATTGTTTGATCATCAAAAGTATAAAATCATTATATATCATCAAAACAAAAGTTCATTGTTATAACGATAAAACATAAGTCATTACTTCATTATAAAAACATTAGGTTTTCCACTTTATCATGAGCAAACATAAATTGAACCCTTTCTTATCAAAACATAAACCAACTGTAATTCATGGTTCATTTATTATCATTTGGTTTCATACGGGTTTCCCCGTATCTTTCCTCCCCGGAATAGAACCATTCTATCCGTGAGCGCGTGCTAATTTTCTTCCCTTCATGGAATAGAACAAATCTATCCATAAGGGCGTGCTGAGACAACTACTTCGCGACGGAAGGTACCATCCCAGTAGTATCTTTTGACCTCTCCTCATTAGGGTGAGATCCTTGTCCAGGCGTCTTTCACACTTCTTACATTTAGTTCATATTTCATTTATCATTTCATTACATGTTGGTCTCGATCATAAACATCATTCAATCATATAGAACTCATCACAACCTTTGCATAAAACAACTTTTAAAACTTTAAACTTTAGAATCATTTGCAAACCATTTCAATCAGTCAACATAAATCAATACTTAATAATTCAATCTTTAAAAACCACTTCGAAAACCATTATTCATGAAACCTTTAACATAACTTTTGAAAATCATTTGTCAAACTATTAATCATAAAACAATTAGCATAAAAACACAAAACTTGATGCTATGTACCCAGAAAAGTCCTCATGTACTCACCTCGGTAGTTAGGTATGTCTAGCTACAAAAATCCACTAGCTCTTGACTCTACTTGCTTTCAACATCTTTCAACCTCTACTAATTTATTAAGAGGTTAGTACCAATTACAAAACTAAACCCATAATATGTGTTAAATCATACATAAACTCTTTATATCATCATCTAATTTCATTCCAACTATTAAGTATGATTCTTAATGTATAATAGTCATTTTGGACACTTTTACGCTTTTTGTCCCAGTTTGACTAATTGTGTATTTCTTGGGTTTGACACGTAATTTAAACAATTCCATAAGTTTAACATGCTTATAAAACACTACTAATTTCTTAGATGTAAAAACGTCTCTCGTTTTACTCTTTTATGTCGTTTTGGCAAAACTAATTCAATAAAGTTTCTAAAAATAGAAACCGGTGTAAACGATGACATTTTTCCATTCACATACCACCAATATGTTTCTGACATTTCATAATATCATTCCAATTCCAATTACCAAGTTTCGTCCCCTTTTCTTGCAAGCTTACTAAAAATATTTCACACAATTGTAATGAAATCCATTTGTTATCCAATGTAAACCAAGAACACTCTTCTATTATATTAAAACACTTTACCCTTTTTAGGAACAAAACCATCTACTTGTATTTCATAGTTTCCAACCTTTAAGTATATTGTAAACAATGGTTTAATCACTTTTTTGACATAATAATTAACTAACATCTCTTAACATTAAACATATCTTCAAAAACTCCATTTATATAGTCAATTAGTAAACTTTTATCGCACGATGGAATCCATGATTCCATTCCTTTCTTTTCATTCCCCATACTAATTCTTAACATGTAATATCTACATATTTGATAAACTAGTAAACATAATCATATATATTTGACAGATTTCAGCTTTAATCATCATGATTTATCTATATACTAACTTGACTTTTAAAGTCTATAAACTCTACACAACATACAATCAATAGATTCCAAGCCACAACCTCAAAACTACAATTCCATATATGTTCTTGAACTCAAAGCATCTTATAATCAGATTTCCACATTCAATTCAAACATGCAATCAACATTTCCATGTAAATTTTAGAAATTTCTGATAATTTCAAAGCTTTACCTTCTAATTGATGTATAGCTGAAAATCTGAACTTCTAGGGTTTCTAGATACCAAAATCGACCACCAAGAACCACCAGCGCCACCACCAGCACCAACCGGCGGCAGCAACAGCGGCGGTTCGCTGCCTTTCCGTCCTCATTCTCTCCGACCTACAAAAGTAGCAGCACAAGGCTGCACAACCTTCAATCTTTCTGTCTCCTTCTCGTTCAACATCTATTCCTTTCTCTCGATTTTTGCTGCTATTCCGATCAGGTCGCATACACACAATGTCGATATGTATGGGCGTAATGTGTGTGCGTATTCCAAGACTTTTCCCGAATTTCTCCTACTCGATTGTTCTAGTCGCATCTCATGAAATAAAAAGATCCACACACAAAGGTAGGGGTGGCAATTCTCGACACGACCCGCGACACGACACGAACCCGACACGAAAATAAACGGGTTTGGGTTGAGAATTTTGACACGCCAACCTGCCAACCCGTTTATTATATGGGTCGTGTTCGGGTCATTAGTTGGGTTCGCGGGTTGACCCGCCAACCCGTATATATACACACATATATTTTAATATTTTTTATTTTCAATAAAAATAAAAAATGAAGCTGAAAATGACCCGCCAACCCGTATATGACCCGCCAACCAGCGACCCGCCAACCCGTTTATGACCCGCCAACCCGAAACTGACCCGCCAACCCACCAACCCGTATAATTAAACGGGTTACACGGGTCGTGTCCGAGTTTCCTGCCAACCCGCCAACCCGTGACCCGCCAACCCGAATATTTATATGGGTCGTGTTTGGGTTAGCCTTTCTAACCCGCCAACCCGCGACCTTCCAACCCGAACCCGACCCAATTGCCACCCCTACACAAAGGTAATCAAGTATTGGTTATGTACAAAAATACTATTTATGTTTTGTTTGTTCAAAAATAACCAGTAAAGTATTAGGTCTGTATATATTATACCATCCAATTAAGCTGATGTTTAAAATCGCCCCTTAAGGTCACCGGCTATAACAAGTCAATAATGAAATAGTCGGTTAATAAATGTAATTAACTTAATATTGCAATTACGTGGCATTGGCAGGCATATTACGTGGAATCTAATGTATTACGCATCACAAGGAATAGATTGTACGTATTACAAGGAATCTAATTAACTTAATATTGCAATTACGTGGCATTGGCAGGCATATTACATGGAATCTAATGTGAAGCAAATTGGGTTTGGCATTGCTAGACATATTATAATCTCTGCTTCAATCCCTTTTCCTTACAAAATCATCTTTCAGCAGCTCACACATCAAAAACCCATCTGAAAAAATGTGTTAATCCATCATGGGTTTTCCGGTCTATGATTCACTGGTCTTTTAGGGTTTTGATGTTTGCTATTGTTGTTGGATTAATGATATTATGGGTATCGATGGCTTTGATGTTAGTGATTTCTACAAAGATTTTCTTACATAGTTTGATGTTAATCTTGGGAAATGTTTAAAGAATTTGAAACACACTAACCCTCCAGATTCGAGCCCTCTTGAAGTCAATTTGATTGATCTATATGAAACCCACCACGATTTTGAAGTTATCTAGCAAGTCTAGCCGGCAAACCCCTTGAATCAGCTTAATATCATCGGAAAACCTTTAGCTTTAGTGAGTTTGGAGTGGATTTCGACTGTGCTAGACTCCAACTACTCGACGAACCTACTGGGAGCAATGTAGAGATTCAAGCATAAGTCCATCCCGATTTTATCGGGGTGTTTGATTCTTTCCTGTTGGGTTTTGTGATTACATGGATATTCACGTCACTTCTATACGAGGCTTATGGTCGAATTATGAATGTAGGGTTGTTGTGTTCGGGAACCTGACAGCGAATGCGGTGGAGGCTGTTCTCCAAGGTTCTCCGATTACTCAAATTTAGATTGCTAGGTACTAGAACAGGAGTTCTTCAACATAATTGTTTCTTCCTTTACGTTTCTTCCTAGCTGTTATAGTGGAATGAAAAACTTTGACCTAATACGTATCATATAAGGGTTATGTCGATGAGTCCTACATGTCAACTTATATATGCCATGTAATCAATACATATGCCAACTAACCAACACATTATCCAAGTCATCGACTATCATATTAAAGTCGGTGACCATAAAGGTCAAATTTGAACATCCGGTTTAATTGGACGGTATAATGTGTATAGACATCATACTTAGATGGTATATTTTGAACAACTGAAACAAACATAAATGGTATTTTTTGAACAAAAATGATGGTTAGTTACCCTTGTAGGTCATTATCCCAAATAAAAACGGGATCTGGTGATTTTAATTTTAACTTGGTCAGAAAAATGGTTAAATTCAAAAAGTACCCCTGCCCCAATGCCTTAGGTAATTTCTCAGCTTTTACACATAAATTTTCCTGATTTTGGCAATGTCATAACTTTTATATGCAACATCCAAATTTTACAAACCTTATACCTCTAGAAAGGTGGAAATGAGCTTTACATTTTCTCCTTACTGACTTAAGGCTGAATATATCCATATTTTACGTTATAAACCCTCAAACATGACCCTTTGACCATTTTTGACACTTTTTGGTCATCTTTACATGGTGATAACTTCTTCGTTATAATTCCAAATGACCTGAATCTTTTTCCTATATTATTTTTACATCATATATTACAAAAGTCTTCTTGATGACTTTCTCCCAATTCCTTATAGAATTTTAGATATTAACATTTGAAGATTTACAATTATTCTTTTCACTTTTAGTCCCAAATTTCCATTTTAGCCATCGGGTCTTTAAATCAAATTTCCAAATGAAATAATACTTCATTATGACTTAATAAAAATGTATTAAAACCCAATTTTCCATATTTTCACATTCTTTGACCATTTTGCCCTTCCACATACATTTAACTTGTTTGGACATCAAACCTCTTAGCATCAAGATACTTAACTTAAAGTCTTTATTTCATATATCAAAATTTAGGTTTTCACAATACAAACCCTAAAAAATCATATATATACCCAAAAGATTAATTTAATAATAATTAATCTTTAAAAAATAATAAAACAAAATTTTAATTAGATTATACCCGGGTTACTAAATTTCCCCTATAAAATTATTTCATAATCGACAACTCCTTCATGCTTAAACAACTTATCACAACAGATTCGACTATAATCGCATATTCCATATCAAATGATAAAAAATTGTAACGACTGATATGGAAAATTAGGACAATGGTAGTATGGTAATGTCATAAGTTAATTAGTTTTTAAAACTGTAAAAATAAAATTAAAAATAGTTTTTCAATTTTTAAAATTATTAACTATTATTAAATTAACCTTTTGGTATATATGTGATTTTTTTTAGGGTTTATAAGAGCATATACGTAATTTAAAATTTTATAAAAATATATAACTAATTATAGAAGTTTGTAAAAACGTAAACGAAATTCCCCCAATATTAATTATGTTAAATACGCACGAGATGTCAAAAACTGATTATGAAAACATGCTAAAATAATACATGAATATGAATCTAACATTCTAAGTGCGATTTATTTCTTTGTAGATGGATATGTATCATTTATAATATACTAGTCGAATGCCCGCGCGTTGCGCAGGAAGAAAATTATGTATTTTTATAATATAGACAAATACATATTATTCTTATACTATTTTTAAAAAGATTATAAACATATCCTCATTATTTTCAATTATTTGATGATAGATATATGTATCAAATTACTGAAAGATAAAAAAAAATTATAACATGTATGATGAATAAACACAATCAAATAAAATTAAAAATAACATGATTAAAGAAAAAATACTTATCTCGAACCACATTATTTTAATAGCATCCACCTACAGATTATGCATGGATATAATTTCTATTTAATTTCAGTTAATTTTTTACTTTTAGGGTTTAGGGTTTAGGGTTTATAAAAACTAATTATTCGGTCAAGTTTCAATTTAAAATAATTTATTTAAACTAAGATTATTTTTTCCTTTTACCACATGCATTTGAAACATCCATGGCCTTTCAAATTCTCACTTAATATAATCAATTTATTAATTTAAATTTTTTTACCCTATTAATTTGAGATTTTTTTCTTTATCTCACATTGCTTCACATACATATATGATCTTTTGTCTTTCTCTTATATAATACAATTCATTTGCTTTCATTATCCTTAAGCGGCCTTTTTCTTTTGTATCATCTAAACCATCATTTATAATGCAATATATGACTCGTTTTCCATGAACCTACTGATATGCGATAAAAACACAGAGCTTATTGGCTTTTGTTTCCTGCCTGTCTGCTACCAATCTCATTCAACCACCATCATGTGTATTATTTCTTTTAAGTTCAATTTAATATGTATAATCACATAATATATGTAAGTGTTTTCCGCTTATTTTCAATCACTTTTAATTTAATACACAAATCTCAAAGTTATTAGCGTAAGGGATAAAACATCATTATCCATAATATATGTAAAGCTCAACTTCATTAAAATAAAAATAATAGAACTTTAAGTTATATATTCCATTGAAGTTTAATATTTGGAAACGTTTTTGACAATACAAAATGACTAATGGTTTATGTAACTATTTCAACTATGAGGGAGACTTTTATTCATATAATAAAAAGTTTCTTAAGTTGATTTATCATGACGATATAGGTTCAAACTATCCTTCATATTGTGTTATTTTATATCATTTTCTCATCCCACATCGCTTAAGAAACACAATTGAATGGAAATCAAACATCTATAAGTAAATAGATTAATACACATCTCATCCCATATTGCTTAAGAAACAAATTTTAAGGGAAAGCAAGCTCTATAAGTAAAGAGTGTAAAACCATTTCTCTCATATATTTATTCTTCTGTGTCTTTGATTGTAACCACCTTAAGCATTGGGTGCAACATTTCATAGACTATTGATTCCAATTTTAGGTTCGATTTCATAAAATTTGGATGGGTGCGTACCAGCGCCCTTTTATTTTATTTTTTTAAAAATATTCAAACTAATGTGGTACATGATAACAATGCATATTAAATAATGTTTAATAAAAGAATTCTATTATAAGATTTAGATAAATATTCATAGATATATATGTTTGAACTTTAAAAATGTTCGAATATTTACGATTCAATTTTTTTATATATACGTTATTAAATCGAAAAATTGCTTGCAACGTTGTCATCATCAAATTGAAATATGATACATGACATACGATGAACTTACAACCCAATCGGGTTTTAATAGTTTTTAACTCATTTTAATATTTATATTTTTAGTTTCAATACTTTTGAAAGCTAAAACAAAATAGTAGAGTTCTTTGAAACTTTGAGCCGAAAATAGGTTTTTACGATAAATTGACCCATAATCAACAATATACTTTGAAAACCATGTTATGATCAAGATATAATGATAAGAGAACCGATGTGTGAAGCAATGTGATACAATTAAAAAAACATCAAATTAATGTGGTAAAAGGTAAATAGTTTATCTTGAAACATTGTTTTCTTTACTTTTTTTATAATAGACACACACATATAATGGTTCAATTTAAGTTGTTTGATAAATGCTGAAACGTTCGCTACTGAAATTTTTTTATGTATATACATCGCGGTGAATCTAAAAAAGTAAGCACATTTGTCACATATTTACTACAACATACTTTAAACGTGTAACGCAATAAATTTTTAAAAGTTTTTAGTAATACCCGTCTTTATTTTTTAGATCTAATAGTTTTGAACTCCAAAACCAAATAGTAGAATCATTTAAAACTTTGACAAATTTTGATAAAATGACCACTAACAAATAATAGTTGAAAGTGATAAGTCATACTATGATCAAGATTGATGGATCATGGATGCAAATTAATGATATTATATAAGCAAAAGAGGAAATGAGATATATATATGTGTTGAGCAATGTGGGACAAAGAAAAACTATTCAAATTAGTAAGCATTATAAAAAGATATTTGAAAAGTCATTAGAAATATGAAAGGACATAGGAGTTTCAAATGAATGTGGTGCTTTGAAATATGCCTCTATTATAAGATATATAGATTTAACGGCCAAATAATGAAAATTAAAAAACAGTGACAATTCACTAGACTTAATAGGTCAAAAGTCATAGAAAAATGTACTTTTAATAATTTAATAAATTTAATTGTTAAATTTTTCTAGAAAAATCAAAGCTTTTAATATGGCGTACTACTTTTGCAACCACCTTAAAACAATGGGCGTAACATATAACGTATCGAAATTAAATTTACTATAAATAATTATTCATCATATTTTGAAATCATCTTTTTATACATAATGTTAATTTAAGTGGAGTTTTCGACCCATCTTTTTGTGAATCGATCAATTGAAACTATGTTTTATCTTTAATAAGACAATTAGTCCAGATAAAATATTATATATATATTAATTATCAAAAATGAATATGTGAGAGCTTTTCACTATTCATTTGGTATCTGCTATTTTTATAGCCATAATTACTAAATTCAGATCATAGTATAATTGGTAAAGCATAAGATACAAATTGTAAATAAATATATTTGAAAAAAGAAATTTGGCCAATTAAGTGAAACCCGCTCAAAACGTAATTTTAATGGATACAAGATTTTAAAATGTTTAATTAAAATATTATATAATTGTTATTTATATTTTTTAACACTAGGTTATAATAATTATTATTAAATTTTGGATATGAGATGTTTGGACCAACGTGTAACAAAAATTAGTCTTGACCCATTTTGATAACATTTATTTTTATATATCAAATGGATAATATTACAAAAGCTCTTAAGTTTGTCAGAAATATTTGTTTTGCCCTTTTATGTATTTTTAGTTTATTAAAACTCTTAAATTTAGCAGAAATGTCCGGTTTTATCGATTTATGCATGTTTTGTTCATTAATACCTTTAAGTTTAGCAGAAATGTTCGATTTTACCTTTTATGCATTTTTAGTTTATTAAAACACTTAAATTTGACAGAAATGTTAGCAGGTCACAAGGGTAAAACTAAATATTTCTGCTAAACTTAAGAGTTTTAATGAACCAAAAATAAACTTAAGGGCTTTTATAAAACAAAATTTTATAAAAGGGTAAAATCGAATATTTTCGCTAAACTTAAAGATTTTAATGAACCAAAAATACCTAAAAAGAATAAAACTAAATATTTCTGACAAACTTAAAAAAACGTTCATGAAATTATCCCAAATATCAAAACTCAAAAGTCTTTGTATTTTAGGGGTTTTTTAGTCGGATACTCGGATATACTAAATGGTAGATAATGACAATGAAAATAATTAAATATCGTTGACCGGATATAATGGAATAACCCATTCGTTTGTAAATAACTACGAGCAAGAATGGTTGGTGTTTTCCGATCGAATAGGGTTAATTCGGAAAATTTTCCCATTTTTTCTTTGTGAAATTTGATTCATAATACATAAATTACTGTATTATAATAATTTAATCTTTATAAATATAATGATTGAAACTTTCATCACTTTCTATTTTTCTGTACCATATAATAAGTGAATTTCTTCTTCCATGTTTTCCCAACTTAAATCTAAAGAACTTCTAGGAATTGAGTTTCTTAATTATAGAAAATTAAACATAAATCAGACGGTCATCTCAATGATGGTTTATGAAGTTTGTTTTCACGTTAAAAATAATAATGAACTTTGTTTTTACCTAAAAAATACTAATATTTTTCACCAAGTTATTGCAAGTTATTGTCACCATAACGAGAATATCCATTCTCATTCATGATATTAAACCCAAACAGTTCTCAATAGTCATTAGAATACTAGTGGGATGGCTTACGCGTTGTGACGAGTTTTCTAAAATTTATATTTTCGACATCGATTTTGTAAAGATCTTTTACATAATGTCCATTTTCGTAATTTCTATGAAACACGAGGACCATGTCTGTAAATTCGTTATTAAATAGACCATCACTATAAATTTGTAAGACATATAGACAATTTTTATTGTTTTACCATTAGACATGGAACATATCTACATTTATGTAATAAAAAAATAGACCAATTCTAGAATTTTTCAATTAGGCAAAGATTTTATTGTAATTTTCTTAAATGTAGCAACCATTTTGGAAATTTTTTTGAAACGGATGGACAATTTCTACAAATTCGCTATTAGACAGAGACCATTACTATAACATTATGAAACACATAGACTATTTATGTGAAGTCGCTATTAAAAAGGAACCATTACTGTAATTTTATAAAACACAATGATTATTTATGTAATTCTTCTTAAAGCATCGATCATTTTTATAAATAGACGCCTTCAAATAAAGATAATATTACACAGAATCCTAAATTTGCCTGTAAATTGTATATATTTGATGGATGATGTAAATATATCTTTCGTAATTGTTATTCCGACCTTACGTCTGAGTTGCATGAAATCAAATATGAGAAAATCCACTAAATGTAATTTTCAATTCATACACAAAAATGAAAGCGCACAAGAGTAAATATTTAGAGCCTTAAAATATTGGCAAAATCTGAGTATTTATATCCGTACATCTGGAAATAGATAAAATTAACAAATTGACAGTTTAAAATAATTAGTACCATTTTTTATGAAGATCAGGCAGCTTGAGCTGCCTGGAAGAACTTACCAGACTCCACAACGTGGCTGTTAGAGGCACATTTTTTGAATTGTGCCTGATGTGTTTGGAGTAACTAGATGACATGAAGGATACTTGTTTTGGATTATGTTGTGTCTTCTCAGCTTTGGTCGAAGGTGTGTAAATTGTGTGATTTGGGGTTTCCTATATTCGATTCAATATTTGACGTTTGTGATGCCATTAACTCACTGTATTTATCCCATTGTAAGAGAGTGTTATTGAGTCCATTATTTCCATCTTGTGGTGAAAAGATGAACCTCAGAATATATGTGTTATTTGATTGCATAGTTGCAAATTAATTTAATTGGTTTGTTTTTAGATTTCATAAGTTTCCTATTACTCTGATTGGTTAGGCACAAAAACTGATTTTGTATATTTCCTTGTAAACATTTCCTGGCACCGGCCTAGTTGGTTTTTTTATTTAATTGGCTATTCCATAAAAAACTTGGGACGCCTCATTACTGGGTTATCTGACACCTTGTGTTGTCTGGCAGTTTTGGTTATCTTGCCCACCAGTGGCTCTCCTTGGATCCCACAAGATGTGCGTCACCCACTAACCCCCACCTTTCATCATGTTTAGGATCAAATTCCACTTATATACAAGAGGACACTCTACACCACCTAACTTGTATTATATCATATTCTGAGTCCCTTTTTGGCACTCATGTAAATTATGATTACACTAAATCACCAGCAATTCCCCACCATTTTAGTGTAATCCATGAATTTATACAAAAAATTAAACAAAGAAAAATTATACACATATGAAACTATCGAATTGATTGAATTTTCATGCTAGTTTTTTAGACATTCAACATATTTGAGAATATGGTTATCCTAATTATTTAGGTTGTCAACCTGTTTAAATACATGAAGATAAATATACATACAAATTTCTACACTTATATAGTAAATAAAATTTGACACAATTATAAAGTTGTTTGTTGAAGTGCATTTTGTGTTGTGTCGATGTCTTGACATCCAAAGATGTCATTTGGATCTTTTGAAAGAAACATTTTTTGGATACAAAGTATTAGAGTTTCAAATGCTCCTTCAGATCATTACACGAAGATCAACTTGAAGAAGCTCCTAACACACCAGGCGTATGTTAGTCTGAGCATGTTGTTGCAACCATTTCAAATGTGTTATTATTATTGGTTGTATTCCTCCACCGACTCTATTGGTATAATGTATATATAGGAGGAAAGAGAAATTGTTACATAACCTCTTTTGATGCTCACACTTTTCTACATTTGAGCTACAATCGTTTCTCTGACCACTATATGTAACTATTGTTCATACATTTCGTATTTCGTCATCGATTTGCTTCACAGTTGGTATCAGATCAATATTGTTTATCCTTTTGGAATCTAGATTCGTTTTTCGTCATGTAAATAGATTCTTGGTCTTAGATTTGTTTTCATCTGTTGAAAATCTAGCTATTCTAAAATTGTTGAAAATTTATTTTGGGATTCAATGGCTTCATTCAATCAAGGCGTGTATAATGTTGCTAAGTTAAACATTTCTAATGAAGAATGTATGATTCTTTTTTTTAACAAAATAAAGTTAGAAGACGATAATTGTTGTTGACGTAAGTGAGTATGGTCTTATACCCAACATTTTTGTTGATGTAAAAATTTTCAAAACAACACAAAACATGTATAGTAGGTTAAAAGACTTGTACGAAGTGATAAACAAAGGAAAACTAGTGCTATTAACATTTTAGTTGACTTTTTCTATTTCAAACAAAGACCTGATGAAATATTGGATCAAACTTTTGAGAAATTTAGCATCATTTCCAACAAGTTTGAGAGGTTTGAAATTTCAAAAAACCACAAGCAATTAGTATCACTTTTCTTCACTCTCTTTGAAAATAATGGAAACTTGTGTCCATGATCATAAAAAGACCATAAGAATATGGATTCGTATAGTTTGTATGATTTATATGGTATTCTAAAAGCACATGAAGAAGATATTGTTAATGCGATCATAGATAAGTCTTTTGGAGGTCCTTTAACTCTTGTTACTAAGGAAGAAAGGGGAAGATCAAGGTCTTGTTTAAAGGTTCCATAACAAGTGATTCAGTTAGAACCTTCAGATATTGAAAAAGAGGAAGTTGGTGACAATGATAACTCAAGAAATGATAGGGCATTGATTGTGAATAGTCGACCAATAAAAAAGTTTTACAAGAAATCGAGTCTAGAAAACAAAAATTATCATTCCAACAAAAATCAGTCTAATCGCTCAAATGTTGACAACAAGTTTTTAGGTAAGAAATAGATTTCATCTAATCTTAAGAAATTGACTGTAACTTCTGGTTTTGATTGCAACTATTATAGAACCACTTGGCCCAAGACTGCATGATCAAGAAAAAGAACGAAAAGGAATTCAAAGTCAAAGATGGTGCATATTATGCCTCAAACCATAAGGTTGTAGTTGAACAAGAATGATGCAACATCTAAGCTCTAATAGTCACCGTTGGTTATCAAGGATATATAGAGGTATGCTCCTCTGGCTCCAACTATAAGGAGATGCGCAAACCTACCCAGGTTTTATAGTGGTGGCTTATGAGGGGTCTAAAGCTTCTGGTCCTTCGAACTCAACAAGTTCAAGCGGGATAAGTCTCACCACGGCCTAACTTAAAGGAACCATCATTGATAAGCTAATATTCGTTCTTCATGCAAATAACATTTATATTCTGATTAATCAATAAGTTATTAACAGAATACAAGATGTTTGTACAACTTTAGGTCATGCTCTCGTCTCGGTCACTAAGGAGACTATGATAACTAAAAAGAAATTTTCGTGATTCAAATATTTGTTGAGGAAATGAATTTGAAAATTGGGACTTTAGGAAATGAAATAGATAGGATTAGTGATGATAAGATTATTTTAAGACAAGAAAACAAGTTGCAAAATGGAGAAACATATGTTGCAATACCGCAAAATGTTTGTATGGTCAAATTAATAGACTTTGTCATAATTCCATTATTACTGATCAATTGCACAAAAGTATGCTTCCTACTTTGAATTAATATAATAAGATCTTGATAGTATTGCTTATGTGTGTGAGTGGTATATCTTTGGATTTTTCCAAATTTGTGTATCATTATGGAGTTGTTGAGTTTGCTAAAACTTTGGATTTAAATATACTTGGAGATATTATTGATGAAACTTTAAGAAAATCTAAATGAAAAGAGAATTAACTATTTGAGTTTTGATTGTGATTCTGTCATACTCGAAAAATGAAAAATTATTGGAAAAACTCCTAATCTTTCTCAAATTGAAAGATCGTTTAGGTTTACAATGATCAGTAAAAAGTCTGAATGTTCTTCGAGTGCTTCAAGTGAAACAGTCGAAAGCATTCCTTTAACTGTTGGTTTTGAAAATACTCCCAAATAAGAAAATATTTTGAAAACCAACGGAGAATATTGTCTAAATGTCAAATAAGTTGTGTATACATGTGTTATAAATCGTTTGAATCAATTTTTTTTACCAAAAATGGTTGTGTTGATAAAGTGGTATTCCAGATGTTATCCATGGTTCAAAAAGATAATGACAAAATCAAAGACAAGGAATTTTGGATAAATTCATATGTTATTCAAACATAATTGATTTTACAAAGAAAATGTGGATTGTGAAAGGTAACACATGCGAAAGTGAAAAATCAAAATGTGTCATTCAAAATTCTCATGTTCAAAAACTTAAAGAAGTCATCCCAAATGATAATGTCTAAATAAATTTAAGAGATGTAGAAGATCTGGATACATGCAAAAAAATGCGAACTTAGGTTGAATACTTCCTCGATTATTCATTTGAAGGAAATTAGAAAGGCCCTTTAAGATAGTAGGAAGACCCTCGGATGATTAAGATGTTTGGCTTGACATGAATTTGAAGGATGTTGAGCGACAAACATTGTGTGCACGGGAAATTAAGAACCTCCTCAAAAAAAAAATTAGATACGTCTCTGACCAAATGATCTTCGAATGTTAATTTACATGTTGATGTCTATTCAAATTTGCATATGATCTTATTTATCTTCAAATACATGTGTAACATATCTGAAGCCTACTCGTTTCATGAAGGTTGAGGACGTGTGTACACTGGTTGAAGTATCAAAAGCGAATGTTTCGAGTGTATCCAATTTGAAACAATTGTTGATTCCAAAGCTTGTGAATAAACTTGTTTCGAGTCCCGTTATTAGACCTGTTTAAAGTCTGGTTACTAGACTTGTTTTGATTTCGTCCACAAGGAAAGTTTTGAGACCAAATTTAAAAAGAACTTCGAAGCCGTTAACAAAATGGATTCCGAACATTATACAAAAGCCAATGTTGGTCAGTTCTACAATGTCTATTATGAAGAAAAATAATTATTACATTTCATAGTTAAACCAAATATGTTAAATTGTGTTAACACTCATAGATCCAAACAAGTTTGGGTACACAAACCTCTTAATTGATTGTTGAGATTGTGTGACGAGCAATACCATAAGGAATGGTATACTGATAGTGCTTTCTCATGTCACATGATTGGACAGAATCACCTCAAAGAATATAGAGAATTACAAGGGGCAGGAGTTAAATTTGGAAACAATGAGAAGGTTAGCATATGTAGATATCGAAAAATCACAGATGATCAATTTACAATTAAACAAATTTCATATGTTGAAGGTTTAAAACATAAGTTGATAAGTATTTCTCAGTTTCTTGCAGGTACAAATAACATGGTTACATTTGATGCTAAAGGCACACTCATCAAAAATAAAAAAGAATAAGGAAGTTCTATTGAAATAAAAAGGAAGTGAGAGTTATGTCTATTGGATATGCCCATTATTGGTGCTCTTTTTATTTCTTATTATCATGAGCTACACACGATATCACTTAGTTATAGCATCAAAGACTCTCTCACCTAAACTTTAAAGCTATCAACAAACGTGTCATTGGAGTTTTGGTTTGTGGTTTACATGTTTTAAAGTTTGATAATGAAGTTTGATAATGATACACTTTGTGTTGCTTGTGAATAGGGACTACAATGACAAAAAGGACATAAAAGGATTGTTGAGACGAAGATTTTTGAATCGTTGGAGCTTCTACATATTGGTCTGTGTATACAATCATCAATCGAAAGCATGGGTGGAAAGAAATACATATGGGTTATTGTTGATGATTTTTCAAGATTCACTTGGATATATTTCTTAAGGAAAAATATGAAATTACCTAAGAGATTATAATTGTTTTGAAATATGTCAAATTGAATATCAATAAGTCGGTCTGAAGAGTTTAAAGTAATAATGACACAAAATTCAAAAATGAAGTCTTTGACAATTTCTTAATAAACAAATGGATTTAACTCAACTTATCTGCTCAATATATATCTCAAAATAATGGTGTGGTTGAAAGCCGAAATCAATCTCTTTGTGAAGCTGAAAGATGATCAATGCTAACCTTCACTGATATTTTACTTTACTTTTGACAGATTTAATTTTGACTGCATGTTTCACTCAAAATTGTTTATATAAATCCTAGATTCATTATGACACCCTAGTTGCTTGGACTACCCTAATAACCAAAGGATTTGCCCCTTGGACCCTAAAAAGGACACTTCCCCTCGACCCCATTGACTTGTATCTTTTATTATGTTCAAGATTTAACTCATATTATACACAAGTGTGTAATCTACATCGCCTAACTTGTAAATTTGAGCCCCTTTTAGCACTTTTATTAATTTCAGCTAAACTAAAATCACCTTCACTAAAGTCATAAAGAAGTCATTGTATCTTTATTTTTGAGATTTGATAATCTTTGATAATTTTACCAATTATATGCATGGGATTTATAACCATCATTATATGCATTTAGACGGCCAAAACCCTCTATCAACAAATTTATATAATTTATATATGGAAAATATTCATAAAAGTCCCTAAACTTTGACATTATTTATGAAAAAGCCACGACTTCGTTTTTTTAATCAGATAGGACAAAAATATGAGAATCTTTACATATTTAAGATTTTAGCCGATAAAAAACTCTCATTTAGTTACAAGGATTTTTTTAAAAATAAAACGACTTTTCGGTGGGTTTTTTCGAAAATAACACGATTTTTCTGTGGCTTTTTCGAAAACAAAAGACATTCTTTTTCTAAAATATACTAAATATAAAAGAACTTTCCCCCAAAGTTTTATTAAAAGCACCACCAAAATCATTTAAACAAATTTTGTTAGATGATTCGCTGATAGAAATACAGAAAAGCTTTTTTGTATCTGCATACCAGGTATAACTCATGCATATGCATATACATATATTTCAAAGTCTAATTTGCAAAGTGTAATCTTACTTTTTTGTATGTGTTCATTATTTTTTATTCTAGTATCTAATATGTAAAGTGAATCAGATACTACGTCGTAAAATTTAATAGTCACAAAATTCAAAGCGTACTAGACTGAGTACTTGTTGCACCATTAAGTTATTTAATAGCAATATATTTTATTAAAAACAAAAATAAGCTAGCTAAAAAAATACAATGTAAATGAACTAGAAAAGAAAACTACATAACGAAAACAAAAGATATAAATAACAACTCTATCCTCCAAATATCAAACCATTAAAACAACATCAACAATTTACTCGCAACAACATGAATTTCGGAAGACTAATAAAAAATAAGACTCTTTATTTGATCTGGAATCTAGATTACTTTAAAAAAAAATACAATATTTCACTAAAAATACAATAATATTGTAGAATTAATATATGGGAAATATCCATTAAAGTCTCAGTTTATGAAATAGTCTCAAATTAATTTTTATAAAAAAAAAGTCCCAAATAAATTTTTATTAACAAAAAGGACAGAAACTACATATTTTATTTTTAATAAAGTTCTAATATTTTCGCACACTTTACAAAAAAGTCTCAACATTAGACGATCTCCAATAAAGTCTCAATATTTTGGCTCAATTTATGAAAAAATCTCAAATTAATTTATATTAACAAAAAAGTCGTAAATTAATTTTTATTAACAAAAAGGACTAAAAACCGGTAAATGTTGGGACTTTTCCATAAACTGTGCAAAAATATTATGACTTTATTGAAGATAAAACATGTATTGTTCGTCGTTTTTGTTAATAAAAATTAATTTGATACTTTTTCATAAACTGAACCAAACTTTTGGGACTTTAACGGAGATTTCCTTTTTTATTAATAAAAATTAATTTAAGTATTTTTGTTAATAAAAATTAATTTGGGACTTTTCATAAATTAAGCAAAAATATCAAGACTTTATTAGAGATTTCCTTAATATAATAACATTAAAGTAAAAATAGTAAGATAACATAACCTATCATGTTGGATTACAATAAAAAACGATAAAACAATACTCTCTCATCCAAATTATCTTAGATTAGAAAAATAAAATAACACAACAATATTTTTTTTCTTAGGAAGTGAAAATCAAATAAATTACAATACAATAATAAAATAAGATTAAACAAAAATAAAAGAATTACAAAAAGGTTAAAGTAAGATATAAAATAAAAATATAAAGATAGTTAGTTTTAGAAAAAACTTTTTATTTTGATCATTATTTTGATTAAGTCATTGTCTTTTGTTTGTAAAAAAAAAAAAATTAAACTCTGTTGTTGACGTGCTATTTCAAGTTAAAATCCTAATTTTACAAAATTTGCAACATATTATGTCATTTTCCGTCAAAATAATAACAATAAAGCCTTTTGGTTTGACAATCTTTTGGTTTAAAATAATAACAATAAACGTTAAAAAAAAATTCCTTTTGTTGCGAATTATGCAGATTGGTCCTTTTGGTTTGACAATCTTTGCATGCTGAAACATAGGAAAATTTGTCTTCAACTGGTATTTATGACAGTTTGGTGGTGTGTGTGGAACTTCAGGAATGCTTCTATTTTCTCTTCTGAAAAGCCTAAGAAGTGCATGTGCTGGGATAATGATGTTTCTTACTCGTTCTTGTGGATTAGGAGTCGTTGCAAAAAGTTGTGTCTTAGATGGGATGCTTGGCTTTTAGATCCCAATTTAGCAATTTCTGTTATGTAATTGTTTCGTTGTACTTTTGTCTAGCTTCTTGCTAGCTACGTTTTTTGAGTTTCTATATATTGGCTGCTGTTCTAAAAAAAAATAATAATAACAATAAAGCCATAATTATTCATAAATAAAGACAAAATTCAGTGTTTTCTAAAACTTCCCTTTATAAAATAAGTAAACTAAATGTTTGAATCTGAAATTTTTACTGAAAAAATATAATACCAATAAGTTGAAAACCTTTACCCAAAACTACAATACCAATAAATTGAAAATTCTATTAAATTAAAACAAGAATTAAGATCCCAAAATTACCATAGACAAGACCTAGATTTAGCTAGCAGTTGAGGCTAGATTGATTGTATCTTAATTGTTTTTCTTTTTGGGTACAAAATACCATTAATGCATAGAAAATAAATATTTTAGTTGGTGGGGAAGGGTCCAAAATATGTGGTTGATGTGGTGTGATTACTAATCATTAAAAAAAGAGAAAAATAAGCGTCGATGATATCAAGGTATAGTTGCAGAAAATAGAGGGGGTGAGTTGGCAAATAAACGAATGAGAAGGGGTGCCAAGTGGAACAATTTGTTGTCGCTTTCTTTTGCCTATTGGCTTTGTTGGCCACCCCCTCAATGCTTGCTTGGCTTTGGCTGTTTCCCCCCTCACGCAACAACCCCATTTTGGCACTTCTTTCTTCGTTTTTACATTTGTACCCTTCTTACCATTATCAATTTACCATTTTACCCAATTTCTCTCTCCCAAGATCAATGTGCTTAAATATGCTTGTTAATTTTTCATAATTTGACACGAATTACTGACATGAAATTGATATAAATCATGGCAAGCTCAAACAACAAAAATATTTTTTAGTATCAATAGTTTTGTATAGAATTTAAGTGCAACAAATGGTTATTTATCATCCTTCGTCAAACAAAACCGTCGAACATAATCGGGGTTTTATGTGATTTTCTGTTACGGATCAATATTTTAGTGACAGACAAGTAACAAAAAATCAATATTTAAAGATACTAGTTATATTATTTTTATTTTCTGTTCATTTTAGAATAGTAACCTATAGATGTTCTTTTTCCATATCAACTTTGAGTTTGAGATATCAAATTTTCTTTTTGTTTTTGTTATGAATCTTTTAAATATAGTAAAATTATTGAATCTTAACATGTTGAATTTAGTTATTTGCTTTTGTTATGTTTGATCCGAAACGTTATATATAACTTTAACAGAACTATATATATTTTTCTAAAGCTTTTATTTTAGGCTTTGAAATTAACGAGAGTTTAGTTATTTGCATTTGTATTTCAAACCTTATTAGTTAGAGAATAATTAACTTGTTCGCCAGATAATCAAATTAAAAATGATAAATTAGTTATTAATCAAATGGGTTTTTCGGTTTAAATTCAATTTCAAGAAATATCGAACCTGCATATTCGGTTAACCTATCTAAACATTGCTTTTACTCGACTAACCATTTATGGACATCGTTACTCAAAACACATCTTATCCTTCGCGTTCACGATGATCGGATGAGAGATCTTTCTCTGACTCCTAGAAATCCATTAAGCGGATGGTTACCCTCGGCTTACCTCTCTATATAAAAAATTCCTCCCCAATGGAGAACATTGTTAGACTAGTAAAGCTTATAGATACTTGTATTTATTATTGGGCTTTGTATTTGTATGTATGTAGCCCACCGGACGTATAAGCCTTGTAACCCTACATATGACTTGTATATATGTTGTACTAGCTATCAATTAATGAGATACAAATTATATCCTAACAACCATTGTATCAGAGCCTATCTAGTACCTTCTATCTCTCCCTAATTCTCTCTACATCGTTCTCAATATCTTCTCTTATCTCCAACGATACTTGGTCCCTCATACCACAACCAAAAGAGGTTAATGTAGTTCGCTCTATGCGGTTGTTTAAGTAGAAGTTTCATGCTGATGGTACCCTTGCCCGCTACAAGCACACCTTGTCACTAACAGACGAAGTCAACAACCAGGTTTTGACTGCGATGAGACGTTTAGCCTGGTTGTTAAACCGACTACAATCTGAACGATACTATCTTTGGCAGTATCCAAACAATGGCCGATTCACCAGCTAGACATGAAGAATGCCTTTATTCACGATACTTTATAGGAAACGGTATATATACCGCAGCCACCAGGGTTTCGGGACACACAATTCCCTGATCATGTCTGCCTTCTTAAGCGACCCTTATATGGCCTGCAGCAAGCCCCCATGGCTTGGGATCATTGTTTTACCACATTTGCCACCCGGGTTGGTTTTCAGCATAGTCGGACAGACTCTTCACTATTCATCTTCCATTATTCATCCTCACAGCTTCCTATACTGCCCTCCTTCTGCAGATCATTAGACAGCTAGCCGCCGAGTTTGTTATGACTAATCTTGAACCTCCGAAGTGTTTTCTGGGGATCTCTGTTATTCGGGGTCCGCACGGCTTATTCCTATCTCAGCAAAAGTATGCCACCGAGCTCCTTGAGCGTGCAAAGATGATGAGCTGCAACCCTTGCAAAACACCTGCTGAGGCCATTCATAAACTTGACTCAGGTGGCACACCTGTAGCTAACCATACTTTGTAACGTAGCCTGGCTGGGGCCCTCCAGTACGTCACCTTCACCATACCAAATATCTCATTTGTTGTTCAAAAAATATGCTTGTTTATGGATCACCCCTGAGAGCCACATTTTCAGGCCCTCAAGCGCATTCTTCGGTACTTACGAGGGACGCTGGATCACGAGCTTTAGATTCATGTCTCTTCATCCTCAGCTCTCACAGCATATTCTGATGCAGACTGGGGCAGATGCCCAGCCACCAGACGGTCTACCTCAAGCTATTGTGTTTTTATTGGTGATAATTTGGTCTCCTGGTCATCCAAACGTCAGTCGTCATCTCTTACTCTAGTGCCGAAGTCGAATATCGTGGGGTCGCCAATGTTGTAGCTGAGACCTGCTGGCTATGAAATCTTTTACGAGAACTCGGTTATCCACCACCTAAGGCGACCATTGTCTATTGTGATAACATAAGCACCATCTATCTCTCATCCAATCCTATACAGCACCAGGGAACTAAGCACATTGAGATAAATATTCAATTTGTTCGAGATCTTGTTTCCACTAGTGTTGTTTGTGTCCTTCATGCCCCGTCGACATCACAGTACGCGCTGACATATTCACAAAGGGCCTACACCCTGCATTATTTAACGAGTTCAAGTCCAGTTTGAATGTGCACCAACATACGCCCGATAAAAATACAGGGGGTGTTAGACCATTAAAGCTTATAGATACTTGTATTTATTATTGTGCTATGTATTTGTATGTATGTAGCCCAACGGTTATATAAGCCTTGCAACCCTATATATGACTTGTATATATATGTTGTACTAGCTTTCAATTAATGAGATACATATTCTATCCTAACCAACAAGCATAAGCTCAGTGATAAGTATAGCCTGTATTACTGGATTCATTCTCATCCTAATCCATCATGCTATATTTTTTGAAATAAAAATATTCTAGGAGAGTGATCATAATGATCTTATCGAATATCACAAGTAGCTGATGTAGTAGGATAAATGGGGTCTATAAGTTTTCATCAAAGGGATGCTCTTATCATAGTCATTATTCTTTTTTTGGCTCATAATAAATTAAAAGTTACTATTGCTACTTTAACATCAACATTTTTATGTTAAAAGTTTTACCTTTTACAAGGAATCATAAATATAACAATAATAATTAAAGTCAAATAAAATAAATGTAATCAAATAAATAAATTTTAGATTATAAGTTTCAAGTTAACTTGCCAATTTCAAAAGCTTAAGCTTAATGATTATTGTAAGTCCTCATTGGAGCTTCAATGGAGTTTTAAGCTTGACTGTGATATGTTTTGGTTCTAAGTTCATTAAAACTTCAAGCTATACCAATAGTATAGTTTAAGTGATTAATTTGAATCATATTTAATGAGTATTTAATCGTTATTTGAAGCTTAGATCATGTTCGATTGTTACTTTGAACTATAATCGAAGATAATCAAAGTTTTGAAACATAAATGTATTATAACTTCATTATAATTGTAAATTCTTGATATAATGCTTTGTTTTGATGTTAATTAAATGTTTAAAACATGTTAATGAATTGTATATCATCATACTAAGTCATTAGAAGTGAAATGATTGAATTCAGGATCGGTTTGGACATGAATTTGAGGCTTAGAAGTCAAAAAAAAAACTTTGAAGTGTGCCAGTCTGTAGCTCCACTCGATGGAGTGAATTTTCAAGATTAAATTCCAATCGACAGAGTACTTCTCCATGAAGAATCATGTATAGTTTGTAACTTTTGCATGCAATGTCCAAATCAAGTCTAGTTTCTTCATATGCCTTCCTATGATCTTAGGGATGATATGTGATCATTAAAATGAGGTGTTAAATATTGAGAACCTTAATTAGGGAGATTAAAGTAAAACTGGCTATTAGTTACCCAATGTATACTTATCCCTAGGTGAAATTTAAACAACCAACCAAATTTAGGAAGTGAAGTGGACATGTTGCAACCAGTGAGGTTAGTTCATTACCAGAAAGACATGTCTTATATTATGTATTTATGCATTGATATTTCCTTAGATATTTCTCTATCTGTATATTGTATGTGATATACTATATGTATTAAGGTGTTACATTCGTGAAATGACTTTCACAATGTGATTTTGAATTGTGGACAAATATTCTAACTTTGATTTGAGTTTTGAGATCACGATCATATACGTCCAATTGGGATTGAGACTTGTGTGTGATTTAGATGTTTAAGTTTGACTTGGATTCCAAATGAGAATGTTGTAATAATTTGAATGGTTATGAGCGGTTTCCAAGAAAACCTTTACTTGCGAAAGTGCTTATATTTATGAATAGTTTTCATTAAAACTTTCACGTGCGGATTGGGTCTTGCAAGCCATTCACATGGTACTCGTGTCACGATTTACATGTATCTAATATGATGTTTTCTAGGAGCCTTTATTTTGTGCTATTTCTCTACATATGCATCGTAACCATTTTGTCTTCGACACATTTGCCCTTATGAGCCCTTTTAGAATGAAGGAAATTACTTGAGATATTTATTGAATTCGATAATAACTTGGGGTTTGGTATTTAGAAGCATGTTGCATTGCATACTTTAAGATTATTGTCTTATCATTGATGACTTTGATGTTGTTTAGCAATGCTTAACTTTGAAACGCTTTATCCCATAATTATTGATTCTATATAGATGTTTGGTGATTTTAATTTTTTTGGAATTTTGACTTTGGGTGTGGATTGTTAACTTTATTCATTACCCTTTAGAGTTGATTATGTTAATACTCATTACACTTTGCAAGTCTAGCCTATTTTTGGCATGTATTCAGATTTGATGTTTATAAGAAGAAGGTGAGTGGAAGAGCTTGGACATTTAGAAGAATCACTTGGTTACGTGAAGACTTAAACTTAGCCTTTGCTTTATATTGATTGTTACAATTCCGGTTAACAAATTTGTTAAAATTTGGTTTGAGACCTATTTCTATGAAGTAAACTCTTTTAAATTTGAAAATTGTACTTAACATGGCTATTTAAAATGGCCAATATGAGGTTTATTATAACTACCCAGCTAACGCCTTAAGCATTGTACAATGACGTGTTATCATTACCTTCTAAATAGAATTGCCATAACATGGGTGTTCATCTTGGCAATAATTATTGTCCGTATGAAATAGTTAGAAGGATTTGGACAAAAAAAAAATCCTTACCAGTTAATTAAATACTTAATTGTTACTTAATTACAAAACTCATTTTGTAAACTTTCCTCGATACTTTCTTTCCTTAATTTCACTGTCCCTTAATCACTATGTACATTAACCTTTTCAGAAAAGTTATAAACAAAATATGGGTTCACAATGAAAATCTAATGGTTTAGATGCATAATTTTATAAATGATGTTCAACATTCAAACATTGCACATCCAAAATATTGATAATGCTCCATTGTTTGTTCCCCACATGACGGCCTCACGGGCGAGTTTGACATGAGCCATCCGAAAGGTACAACTTAGACTTTTTTTTTCTACAAACAATATACATAAAACATCTATAAAACCTATATCTTTTTTCTAGTTTCAGTATGGATCAATTTTCTTCGCGAGTTTTAAGACTGGTCCAAATAATTAATAATAAGGTAAACTATATATAAAAATGCATTTTTAGTTTATTTTATCTTTCAATACCCATTTTTAAATCTAGGGTTATACGAGAATATGTGTAAGTTTATAATTATATAAAAAATTAATTCCTATATACAAAATCGGGTTATCAATTTTTTTTTTTACCTTGAATACTTTAAAACATATAACCTTAATTATTAACTTCAATAGCGTATTCTTTAAAGAATAAATGCATTGAAAGTACATTAAATCTGTGTACTTTGTTCTACTTCTCTTGACAATTAGTTTATACAATAATAGACTGACTATTTTAATTCCAAATAATTAGAAGCTTTTACTAACATTTAAGAATAAATCATTATTTCTCCAAGTCATAATACTAGATACACATCCAAATTGCCAATGTTGAGGTCTTTGGATGTATAAGTTTGACTAGTTTGTTTGATAAGTGTAATTACTTTTTATAAAGTCGAAATAATGCGAGTTGATATACGTAATTGAAATTTTGTAGCTATGATAGCTATCTATAACTTAAATCACTTCATTATAAATAATCAAATGATTTTTTATTATAGCTATTGAATTCCACAATAACTACTCCATATATCTCTTTAGGCATACTCTTTAATATTTAGAAAAATCATATAAACAAAAATAGATTTTTATGGTTTATTTATTGAACTTAAAACCCTACGTTGAAAATTTACTTGAATAAGTCCAATACTAGGGTACCACAATCCATTGCATGTGGTACAAGATTCCACAATGGTTGTCCTAATAATTTTGCTATAAATAATGGGTAAAAATGGTCAAATTTTTTTTGTTGAGCTTAATGGACAAAATGGCAAAAAAACGTAAGCAAAAATATAAATGCGAGGGTAGATACGTAAATAAATGTAATCGCGAGGGCATTTGTGGAATATGGCAAAGAGATTCTTTATAAACCTTGGGTTTGCTACTCTCTCCCTTTCTCACTTGTGTGGAGGAAAACAGAACTGAAAAACTGTGCGACTGCGAGTACACAGGAACACAAAGAAGGAAGAAGAAGAACAATCATCAAGATATGGCTCTTCGGATCACTCCGGTGAAGTTGCAATCGGAAGGATATCGTTCTTTCGGTTTTCCTCAAACGGCTAATCTCAGATCTCCCAAATTCGCCATGGCTTCCACCCTTGGATCCTCCACCCCAAAGTGAGTTTCGTTTCCTTCCGTTTTAATTCATTCGGTTTGTTTATTTCATGTTTCGATGGATTCGATTGCGTGAAATTAGTTATGTTGTTAATTCGTTTTGAATACGGAACTAATGGTTTCTTCCGTGAGAACACGATTTGAAATGCAATCCGCGAGTAGTAGATTTAAAGTGGCAGATACGACAATAAGATATTCTGATTTCGATGATATCTATGCACATTTTTTAATGATGACTCCGTGAAGTGGTTATGTCTTCTAGTCACTTTCGTCGGTGGATTTCTCGCATTGGCTTAATTTGTTTGTATTTAGCAATTAGGTGAAGAGGTACGAGCGATGTTTGTATATCACCATTTTCATCCATAGATTTCTCGCATTTGGATTATATCTCTGTATTTTACAATCTGATTAACAGCTACGAGTGAGATTTTGCTCAAATTTATATCACCGCTGTCCCAAGAGTCGCAATTGAAATCAATTCATTTCCAAATTCCAAGTTTCCAACTCGCTCAGATGTTTTCAGTTTTTCAAACCTCTTATATGCTTTTCAGTATTGTTATCCATATACTCTTCTTCTACCATCAACTAGATATGCTTTTGCTTTCTTACACAGGATTGAAACTGCCAAAAAGCCATTCACACCACCACGCGAGGTCCATGTTCAAGTAACACACTCAATGCCACCACAAAAGATAGAAATCTTCAAATCCATAGAAGGCTGGGCAGAACAAAACATACTAACTCACCTAAAACCAGTTGAAAAATGCTGGCAAGCACAAGATTTCCTACCAGATCCTGCATCTGATGGATTTGAAGAACAAGTGAAGGAACTAAGGGCAAGAGCAAAAGAAATCCCTGATGAATACTTTGTTGTTCTTGTTGGAGATATGATTACAGAAGAAGCACTTCCTACTTACCAAACAATGCTTAATACTTTAGATGGTGTTAGAGATGAAACAGGGGCAAGTCTTACTCCTTGGGCTGTTTGGACTAGAGCTTGGACTGCTGAAGAAAATAGACATGGTGATCTTTTGCATACGTATCTTTACCTTTCTGGAAGGGTGGATATGAGACAGATACAGAAGACTATTCAATATCTTATTGGGTCAGGAATGGTAAGTTACAATATGCTACCTAAAATCGCACAAATACCACTTTCAGTCTTGTCAAAAAAAAACAAATTTACCTGTTTTTTTAGTACAAAAAACCGGTCTTTTTTAAACCGATTTAAGCCCCACTTTTTTTCATTTTCTTGAATCTTTTTCGGTTTTTCGACAGTTCAGTTTCAGTTTGGGTTAGTCTATTTGATAAATAAAAAAGGTTTTAATCGTTTTTATAAAACATTGTTAATATAATCATTTAGTAATTAGTATGAAGATCGATTTAAAAGAACTTCCAACGATATATTGTTAACCTTTTGTATAACTTATAATTACAAAACTACATTACATACATAACATGGTATTTTAACAAGTCCTAACTAAAGGAAAATGCAGTTTGTAATTGTAATTTATATTAGAAGTTATTAACATTTTGTTGGATTTTCTTTTAAAATTTATTTTCATACTATTCACTAAATACATGAAATAAAATTGTTTATAACAATGTCACAATTTTAAAATCGAATTTGGTGTAAGCCCTCAGAACAACTTGGTCCTAAAAAAAACTGGTATTTAGGACCAGACTAAAACCGAAACCGGTCTTTGTACATTTTTACCCATACCCCTCTCTCTCTCTCTCTTTAATTAATATATTATATATATAAATAGGTTACTGATTGTATAGTTCAATCAGTAACTTGTTTAGGATTGATTGATTTTAGTCTGGTTTAAGAACGGTACTTAAACCAAGGATGTGACTGGTTAAAGACTGGTGGGCCAGCATAGTACCACAACCAGTCTTAATCAGTCCATTCTTTTCAGGCATCAGTCCAGTTTTGGACTGTTTTGCCATGAAACATTCCTTTTAAGGGTGTCTGATACAACTTCTAACAAAATCTTGAAATATTTTTGAAAGGATCCTCGAACCGAAAACAGCCCCTACCTCGGATTCATCTACACCTCTTTCCAAGAACGCGCGACCTTCGTCTCCCACGGCAACACCGCGCGCCACGCGAAAGAATACGGCGACCTAAAACTCGCGCAAATCTGCGGCACAATCGCGTCCGATGAAAAACGCCACGAAACCGCGTACACAAAAATCGTCGAAAAGCTCTTCGAAATCGACCCGGACGGCACCGTCCTCGCGTTCGCGGACATGATGCGCAAAAAAATCTCGATGCCCGCTCACCTCATGTACGACGGTGTAGACGACAATCTCTTCGACCATTTCTCCGCGGTTGCACAACGACTCGGTGTCTACACCGCAAAAGACTACGCGGATATTTTGGAGTTTTTGGTCGGGCGGTGGAAGGTGGCGGATCTCACCGGATTATCCGGCGAAGGGCGGAAGGCGCAGGATTACGTGTGCGGGTTGCCGCCAAGAATCCGGCGGTTGGAGGAGAGAGCTCAGGGGCGGGCGAAGGAGGGGCCGAACATGAAGTTCAGTTGGATTTTTGATAGGGAAGTGAAGCTTTGAAGAATGATGGGAAGTTTTTTTTTTTCTTTTTTTTTTTTTTTGGTTTGTTATGTTTGGTTGTTGCCGTTGTTATGGGTAGAGGTATGTGGTTAAGTTTAAAAAAAAAACTTGTTAGTGTTTGTTTTTTTTTTAAATGTGTTTTGGTGGAATTTGATATGTGTTTTATTTCGTGAGTTTGAGTTTGCGTGTTTGTAAACTTATGTGGCTGTGGACATATTATAGAACTTGTTATATGCCAATTTTGATGATGATGGTTGTCGTTTTTGAGCCCGGTTTAAAAATCGAGCTTAAATAACATTTTATGGTTGTGTTTGGTAAAGCGAGTTTGACCCGGAAGAAGAGAAGTATTAATGTTGAGTTTTTATAAACTTGAAGTTGAGTTTTTATATGGTGTGAGTTTATATTTTGTATACGTACTTGACAAATTTTTATTTATAGTTGTTTAAAGAACTCAAAGAAAGTTGACTTGTGTTGTATTTCATAGATTTCAATTATTAGGTGGTCACATGTTTTTCTTTGTTGATCTGTTCGGTAGGGTATTGTGTGGGCTCTAGGTCAATAAAGCTGTGGATGATTTGTTTGGTAGCCTATTATTTGGGCTATAGCCTTTAGGTCAATAAAACTGGCTCGTATGGAATTTGGCTCGTTAAATCATTTAATTATATAATAGCTAGGCGAATGCCCGCACGTTATACAGAGAAAATATTATGTAGTTAAAATATTTATAGATATATATATTGTAAAAATAATTAATTTCTTGTCATTAACTATGAAATAGTTATTCTTATACTAAAACAAAAAGTTGATGTAAATTATTAAAATTATCTTTAACCATAATATAAAAAAAAGATATTTATTAAAAAGTTGAAAATAAATAATTTCAAAACAGTTATACTAATAGAGTCCAATTAACGAAATAATATTCAAATTATTATGTTTCAAAATAAATATTTAATTTGTTTTGCATCATAATTATGTATATATCAATAATAACTACAAAGAGAATATGAATATAAACACAAATATATTATATCATCAGTGATTACCATCTACATTCCCACTATATAATTTCTATTCTTAGGATTGACTACTTTCCATATTGTATGCAACTGCAATTGAATAACTTACTCATCTTCTAATAAATTAAATTCACTTATCTTGGTGAAGTCCCTAGTTCAAATGAAGTCTTTTCATGTGGTTATATTAAACAACATATTTAATGAAAATAAACTAATTCCAATGAATATATATTTTAATGTCAAAACTCTCTAACTTCTGGGTGATATTAGCATTAAATTGCTACAATTCAAATGATGTTTTAACTTATCACAGTTAATTGATATTTATGATACTCAAAACAATGAAAAATAAAAAATATCATATATTTTTTCAACTTCAACTAAATTGGTTCTTGAAGGTTGATACAAAAACCATTAATTTTAAAATATGGATTTTTTTTTCATTATATTTAACTAAAAATCTTTCAATTGTTGAATTAAATATCATGAGTTAAAAAGGATTTTGAAATAGAGTAGTTAAAGAGACAAAAAAATTGTTTCTTATAACAAAACATTCATGAATTATTATTTAAAAAACAACTATATACTAAAGTTCTAGAAAGTACTAATTAGTTTAAATACAAAATAATTATATACCTATCGATGAAACTATATTATGATGGGATAGACATATAAGAAAACATTTGTGACTCAAAGTCAGAGCCCGCTAATATTAACTTATGATAAAGCTTCAAGCCGTCATGTACCGATTTAACTAATTTTACACATTATATAAACAATAAAATTAAAAACATATTTTTATCGTTAACACTTAAACAACAAACTACTAATGTTTAACTAAAATAAACAATCTTAATTAATGTGATAATATCATTATACTATCTAACTTATGATAAAGCTTCAAATCGTCATGTACCGATTCAACTAATTTTACACATTACATAAACTATAAAATTAATAACATATTTTTATTGTCAACACTTAAACAACTAAATACTAATGTTTAACTCAAATAAACAATCTTAATTAATGTGATAATATCATTATAATATCTAACTTTGTCATAATATTTACGATTACAAACTAATGATAATGTTTGTATGGATTTAATAATCATACTAAAAGCTTGTTTTTACATATATTTAATTTTAAAAATTACATATACAATAAAATTAAAATCATGTTTCATCGTCAACTTTAAACAATTAAAAACTAATGTTTATTTAAAATGAATTATCATAATTCATGTAATAATATCATTATAATATATAACATTATCGTAACATTCATGATTTTAAACTAACTTTAACATTATCATGTGGTAATATCATTATAGTATATAACTTTAGAAATGCAAGAACAAAACTTCATGATAGTATTTATTAAATATACACATAGTTTAGGTGATTGTAAAATATGGTTATGATAAATCAATTATTAAGCACTATAAAAATAATTTTGAAAAGTCATTGGAAATATGAAAAGACATGAAAGTTTCAAATCAATGTGGTACTTGGATTTTTGCTTCTTTTATAATATACTAGGCGAATACTCGCGCGTTGCACAGAAAACAATAGCTATAAATTTGTAAAAGCGTTTATACGATTCCCTCACCTAACCACATCGCGTCCAAACGCGCGTTGCATACGGAGGCGTGACACCCAGTCATAGTTCTGTCTCGAATCATTTCCATTAGATCACCCTTCATTATTCAGAAATCCAACAAGAACGAGCTACACACTCGCCTAACCACATCGTCTATACGATTCCATCGTCTACAGACTCCTTAGGTACATCGGGTCTCCCTTCGTTCCAGGTATGAATCCTGTGCTTCCAATAGTACATGCCCTTGTACTACCTTCCACACCTATTGATACTTGTTTCGAAGATTGTCCCGGTTCTCTAAGTTGCCTCACTCCCTTCTAAAAGGCATTCAGATATCATCCAAACCACCCTGCACCAAAGTGTCTAACACTCTTCCTAGTCTACCTAGGAATTCCACATCTCGCCCGCACCACAAGAACTTCTACTCATACCGCCAGGTCGTCTCGTGAACGTGTAATCGTATGCAATAAGAACATATAGACAGTCGAATAAATGTCCCTACCTTAAAGTCACAACCAAACAAGGAATAGCCAGCAAGGCTGATTCAAGAATTCTAAGGCTATTCGATCATATTACATACAATCCTAAAGCATTCCCTTAACTTCCTAACAATACAAATATAGGTCCAAAAAGGCACACACAGTCAGCACATAGCAAGTAACACACAGTAAAACAGCAAACTAGGCAAAAGGCATCACTATGATTCATGCCAACTCTATCATGCAATTTCCTGAGTGGATCCTTAGCCTATTACTAACATATATCACATCATCATTATATCATCAACACATAAAGTCATGGATATTTTGGGAATTAACCACTTACATGAGCTCCGGCCGACTGTACGCATCGCATCTCATCCTTTTCAAAATCCATTTATCCGTTTAAGAGCTTAAGTCAGGTAATCATACCATGTTTCAAACTCCTAAGCAACAATCAAACAATAACATGCAATGGAATTTTCCACATGTTACTCTACCTAACTCCATAAAATTTCTTTAGAAACAATTTTTCCAAAAAAAAAAATCGTTTAGAAAATCCTCAAATCCCTAGTTTGAGTTTGGAATCCCAGTCATGTTCATCCAAATCCTTGGATTCACATTCCTGTTCATCCAAATCTTTGGATTCACATTCCTGTTCATCCAAATCCCTCAAACCAAGGCTCTAATACCAACTTGTAACGTCCCAAATCCAGTAATAAAATTTTTCATTTAAAACCGGTTCAAATACTTAAAAACGGGTTACCAAATAAAACCATCCAAATTAAACTTGTTATTCAAACATTAGAAATCGTATTTATCAAAAACATTTACAAACATTTTCCAGCAAAATGCTTAATTATAAAAACCTCAGATACGGTAGAGTCGTGCCTGCTCCAAGCTCAAGTCAGCAAATACCTGAAAAACAGTAAGGGTGAAAGAGTAAGCACAAAGCTTAGTGAGTTTCCCAAAATACCACACGATCCATTCCATAACACATAAACACAAAAGGTCTCCGGGCTTGCCCTGAAGAACCTGACTCACGGGTTTGCCCCGATCTTGTCTATTCCTTGGCTCACCAGCTTGCCCCGATCTTGCCCATTCCTCGACTCACGAGCTTGCCTCGATCTTGTCGATTCGTTGACTCACGAGTTTGCCCCGATCTTGTCCATTCCTTAGCTCACGAGCTTGCCCCGATCTTGCCCATTCCTTTACTCACGAGCTTGCCCCGATCTTGTCGATAAACACGTAAGGCACATACATCACATTATTACACAAAGTAATAAAGCTACCTACGCATGCAACATCACACAAAGTATAGTGAGAATACTCACCTGATCCGCAAAGCCAAACAGCACTCCTCACGCGAGTCCACGGATCCGACAACGCGAATGTCCTAACAAGATAAACTATACTCAGAACTTCCTAAATCCCAAACAGTATAATCCTATAAAACCGATGTCCAAAACCCTCAAGTTTACCAAAAGTCAAAATGGTCAAAAAGTCAACGGTGAAAGGTCAAAGTAACAAAAGTCAACAACTACAGTTAGCGCCGCTTCGAACAGCTGGCAAATAACGACACAAAAAACGAGATATCGATGCTACACGATATTAGCATCGCTAACCTCAATGTTAGCGGTGCTAATGCCTTAATTCCTCATTTTTCCATATTTTAATTCCTTAATTCCACGGACTTACTATAGAGTGTTTTTAGTGTTTCAAGAACATTACAAGAGAATGAAATGTTACATTACGTTGATAGGGAACAAGAACATTATATTAGCACGATGGCTGTAAATTGTTAAATAACAAACAAACAATGTACTTACTATAGAGATGGATGTTCATATTAGAACAATATAATGTTCTTGTTTTTTTATCATGATATTGTGGCATTGTTTTGCAATGAATTAATCATTAATGCTTCTTAGTAAACATTCTTTGCAAGATTATGGTCTTTCCTTGGAGTGTTTCTCTTTCTTTTCTTTCGAAGATCATTATAACATGCATATTTGTCTTTTTCTACGTTATCCTTCATCTTAAATACATAGTGCAATGGCGACCGGGGTAGGTGAAGCATCAACCATCCGTATCATAGGATGGACATGCTTATCTGCTATTGTAAGAAAACACAATCGAATCAAGATCATAATAAACGACCAACAATTTAAATAACATGAAGATTCACATTGCATAAATTAGCCAATCACCTAAAAATATAACCTCAAACCCTTTTAAATAGGTGTAAATAGATGACATCATGACTCTTTAGCGAATGCTAATTATGCATTGTTGAAATTTACGTCGAAAACAAGCAAAACACTAACTCACACGAAAAAAAAAGTTTGGCTTGTGAACAATTATCAAGATGTATTATATGAACACCGTAAAACTATCACAAATATTATTTTACAAAATTATATAGATGAAACACAAAAAAAGTTTATTAGAGTTATTTTTTATCGGACAACTAGCTTGTACGAGTTCGTGTTAGGTGTTGTAGTTATTTCTCTTAGAAGTTCAAAAAATTTGTTTGTCTATTAACATAACTAGTCTATAGACTCGTGTGTTACATGGTTGACAATTAAATAAAGTTTTATAATAATAAAAAAAAAAGAATTTTGTTTGAGAATACCTTCTGTTATAGGTATTCAATAACTCTTAAATAAATCAGTAATTTTTTTTTAAAACCGATCGTTAATTCTTTTGAGGCAAGAGTTGTTAAAATTATAGCCTTATAGGGCCAAGCCCTATAAAACGGTGTAGACAGAGATGCGGCGCCGCTACTTGAAGGAAAAAGCATCCTAAAACCCGTGATAAACCCTTGGCCGAATCCCCCAAATCAACAACAATGGATCACATCGCTGCAGCAGAGGAACGAATTGTAACAGAGAAATTGAGGCAAAAGCTCAACGAGGTTAATTCCGTTGCTCAATCGCAGCTCGCTGTTGTTCAGGATCATGTCAATTTCACTCTCCAGGTTTCTCCTATTCTTCCTCTCTCTCTTTCTCTCAATATCGTGTATTTAAGCGCAAACAGTCTGAATTGATTACACGAAACCCTCTATAAACGCTTGATTTGACTAATTTGAAATTGGGAATGTGCAGAAAGCGTACTTCAGATGTGCGTACGAGTGCTTCGACAGGAGGAGGAGGCAGGAAGATATAAGCATGTGCGTTGAGAATTGTAGCATTCCTGTTCTTCAAGCTCAGAATCTCGTCGAAGGCGAACTCGCCAAGTTTCAGGTTCTCGTCGATTGTCAAAATTAGATCTGTGTTTTGAGTTGTTCTGATTATCCTCTTTGATCTGCATCTTCTATTATTCGATCATGATAATGATTTGGTATTCTAAACGTTGTATTGCAAAACGATGAGAGAATTTCTTCAAAAACCCATCATCAAAGCTAACGTTTGTTTTATTGGGGATTATAGGAACGATTGAATCGGTCATTGATGGTTTGCCAAGACAAATTTGAGTCTGCAAAGCTGCAAAAGATTAGGACTGATGCAACAAGTGATATGGAATCATGCGTCAACCAGTCAATTGAAGATAATATCAAGGAATTGCCGCATCTGGTTGCAAAGTTGAAGGCTTCCCTCAACATTAATCCTGTAAATGAGTGATTTGCATCTTGTTTTAGTGATTCATAGACTGCATGGAGAGATGAAGAAGCATATTATGCGAATTAATATACATTGACTTGACAGGGATGAATGATTCCTGCCATATGGGATCATATTGAAATTTTGCCTGATGGAAACTGAATAATTAGGCAAGCGTTGTTCTTAATTAGTTTTACATTGTTTGACCGAGAGATTCCGATTTTGAATTTTTTTCATCTTTAAATATCAAAAGAATCAGATTTGGAAAAGGAGGCAAGGAGTTGTGAAAAAATTGATCATCAAGATAAATGCAAATTACTTAAAGAAGATATAATCATTTTGAAGACACAAACGATTTTTACTTTTATGAACATTACTAGTCAAAAATCCCGCGGGTCAATCCACCACATGGTGAATGGCTAGGGATGAGCATATGGGCCGAAAAAACCGAACCGAACCGGGACTGAATATACATATTCACAATGGTTAGGCCTGTCATTGTCACCCACCAGCCCCACACCAAATGTAACGATTTTATTGGCTATTCTATTTCTGTTGGAATTGGTAAATTATTACATGAAATCCTAGGTTGCCACATTTTTAACAAAATAGGGTATCGTTTGGTGCGTGGAACTAAGTGGATTGGACTGGACTATATAGTACAGGTCTGGTCTAATGGTGGGTATGGTGTTTATGTCATTGTCGTGGGTGTGACATGACATGTGAAAGTGGTGTGAAATGTTTTTCCCCTATGGTGTGCACCACACCTGTGTTGGCTAGTGTCTCTCCATCCACGGCTAGCAATGCCACTTTCTCGCTCTATCCCTCTTTCTTTCTCTTTTTTAGTAATAATTTATTACTAAAAAATTAAAAAACAAAAGGGAAAATGTGATGTGGAGTGGTAAGTATTTCCTAAGTGGTGTGGTAAAGAAGTAAAGATGATATGATAATGAAGTGACAATACTTATGGTGTGGGAATGGCGTGACCATATCAATAGCCTCATATAACGGATGAGATAAAAAAATAACTAATGAGAAAGAAAAGAGAATGTGTTTTCACAAATGTTTTTTGTTCCAGTTTGTTCCATCATTTTTGGTGAGACTAAAATTCTAGTAATTAATTTCATTTGACTTGGTCAGTAACCTATTTTTTTATAGTTCCTTCAATACCATACATTATTTTGAATAACTTTGTTCCGTCTTTTCAGTCATATTTTATCCACCAAAACTGTCATAATATCAGGATTTCCTATGTGTGTAAATTATCGTTTAATGGATCAATTTAATTATGAGTTTCCCAAGTGTCACGTGATAAGAACATCGTATTATTATTATTGAATAATAATTTTTTCAAGATTAATTATTAAGTTTAATTAATCTTTTTTCAAGATTAATTATTAACTTTGATTAATTCTTTCTAAACAATGTCAATGCATTATGTATTAGAAGTTAAAAAAACAAAGATTTCTTGTTGTTAATCCAACAACACATAAAATATGCCCAAAGCACTTCCGTGTGCTAATGAAAGGTGGGGTTTGGAAAATTTTCTCAACTAGAAATTGTGAAAGACAACATTGGATGAAAGACAAATGATGTCGGTTAATTTGTGTTACAATTTGTACCTTGGACTATGGATTTTGACAGAACTTGATTGAAAACTCTATTTATTTTAAACTGATTTAGTTATTTGTAGTATACTTTTTGTTCCAAATTATAAGAATTTTATATAATTTGTGGGAAATAGTATTTCCAAATGTGTCTAGCTTTGTACCAAATACTAAGGAATTTTTGTAAAAACATTCCAAACGAGTAAGAAGAACTATATATAGTTGATGCTAAATGATAATAAACAATCTGGTTTAGCATAAAGCATTATAAAGCGTTTGAAAAATAAAATATAAAAAATATTTATTGAATGTGATAAGAAACTTTTGTTAAGTTGTTCCTTTCTAACATATTAGAAAACTCGGTTAACCCTTTTACCACTATTTTAACCCTAAAAAACATCTCATATCTTGCAGCAACCTGATTTTTTTCTTCATAGCAATATACCTTTTTGGTTACTTTACATGTATAAAAAGAATTTGTCATGCACTAAAAAACAACTTATCAATTTATTCCACCACTTTTTGTGAATTTGTGTTTTTCTACCTTATTAGAACCGTTTATTAGGTGAAAATTTCAGTTTACTTTTTTTTACCACTTTAACCTTAAAAAATCTTGTATCTTGCAACCACCTCATTTTTTTTTCCCTTCACTAGCGATATACCTTTTTGGTTACTTCACATGTATAAACAGAATTTGTTGTACACTAAAAAAACAACTTATCAGCTTACTACGTTCCGTTACCTCGTAAGCTAGTCCATACATATTTTTTTCTTTAACTTCATTTTGATACCGCATAAACTAATAAACAGTTTTACAAAAAAAAAAAAAAAAAAAAAAAACGTCATTAACTGTTTTAAATAAGCAATTAACACCCCAAATTCACCAAATCTGTTTTAAGATAAAAATGTCAAGAAACAAAAAGCACCTTCCCGCCAACCACGAGAACATATTCTAAAACATGAAACCCGCAAACACTGCGCTTTTGGTGCAGGGCAGTTGTAACTAATCATAAACATGCAATATGTGTGGTGAAAGTAAAGCATACAAAAGAAAAGAAAAAAAAAACTTTCCTAATTATTTTGATGCTGGCTCATTCTTGATTTTATGAGATTCAAACTTATCAATAGCTACTTGAAGTTCATCAGATCCTCCAACAGCTCTCATGGTGTAGAAATAAACTCCAAACACAAAACCCGTTAACCCGCCCGCAACCACAAGATTCTTGGTCTTTGGTGCAAGGCTACCAAATCCAACCATCTTGATCTATGAACAATTTCTTCTCTAGTGATCTGAAATGCATTCATGACCAAATTAAGGAATATTATCTTGCAATCTTTGACCAAACTATAAATACAAGTAAAGTGCAATGTAACTATTGTAAGAACGTTATGTTTGGAGAGTCAATAGAATGAAAAATCATATTGTCGGAACCAAAAAGGACATTGTGGCATTTTCGATGGTTGATGGAAATATCAAACAATTATTTTCGAGTATGTTAATGGGGTTTGAAGCAAAAAAAGTCGAAGGCTAAAGATGACGAATGCTTTGAAATTGTGAGTGACGAAGAGAAGAGAACACGAAGTTAGATGGGATCTTGAATTCATTTGATAAGAAACACACGCAAATAACAATGAATCAAGCCATAAACAAAAAGAGCCCCTAATCAGTGCTTTGTGTCGACTTTTATATGATGAAGCATTGTCGTTTAATTTGGTGAAGTTTCCTTTGTGGAAAGAAGCTTTGTTATTTGTGGGTAGGGTTACAAATGAGCCGAGCCGTCTCGTGAGCTACCCGGGACCGGCTCGAATAAAAGTGAATGATGAAGATAAGACAGAACATGACTATTGTCAACATATCTTGATGCGGAAGCAAAAAGAAAGCAATGGTAGTTCAACATATCTCTCCAACTATACCTTTAATGCTGATACTTCAAGAACTAAGTATCCACTTCTGATGGTAGAGCATCATGGATTTAGAAAGTTTGTTGGAGATCTTCAACCTTTGTTTAAAGTTCCTTCTCTATGATTCTTTGTGCGATTGAAATTTACAAGATACATCGACTCTCTTAGCATTAAGTACATGAATACGCCTTTACAAGTTATAGCAACAAGCATAAAAAATTTAGAGTTCCATCGCATCTTGCAATCAAGTATCAATTTCCTTGATGGTTGATTAGAATGGGGTTCGGGTCGGGTTAACCTGCAACCCCGACGAGGTGCCCTTCCTTCTCAGGAAGGGAAGCTTTTCAGTTTTGGGTATAGGGACGGGGATAGCATACCCCGCCATATACCCGCCCCATTGTCATTCCTAATTCCCCTTACATGATACACGCCAGAAGAAAACACTATATCTAAGTCTCTCTATCTCGTTCCAATGATAGATCTGCCAGAATTATCAATTTGAGAATGTGCGCGTAACAATGCATGTGAAACAACTCACCATTCATCGTTAGCGATCTCAAATGAAGCTTGTCTAACAATATTTTGATAATTGCATCATTTGTTATGTAGCTATCAATGGTAAAAGTATCCAATTTCCTATCAAGATTCCAATGATACAAACAATCCTAGAGAAGGAAGTTAAACAAAAGTTGAAGACCTCAAACAAAGTTTTGAAATCCTTAACTCTCTACCATTAAAACTAGATACGCATGTATGATGATCATCTCGGCTAGATCTTTTATTGAAGTATCAACATTAAAGATGTAATTTGAGAGATATGTTGAACTACCATCTGCTTTCTTTTGCCTCGACACCACGATATGACGTATATCTCTAACCGGTTGTCTCAAACAACGTTAAAAGTGAACAAGTAAATGCTTTTTGGAACCGCTACCCACTAGGTTCCGGTTCCAAGGCACCCCTTGGAACCCCCGGTAACGACAAGTACTCGCTATTTCTAAGTATATATATATATATATATATATATATATATATATATATATATATATATATATATATGTGTGTGTGTGTGTGTGTGTGTGTTAACTTTACATAAAAAGAAAAATTAATCATGGAAGAATGTTGCTAAGACTTACACTTTATGTCTTTTACACAATGTTTCCATTTGAGTTGGTAGAGTTATCTCTATACAAATCATGTTCCTTGGGCAAGTTTATTAATCAGAAAACCACATTGCAGGAGACTACCAATACTTTATGATTGTTACTTTTTATTGCAACTTAATAATAAGTGGTGGTTGCTTACTAAAGTTCTCAAAAAAACCAAAGAGACCGGGTACCCATACCCGTACCCGTACCCGGAACCGAGCAGTTCCGGGACCGGTTCTAAAATCCAAAGAAGCGGTGTGACTGGTTCCGGTCTTGGTTTAAAAAAGCGCGCCTGAGGCGCGATGCGCACCGATGCGCAGCGAGGCGCAAGTAAAAACGCATCAAGCTCTGGATGCGATGCGATGTTCATAATGCGATGTGATGCGTGCGCATCAAGGGCGCATCAGGCGATGCGCGCATCAGTGCATCAGAGGGCATCACGTTTAATCACTTCCGACAAGAGGCCATTTAACGTAAAAGATAACAATTACTTAGAAACGCCCATGCCAATTGTCAAATATAAAGTAATATTAGACCAGGCCTAGCAGAAAACGTGCAAGTGTTAGCATTCTCCCATATTTTTCCATTGTTTTTCACTGGTTCATCTTTTCTTCTATGTTTTCTTCTTTCATTCTTTATATTCTTATGCCATTACCAATTATAGTAGAGTCTAGTTATCTACAATGGTATTAGCACCATTAGTTTCATTTTCACATTTTGCACTAAAGTTTTCTTGGGCAAAGAATTTTTGCACTTATGTTAGATAATTCATATTTTTTATTTATATTTATATTTATATCTAGTTATGTACATTCATGTTTGCTATTTATATTAAATCTGGTTTTCTACATTCATTTTTGCTATTTATATTATATCTAGTTATTTATTTTCACATTGTGCGCCTCGCGTTCATGATGCCCGCGCATTCGCATCGCGCATCACGCATCGGCCTCCGGGACACATAACGCATCGGAGCGCATCGCGCTTTTTAAAACCAAGGTTCCGGTTCTCTCAAAATACCTGAGTACCCCTCTATGCTCACTCCTAGTATTTATAGGGTATTAGGGTTAGGGTTTAAGGACGCAAAACTTGAAAGTCAAGAAACCTTGGGAAACAAACCACTTATTTATCGAATTCTAGGCACTATATTATACTTTTCTTTCGCTCAGTTATTAATTAATAAGAATCTGACCCAACCCATTCTTATCAGAATACTAACAACCAAGAAGACTGTGAGAAGTCTGCCAGACTGCCACAACTTAAAGCTTTAAGAGTTAAGACTACTTGAATTGTTTTACAACAAACAACACCAAAGTGCAATTCCAAAAAGTAGTAAATGGAGAGCAAGTTATGTCCCGGAGCTCGTTCATGTAGTCATTTCATTTTAAAGACTCACTTGTGTGGATTAGACGAGTACTAAAGAAATTAACTCAAGATCAAAGGGGCAGTACTACTATCATGTGTAACAATAATTCTACAACTTAACTTTCCAAAAACCCACTACTTCATGAGCAAGCAGATCAAAGTACATATTCTATTTTAGAGAGAATTAGAAAAGGACGAAGACTCAAGTTACTTAGTGCACTATGGTACTAAGGAGCAGATTTTGCAGACTTGACAAGTAAATGTTTGAGGTTTAAAGTTTTTCAAAAGCTGAAAACAAAATGTGAATAGGTTTTTAAGAACTAGCAGTTTTTCTTCCGATCATTTTAGTAGCTTACATTTATGCTTTTGTTATTCTCTGTAAAGGCTATTGAAACAGCCATAGTTAAGAACATAAATCAAGCAAGATATTCAGCTAAACATAGTCTCTTCTTATCACTTGTTTTTCTTAGAATCTGGAAATTAAACACTCCCTATTATGAGTTCATGAACACTAATTTATTAATTTACTGTTGTAACTTTAAATTGATATCACTTTGCATATGCGATTAGTTGGAAAACTATCATATTAGGTATGTTTATTTTTAAACGACTTCAGCTAAACTTGTTTCGCTTATTTCATACCGAGAACATTCCTCAAACAACAAATTGAAGTACAATATGCTAAAATACAGATTGGAAGATGTGATTGATTTAGAATAACAAGCAAACTCATTTTCTTAGGTCAGTGTTCTGACTAGTTGTAGGGCTTTCAGACGAAAAAGTAGACACTTACAAAGTTTGAAGTTCCGAGATCCAGAAGTCGAGACGATGAAGCGGCCGGAAGTAGACGAGACGAGTGCCGTGTTACCCAGAAGAAGAAGGCGATCAGTTTTGATTTTGGTAGAGCAATTGCGGCGTAAAGACTCGAGAGGAAGGAGCATAATGTTTAGAGTAAATTACATGGATGGTCCCTGTGGATTGGGGTTATTTGCACATTTAGTCCCTGATACTTTTTTTGAACTCAGAACGTCCCTCCAATTGTGTTTTGTTTCGCTTTTGGTCCTTAATTAGAAAGACAAATTTGCGCTTACCGGTTTTCTTTAACATTTTTATATTTATTAATTTATTTAAAAATATTTAATAAATTGATCCACCCCTTTATTCGGCTCCTTCTTACCCTATACCCAAAAATGAGAGGGGAAACCTTCACTTTCTTCCTGTTTTTACCTCTGCCTCTCTCATCCGCCACCAACTCCTTCTTTCTCCTCCCTCCCCTCTCTTCACCGGAAACCTGCATCACCTCATCCTTTTTCTCCCTAAACCTACAGAAGAAAGATCTGGGCAAAATATGTAGGCCCTACTCATTCGTGTTCCCATCTCTATTACCTGTATAATAATCTAGTATCTTTCCCATTTGGTGTAACACCCGACTTATTAACAAAAACACCCCAAATATTTTCATTTTTCAAACCAAATATTTTTCAAATAAAACCATCAGTACGGGGTATCAGTTAACAAAACACGAGTACAAGTGTATCACGAAGTACAATACATAAATATTATACATTCTTCAAGCCGGGATGTCACTTCAAATTCTAAATCATTAGTCACGGACTTTGTCTTTTCCTTTAGCAGGGTCACGCTCACCAGCAGTGACATATCAAATAAACTGTGAGCTATAAAGCCCAATGAGTAATCAAGCAATTAAACAAGCATATATAAGAGAATAACAACAATTAAACTCTTAAACAATTTCTGTCCCAAAAGTCATGGTCATTGCTGACCGCACCATATATCATAGCCATAAGGCCGCACCAAAATATCATAGCCCGAAGGCCGCACCAAAATCATAGCCCGAAGGCCGCACCGAAATCATAGCCCGAAGGCCGCACCGAAATATCATAGCCCGAAGGCCGCACCGAAATATCATAGCCCGAAGGCCGCACCGAAATATCATAGCCCGAAGGCCGCACCGAAATATCATATATGATATAAGTGAGATTACTCACCTGAAGGTTTGCTACAACTAGCGTTTGTTGTTCCTTGCCTTGAAATGAAATCCAAAGGATTTTGTCCCGTACCTATAATTCCATTTATTATCAAAATGATTATAGGTCAATAACCATTCCAATTAACTCTAATACAATAGAGTTCAATATAATATCGTTATAAACAATGCCTAGTTAATAAACTTTCCGTTTACTAACTTTATATGAATTTTTGACGTTACAAATTCTCCCCTCCTTTAAGAGATTTCGTCCTCGAAATCATACAAAAAGTTGAGGATATTTTTCCCTCATTTCACTTTCGGTCTCCCACGTCATGTCGGAACCTTTGTGATGGCGCCAAAAAACTTTCACCATGCTGAACTTCTTATTTCGTAGCTGTCTTGTCTTGCGGTCTAACACCCGCTCGGGTCGTTCTGGATATCTCAGGTTTTCATTCACTTCAATTTCAGCAAGAGGTATATGTTGAGACTTATCAAACAACGTTTTCCTCAAATGGGACACATGGAATACATCATGTATACCATGAAGTTCATCAGGTAACTCCAATCTATACGCCACAGCTCCAACTCTTTGGGATATACGGAAAGGTCCAATAAAGCGAGGACTTAACTTCCCTTTCTTCCCAAAACGAATTAAGCCTTTCCAAGGGGATACTTTGAGCATTACCATATCTCCTACTTGGAATTCTATCGGATTCACTCGTTTGTCTGCGTACTGTTTCTGTCTATTCTGAGCTACCTTCAAATTTTCGCGTATCAGTTTGATCTTTTCTTCAGTCTGTGCTACAATTTCGGGTCCAGCCAACGGCTTTTCCCCAACTTCAGTCCAGCAGGTCGGAGTACGGCACGGTGCTCCATACAAGGCTTCATACGGGGCCATCTGAATGCTGGAATGATAGCTATTATTGTACGCGAATTCCACCAAAGGCAAATGATCTTCCCAGCTTCCACCGAAGTCAATGACACAAGTTCTCAACATATCTTCCAAAGTTTGAATAGTTCTTTCACTTTGGCCATCGGTCTGCGGGTGGTATGCAGTACTCATAAGTACTTTTGTACCCAATTGCTTTTGAAGACTCTGCCAAAAATGAGAAGTAAACCTACTATCTCGGTCCGATACTATCGATGCTGAAAGTCCATGTCGACAAATCACCTCATCAATGTAGATTTTCGCCAGTTGATCTACTCTGTACTTTTCTTTATATGGTATGAACTGTGCCGATTTAGTCAATCGATCAACAATCACCCATATAGAATCATAACCTCGAGGTGTCCGCGGCAACTTTGTTACAAAATCCATGGTAATATGGTCCCACTTCTTCTTTGGAACCGGCAATGGTTGTATTTCCCCATACGGTTTCTGATGGTTTGACTTAACTTGCAGACAAGTCAAACATTTTTCCACATATCTTCCAATGTCCCTCTTCATTCCAGGCCACCAATACATCGGTTTTAACGTCCGATACATCTTAGTACCGCCCGGATGAACTGCATAACGGCTATAGTGTGCATCTTCTAGAAGCAAATTCCGCGCTTCTCCTTGTTTTGGGACCCATATTCGACCTCTGAAGGTCTTCAATTTCTGAGCATTTTCTTCCAGATGCTTCAAGTATCCAACCATTCTTTCGTTTTTAACATGCTCAGGCTTGCACGCCTCTTTCTGTGCTGAACGGATCAATTCTGGTAACCGACTTGCTACACCCAAACACGCGGATGTAACTTTCAAAGGAGCTTCTTTTCTGCTTAGAGCATCTGCCACCACGTTCGCCTTGCCAGGGTGGTACTGAATTTCACAATCAAAGTCTTTCAACAGATCCATCCACCTTTGCTGTCTCATATTAAGCTCTTTTTGATCAAATAAATACTTCAGGCTTTTATGATCGGTGTAAATGACAAACTTCACACCGTATAAATAGTGCCTCCATAACTTCAATGCTAGAACCACCGCAGCTAATTCCAGATCATGAACTGGATACTTCTTCTCGGCATCTTTCAATTGGCGGGACGCATAGGCTATGACCCGACCTTTCTGCATTAGCACACAACCAAGACCAATTCTAGAAGCATCACTGTAGATCACATACTCTTCTCCGCTTTGTGGTAAAGCCAACACCGGTGCTTCACATAAAGCTTGTTTCAACTTCTGGAATGCTTCTTGTTGTTTTTCGGCCCACGTGAACTTTTCACCTTTCTTGGTTAACTTGGTTAACGGAGCAGCTATCGAAGAGAAATTCTCGACAAATCTTCTATAATAGTCTGCTAAACCAAGGAAACTTCGTATTTCAGTTGGACTCCGGGGCGGTTCTCACTTCATCACGGCCTCAATCTTTGCTGGATCAACTTTTACTCCTTCGGCATTGATTACATGACCAAGAAATTGAACTTCCCTTAGCCAGAAATCACACTTGGAGAATTTCGCATACAGCTTTTCTCGGCGAAGCAACTCCAACACTTGTCGCAGATGCACTTCATGTTCAGCTTGGCTTCGCGAATACACCAAAATATCATCTATAAATACGATCACCGAGGTATCAAGGAACGGTCGACACACCCGGTTCATGAGATCCATGAATACGGCTGGAGCATTGGTTAATCCAAAAGGCATCACCAAAAACTCATAATGACCGTATCGCGTTCGGAAAGCTGTCTTCGGAATGTCAGATTCTCTTATCTTCAGCTGGTGATATCCTGACCTCAGGTCAATCTTGGAAAAATATGACGCGCCTTGCAGTTGGTCAAACAAGTCGTCTATTCTGGGTAGCGGGTACTTGTTCTTCACCGTGATCTTGTTTAATTCCCGATAGTCAATACACATGCGCATCGACCCATCTTTCTTCTTAACAAACAAGATAGGGGCTCCCCAAGGCGATGTACTCGGTCTGATAAAACCTCTGTCTAGTAGTTCCTCCAGTTGCTTCCGCAGTTCCACCATCTCTGAAGGTGCTAAACGGTATGGAGCTCGGGCAACAGGTGCAGCTCCCGGAACTAATTCAATCGTGAACTCAACCTGTCGATCTGGTGGCAACCCTGGAAGTTCGTCTGGAAACACATCTGGGAACTCGTTCACCACGTTCACATTCGCTACCCCTACTTTAATCGGTTGAGCCACCGATACATAAGCTAGATAAGACATCCCTCCTTTACTGATACAGCTTCGAGCTTGAGCAAAGGAAATGACTGGCATTCACAATCGAGGTCGTTCACCCTGAATCTTTATCCATTCTCCATCCGGTGTTAACACTGTGATGTTTTTATTTCTGCAATCCATGTTAGCATAATTCGTTGCTAACCAATCCATTCCCACAATCACACCAAATTCATTGGTAGTCATCGGCTTCAAATCTATAGGGAAAACGGTCCCGTAGATTTTAAGCTGACAACCTTCCAGATGTTCAGAAACCCAAACATATCGGCCGTCCGCTATAGCCACTTCCAAGCTTTCATCCATTGGGGTTAACGGTACATTAAGGCGAGGCAACAAAGATTCCGATACAAAACAGTGTGTAGCCCCCGGATCAAAAATAACATATACAGGTATGGAATTAAGAGTGAAGATACGTGTCACCACGTCTGTTTTCTCACGGGCTTCCTCCACAGTCATCTGGAAAGCTCGCGAGGCCACTGGTCGTCCCCTGTTCTTCAGCTCTTCTTTCTTTCCCACTTGATCATCCCTGGGTCTTTCACTGTATGCTCCAGATTTCAGTTGGGGACAGTTCAGGCGAAGATGATCCGTGGCTCCACATTGGTAACATCTACGCTCCGCCCGACAGTTAATGGCTTCATGTCCCGGTTTTCCACAGTTTCGACAATTCACAGGTGTAGTATTAACCTGACAACTTCCAAAGTGCCTTTTTCTACACTTCTCACACCACTTTCCTTCGTCCTTCTGGCTTTTTCCCCTAGACCCGGATTGTTGCGACTTTTTCTGAGGCGTCCAACCTTGGTCTTCTGCCTTTCGTTTCGTTTCAACAACTTTCTTTTCGTTTTCTTGTCGCTTTAATTCTGTTTCTCTTTCTGTGGCCCGATCCACCACTTGCTGGAAAGTAGGTAATTTCAACGGTTGCACGATTTCCCTGATTCGGGTCGTCAACCCCCAGACATATTTATCGATCTTTCTCTTTTCAGTATAGATGTGGTGTTCCGTAAACCTAGCTTTCTCCAAAAAGCTAAGAGTATATTCCTGAACAGATCGGGAACCCTGTTCCAGGTGTAGGAATTCATCCTCCAATTGCTTTATTGCTACTTCAGAACAGTATTCTTCATTGAACTTATTCTTGAACTGTTCCCACGGTACTGATTCGGTTGGATCAAGATTCAAAGACTTGTAATAAATCTGCCACCAGTGTAGTGCACCGCTGGTGAGTTGGTTCGTGGCAAATTCTACTTTATCGTCATCCGCACATTTGCTTACTCGGAACAGTTTCTCGATATGCATGATCCATTCCATAGCTTTGACTAGATCATCTGTCCCCGAGAATTCCTTTGGTTTACAACCAAGGAAGGATTTATACGTACACCCAACTTTCTTTATCGAGGCTTCCCCACCTTGAGTTTCTTTTACTGCCCGGGCACGACTTTCTCCCTGGCTTTCATCTTCCGGCTGCCTGTCATGAACACTTTTTGCAGCCTCTTCAGTAGGATCAGGATTGGCACTCGGATTAGGATTGCCACTCGGGTTGGGGTTATTCGTTAATGCAGGCATCATTTGCCTAACCACTTCTTCCACTATCGTCCGAATATCAGGTGGATTTTGTCCCACCGGTTCCCGTGCTGGTGCTCTTCGCCCAACAGAGCCGCGTGACCTAGCTGGTCCACTTCTTGCAGTTCCACGCGAATTCGCACCAGTGGGATTGCTTCGTGTATTTCTCATACTTCAAAATTTTAGCAAACCGTTAGATTACATATATAATAACAAACTTATATATCTAACAGTCCATTTGTCGGTTTTTCTCTCAAGGTTTAAGTCCAGGAATCTAATCTAAGACACCTAGTTCACTTAAACCACGGCTCTGATACCAACTTGTAACACCCGACTTATTAACAAAAACACCCCAAAAATTTTCATTTTTCAAACCAAATATTTTTCAAATAAAACCATCAGTACGGGGTATCAGTTAACAAAACACGAGTACAAGTGTATCACGAAGTACAATACATAAATATTATACATTCTTCTAGCCGGGATTTCACTTCAAATTCTAAATCATCAGTCACGGACTTTGTCTTTTCCTTTAACAGGGTCACGCTCACCTGCAGGGACATATCAAATAAACTGTGAGCTATAAAGCCCAATGAGTAATCAAGCAATTAAACAAGCATATATAAGAGAATAACAACAATTAAACTCTTAAACAATTTATGTCCCAAAAGTCATGGTCATTGCTGACCGCACCATATATCATAGCCATAAGGCCGCACCAAAATATCATAGCCCGAAGGCCGCACCAAAATCATAGCCCGAAGGCCGCACCGAAATCATAGCCCGAAGGCCGCACCGAAATATCATAGCCCGAAGGCCGCACCGAAATATCATAGCCCGAAGGCCGCACCGAAATATCATAGCCCGAAGGCCGCACCGAAATATCATATATGATATAAGTGAGATTACTCACCTGAAGGTTTGCTACAACTAGCGTTTGTTGTTCCTTGCCTTGAAATGAAATCCGTAGGATTTTGTCCCGTACCTATAATTCCATTTATTATCAAAATGATTATAGGTCAATAACCATTCCAATTAACTCTAATACAATAGAGTTCAATATAATATCGTTATAAACAATGCCTAGTTAATAAACTTTCCGTTTACTAACTTTATATGAATTTTACTATTCACCGAGGCATTCGGATCGGTCTACAGTGCCCCCGAGGGGTCGAAAACTCGATATAAAAATTTTCCCAAACTTTCAGACCATAACGAGCCTACGGTTCAAATTTGAGCTAAATCGGACAAGCCAAGCAAAAGTTAGCATTTTTGATCCCCTGCCTGGCCTCTGCTTGGAGGCGCACTGCGCCAGGATAAGGGCGCACTGCGCCTGGGCGCACCCCGCCTGGCTCCTGGGCGCACCGCGCCTGGCGCCAGCGCAGGTCCCCTGGCCAGTCGCGATTTATGCACTGTAGCTTGCAGTTTTGGTCCATTAAGTCCTTATTTCTGTTCTTAATCGTTTGGGGTTTGTTCCTAGGCTAAAACCTTACATTTTAACAAGGTTTTTAACCCCCAAAACACCCTCAATCAATCATATGAAGAATTAGGGTTCTTAGTTCTAACAACCCCAAATCTTCAAATCCATCCAAAATAACAATCTACTTCCATTTTCTTTGGTTAAGTCTTTATTAGAATGACTTAATGGAAGTATTACATCAATCTTAACACCCAATCATAACTGTAATTGCAGTTTTTGAGTTCTACAAAACTCATCAAGAACAACTAGTCAAGAGTTTGGAAACTTACCTCTAAACTTCCAATTATACCCTTGTAAATGCTATAATCCAACTTGCAAGTTCCAAGCCTTCAAGAACCTTCAATCCTCTGCAGAAATCAGCTCCTAGAACACTCCCGTAACTCCCAAAATTCTGCACAAGTGTTTTCTTTTATACCTCCAAAGTTTGCATTTTTGGTCCTTGAAGTTCTAAGTCTTAAACTCTTGCCACCATTTACACAATTTATGACACAAATTCAGTTTATTATAACATTTTAAGTCCAAGACTTAAAATATTATTACAAAACAAGTCCTTTTCTGTCAAAAAGACCAAATTACCCTTTTGAGGTAAAATGACCATTTTGCCCTTTTTATTATAATTATATAATAAACATGTTTTTGGCGTTACATTTGGTTTCTCAATCCTTTCCCACTTGCATTCCCGATTTGATATCCCATGGAGGAACTCCACCTCTCCGCAATTTGTTTCCAATAACATGATCCTGAACTTTCAATAATCAGGAGAATGAGGAGATGAGCAATTGATTGTGTAACACCCCATTTTCACAAAGCTTTTTAATGTTATGGTTTCCCTGAAAATCATGTCTATAAGACAGGAGTAACAAAATGTAGTTCAATAAAACATTTATTTTACATGTTTACAACCATGAGTGTTACAAATTCATACCAAATAAACCATAACAAGCAAGAAAATGACTAAACCATAAAACAAATTGATCTTAACTTCATGTATCATTCTAAACATATATAAATCGTTTCAACTTTCACATAAAACAACATTCATGAATATGAACTTTAGAAACCATCTGTTAATTCATTTAGGCATAAAATTTGTTTGCTATGTACTCAGAAAAATCCACATGTACTCACATTGTACTAGAGAAGAGTTATCTAAGTCTCTAAAGCACCCTTGCGCTTATCTTGATTGCCACAAACTTGATCACCACCTATTGAATCATATATAATACATACACATTAACACCTAAACATGATTTATTCCCCTATGAGAATTCCTCATAGCCAACTTAATCCGTTAAGACATTATAACCATTATTATGCATAACTAGTTGGAATCTAAGCCAACATCAATACTATAGCTACCCAATCATTCTTTTAATACAATTTATGATGTTACTACATCCCAATTTCAATATCCCCAACCAATCCATACTAGTAATTTATATTGTTACCAAGAAGTGTCCAAGAACTTTACTTTGATGTTCTTTGTCAATTTAACTTTCTAAAGATGCCTCTTTGCTCAACATATCATAATTATCATCACACAACCATAATCCATCCATAAAGTTTGCTCAATTTCATCAAAGGAATCTTCATTTAGGCGAACCAACTCAACTTGTAAGATTTCTTGATGTTAAAAGCCAAATAATTACTAACTAAGCATTATATAACCATTTGTAAACATAAACCACCATCAATTTCATGTTATCTCAAACTCCCAAAAATTAGGGTTCATGTTATAATTAATTTCATAAAGATTAAACTCAAATAAAACACATGAAAATGTTTCTTACCTTGCTAGGAGTATTTTGCACCCAAAAGCCCTTTGATTAACTTGAATTTGGTAGCTCAATTGAATCCAAACACATTCAAACACCAAGAACACACATAGTGTTTCTCGGGAGAGTTTTCTAGAGAAATAAGAAGAAAAATAACTGAAATGGTGCCTTTTCTCGTCCCTATGGTATTTGATCTTAGTGGAGAACACTTGTACACCTCTATAGGGAGTTAGGTGTCAAAAATGGGATGATTTGGCAACAACACGCACCTTCACGCGCTTAAAATCCATCCAGCGAGGAGCTCCATGCAGCCATCGCCAACTGAAGAGGAAATGTCACGCGGCCCGTAGACCACCTCAGAAAGTCCAGTTTTGGCTTGTCTAAATACGCGACCCGTGAAGCCTCTTCGTTATTCCTACTCGGCCCGCGTACCTCCCTTTCAACACTTGAAATTTTTTCCTAACTTTTCTCCATTCCGATGCAGTGTATCCCTGCTATCCCAAGATCATAACTTTATCATATTTTATCAAATTTCTACAAACCATATATGTATAGAAAGTTAAAAATGAGAACTACAACTTATTTTTACTACGGATGGCAATGGGCTGGTTTTGGGCCGGGTTTTGGTCATATCGTCCCCGTCCCTGTTTAGAAAACCCATCCCCGTCTCCGCTTAAAATACCGTGGGGATTTAATCAGGGGTCCCTATCAGGTAATCGGATAAAATAGCGGGTAATCAATATGCATGTTTAACTTAAACGATTAATTAAATGGATAATTTTCACCAAAGGGATAACTGTTACCGTTTATATTTAATCATAAATAAAAACTAAAAAGATCATATATTATTATAGTATAGCGGCCATATACTATAATTTTTCGGTTTTCCCTGTCCCCGTTTATCGTCCCCAAACCCAGCCCATTTATTTCAGTTTTCGTTTTTTTCCATCCCTAACTCTTACTGAAGTTCTTCTAGTTTTGGATATATTTTCCGATATTCTAGTCAAAACTTGATCATTCTCAATTTTTGGCAGTTTTGGCCCAACTTCAATCCTTCATGACTTATTCATTCTAAATCCAAACGCTTCTATTCTTTTCATGTGTTCTCATGTCTTTAAGAACTTCATTTTTCACAATGTGAGTATTTTCTCAATTTTCAATCTATCTTGAGTTATTCATTCATAAAATTACATAAAAATCATAATTTGCCTAACTAGCATTTCACTATTAAAATTTCATTCTTATATCCAAATATTGATTCTTTTAACACTACATTACTACAAGAACTTAATATAATTACTTAATGCACATAATCCATATAGACACTTATTTATACAATTTTTACTCTTTTCATGAAGTACTTAATAAGCGTCTTAATAACAACTTTTCATTACATCACCATCACATAGTTTTAACATAGTATAAACTTTTTAATTGTCACAAAATCCTAGAATTTAGGGTCCATAAAATTCTCACGATTAAGTGTAATTTGACCAAATAAAGTGTGGGAAATAAGTTAGTACCTTTATCCAAAACACCTTGCACCAAAAATCCCCTTGAAAAAAGCATTAAATCTTCACAAATCGCCACACATACTTGTTTCACCAAAAACACAAACACTAAGTTCTTGGAGAGTTTTGTAGTGTTTTGTAGTTAATATATTATTTTTAGGGTTAATGTCAAAAAAACTCAATCAATTACTGTTTTTGGTTTTAAATAGTCCCTAACATTATTTTTGGTCATTTTAAAGAACCAAACTTTCATTTTACCTGTTAAATAAGGGGAGCAACCCATTTGGGCCGGTTGCCTATGTTAGGTGGCGTCCACAAGGCATATTGGTTGACTGAAGTTGTCCACGTGGCATTTTTCTATTAAAAATATTTTTTTTAGTTTAAAACTTGTTTTTCAAAGCGAGATTCATTTCTGTTGACCAAACGACGGTATTTCAAAGCCACATCAGTTTCAAGTTTAGTTGATGAAGTCGACGACAAAGTTTCGAGTCATGATGTTGAAGTTTAAGAAATCGAAATTGAATGGGGAATTGAGTGAAAGTACTGAGTCGAAGGCATCTAGTTTTTCAAATTGCAAGAAAGAGCAAAAGAAATACGAGGAAAAACAAACGAAAAATCAAAACGGAGAGACGGAAGGTTCTGACAAGACGACGGTGAAATTTAAAGCTGGAAAATTCCCATCGTGTCTTTATTTAAGAGACGTAACAATTCAAAATCTCTAAACAAAGGACAAAACGATGACGAATAGGTTTCTACTTTTTCAGATGAGAAGAAATTTTAACAAGGAGGCGATGCAGAAGCAATTTCTAAACGGGAAAAGGAATCAATTTCAAAAGTTGCAGAACCCACCGTTAACTGATGAGTAACGCGAAAAGACTAAAAAAATGTAACTTACCGGCGGGACTCCGTGTTGTTTGCAAACATTTAGGTAAGTGTCGGTGCCCTTCTACGACGGTCGCCTTTGTAGAAGATGGTGCAAAAGGAGCATCAGAAATTATAACCATTCTCGTGGAACTACCAATTCTTTCATTTGGTACACAGGAGCGAAATTGCCTTTGAAAAAAAAAGGTTTTTAAACCCTAAAATATGAAAGTGAATATTCGGATGTTTATGTTCACTCCTAAAACTTTTTTTTTTCCAAACTTACATTCAAATTGATAGTTAGTAATTAGATAAATATGATTTGCCTCACTTGAATTCTCCAATCGGAATTTCTTTCTACCTTTTTCCTTTTCCGTCCTGTTTCTGCCATTGATTCCGGCTACTCTTCTTTAGTTTAGTCCTTCTTCATATTCACTTGTCTTTTTGCTCACCGTACCTTCGTAACTTCTGCACATCTATATTGTTGTTCCAAGAAGATTAAATTAAGAATTAACAAACAAAACATATTAAAAGAGAACGATGATTCCTGCAAAGAAATCAATTGGGTTTTGGGAGTTTCTTTTACGACGGCAGTGGTGTGAGTCAAGGAATAGAATATCAATGAGGGCTAAGTGGTTTGCCGATCTATTTTTCCCAGTGATGATGGTGAATGAGAAGATGAGATAAAAGAGAAATGGAGTGTTGTGAAGATAGTAGATTCAAGCGAAAAAACCGTGAAAATGAATTGGGAAGAAAATGAGACCGAGCAAACTTTATTAAATTTAAAAATAAGTTTTACACTAAGAAAATATTTTTAATAGAAAAATCCACGTGGATGCCATGTCAGCGCAAAATGGACCACTTCAGTCAACTAAAATACTATGTGGGTGCCACCTCACATAGGTAACTGGATCAAATGGTTGGATTCCCTTTTTTAACAAGTAAAATGAAAGTTTAATGACTTAGAAGACCTAAAAAAATGTTAAGGACCATTTAAAACCAAAAACAATACTTTGTTGGGTTTTGATGACATTAACCCTTATTTTTAATCCAGCCTTATCCCTCATTATGTCTGATATTTCCTAAGTAAATAAGTCAAACTCATTAAATGGACAAGTGGCATCTAAAAGCGTAACAATTGTCCAGTTTCACATTCACCACGTTGTGTCCAACATAAGAACGTGTAGCGTTCCTCAACGTGGCATATGGTTTATGCTTTATGCATCGTGTTACCTTACAAATATCCTTTTAACATTGTCCCATTATTATTCAACGAACGCGTCAAGTTACATCCTTGGACGCGATGCGTCTTCCAGAAGTTCCATTTTCTCCACACATCTACGAAAATTGTGCATCGCGTACAATGTTTACAAATTCGTACTTCACTAAATATCATCATTATAGCAACTTACTATTATCAAACAAATTCCCATTTTTTACAACTTTTCCAACTTTTGTCAACTTTCCAATTATTGACCATTTATACAGGAAACTCATATACAATGCTCAAAACACACACACACACACACACACATATATATATATATATATATATATATATATATATATATATATATATATATATATATATATATATATATATATGTGTGTGTGTGTGTGTGTGTGTGTGTGTGTGTGTATATATATATATATATATATATATATATATATATATATATATATATATATATATATATATATATATATATATATATATATATATATATATAATATAATATAACAACTTACTTACACATCATAACATCAAGTCAAGATCAAATTAATGCTAAATGACCAAATTACCCTTTTGGTCAAATTACTTCATAACATTGATTTTATCATGCCGTTTTACATAGTTCTTGTTCAAAAGTTACACAAAATTTCAAGTTATGACAATATATTTTCTTAATTAGTGCAATCCGACTAACAGACCACACTCCTTATGCTAAACTAAATACAATCTTAACATCATCTATTGAACATACCATCTGCTTTGGAGACAGGTTGTGTGCACTTAGAAGTTCGTTGATGTTAAAGGGTCAAATTTTTATATGGTTTGTCACCATCTATATGCTATAATTTAGCTGAGACAAATATGATTGCATCATGTTAATAGTTTTAGTCACAAACTATGATTTATTACTTAACCATTTTTAGGGTAGTTGGTATTAAAGTAATCGATTACACTTGTTAGGTGAATATATGTTATTGTATAATATTTAATTGGTTTGCATTTTTAGCATTGTGTGTTTGATACTTTGTAGGGATTGAACATTTTGTAAAAGTAGTCGCTTGAATAATATCGATATCTATATTTATATCTCTCATTCAGGGTGGGTGGTTTGGATTGTCACAAAATGGTTTTCATGCATATTTTACAGTTTATGGATCCATTTTATATGAAAAATGTAATATAATTTCTTTTTGTAGCTTTTAACTAAGTTGCATACTTTGAAGCTGATCCCTCCATTAGACCCTTCAATTATTTTGTTAATATTTTTAATAGAGATTTTATTACATAGTCTTTTCATTTTGTTTTGGTTTAAAAATTCATTATCTTATTAGACTTTATGTCACACTCTTTTAATTCAATATACATAGCTAGGTTGCACGTTGCGCGAATACATATAAAAGTATCACCAATAGAGTTATGTCTAGAAGTCGAGACTTAACCGGATGATCTTTCAGTAGATAGAGAATTATTATTAACAATTTTGGGCACTACTTCATAGCCTAGTATATGGTGATTATGTTACGTCTGACTAAACATAGACTGGATTTGTCTTGTATTTAATAACACACATGAGTGTTTGTATTTATATTGTATCTTTTGTGTTGGGATTGCTTCCATATCATGACTGTTCACCTTGTTATTAGAACATAGCACATGCGTCTCCGAGAATACATCGCCAAAAATGAGTCGAAAATTTGGAGATGTTACAGATCAGTAGCTACAAATTATTCGATGACTATTGATGGGATTAGTAGTTGTAGTTATTGATCAAATCAATTTGCTACTAAGTAGTAGATCTAGAGCAACTATTGATGGCATGAGTAGCTAGTGTTGATGTCCAAAACTACCTAAATTTGTCCCATAATTGTCATTTGTGGTATTTGGTTTGGGTGTGATTATGGGTATATATACCAACATTTTGGAGCTAGGTTCCATTCATTACATAAAGCACAAACTTAGCTCTCTTGAATAGGACTTCGTTTTGTTGCCAAAACTCGAAGTGGTCAATCCTCAAACTAATCTCGTGAGATCAGGTGATAAGGGTCGAAATAGGTAAAGAGTCACACTATCCTTCGAGATCCAAGTTTTGATTATCACACATTTTACCCCATTACGTATAACCCCATTTCCAAAAAAATAAAAGAAAAAAAATCAATTCCGTTTCAAAACTTAATTTTGTTAACAATTAGTAATAGTACTATATAAACCACTCTAATTATCTCTACAATTTCGAACATATCCCACGAGTCGTCGACCCCGCATAAAATTTCCCGGTGGTCAAATGCCAAGGTGGTAGCAACGCAATCGCTGCAGCCATTTCTGCAGCATCATCAGCCGAATGCTTGCCCTTGCCATCCGTCATGGCTGTTTGAGTGAACCCTGGACAGAAACAATTCACACTCACCACACCTTCATACCTCCGTGCCAAAACCTGAGAATATGCATTCAACGCAAGCTTCGCCACCGAATAATCCGTCCATATCTCCGGCCACCCTTGTGTCCTCCACCTTCCTTCTTTCACATCTTTAAGAAACCCATTCACCACCAAATCTATCCGATCTTCGCTCAATCTTTCTTTATCGCCTAGTATTGCCTTCATTTGTGGGTTATTTAGTTTCTGTATTAAACAAACGAATCATTTAATTAAGGCTTAATGGGATAGATTAATTAAAATAATTAGTTACGTACATCTAATGTGCCAAGTCGGGAGCTCATATTAAGGATGCGGCTCATGGAAGGTGAATTACGAAATAAAGGTAAGATGGCTTCGGTAAACTGTTTTGATCCATAGTAATTAGTGTTAATCACGGTTTCAGCATGGTCCATCGAGTTTTCATTCATTGCATTGAAACAAACGGCTGCATTGTTCACCTGTACAAATATTGGTAATTAGTACAGATTCTATGAATATCAACAAGACGTAAGATTACATAATTTAAAATGAATGATTCTTTTTAAGATAACGTACAATGTGTTTGGGAATCTAAACAAACATTGGATCCATTATATATATGGAACTACAACAAGTTTTTTGTAATGGGTGTGTCTCCATTTTTGGTAATTCAAACAAGATAGTTAGGTGTAGTTATCAGAAATTTAAAACTAATTAATAATAACAAATTTTGTTGTGAAAGTTCTTAAACTCCTTGAGATCTGGTTATTTTCACCAAGGGTGTGCAAGAAAACAAAACCTAAACCACTTTCAAAACCGACAGTATGGATTTTATATTTTAGAAAAAACATTTTTTTAGGTTTGGTTTTGGTTTTTATATATAGAATACAGAAAAACATACCTGAAATAACTAATATGACATCATTTTATGCGTTTGTTTAATTGATTATCTATTTTTAGTTAAAACTAAAATAATTAACATGCATTCATGACTTTCTATTGAAAATACATTTGTTTAGGTCATCCTGTATCAATTTTTTGGTATATAACTTGTTTTTGTCAAATTTTGTTATCAGGGTTATTATATAAACACACAAAGAAAAAGATAAATATAAAATAAAAGATTTGTTTTCAAAAGTTAAATGCAGACGCTTTGGTTCAGTTCTGATCCTGAGCACACTGACACTAATTAACTTTCACCTTAAAAATTCAAAAATTTGGAATCAATTTTGACGACGATCATTAAAAATCAAATCATATTAGTAATATTTGCAGCACATTTAAACATTAGAAGTTTTTCTTTTCTTTTCTTTTTTAATAAAGACTCTCAAAACCAAATCTTAGGGTCGGATTTGGACTGGTGACTTCCATTTTATCATGAAAAAAAGCTTCAACTTCGTATCCCAAAAGCACAACCACATTGAAATGAAGAGTACTCACTAAAATATCGAAGGCATCGAATCTGGATCGAAACCAAGAAACAAAAGAGCGAATGGAGGCTGGATCGGATATGTCAAGCTGACAGAAACGAACATGATGATGAAGTCCCAGAACTTTAAGCGAATCCATGGCCTGTAAACCTCTGGATTGATCACGTGCTGTTAAAACAACTGTTAACCCCAACTCAGCAAACCGTTTGACCAATGCGTACCCGATACCCTTATTTGCTCCAGTGACAATGGCTACTGAGTCCTCCGACCACCATCTTGCGGTGGTTGTTGGGTGGGAAACCGGCGGTTGCTGCTGTGTAGTCGATGATACCATGGCGGAGGCAGATGGGAATGTGGGAGCAAATATATGCAACGGAAATGGCTACAAATGTCAAACTTAATAAACGTCTATCTATCTATATATATTGAATCGGCTAGCATGTCATTGGATGGAACCTGTAATATGTTTGACAAATAATTAAAAGTTACTTGCTTGCAATAAATAATTCTCCTCGTGGGAGATACGAGTTATAATAATACTCCTGTAGGTTTACGTAGGTGATGGGCAAAAAATTGTGTTCCTCTCTCTCTCTCTCTCTCTCTCTCTATCTCTCTATCTCTATATATATATATATATATATATATATATATATATATATATATATATATATATATATATATATATATATATATATATATATATATATATATATATATATATATATATATATATATATATATATATATATATATATATATATATATATATATCTTATAATAAAAGAATCCTAAAATTGACACATGTCATCTTATTAGCAAATTCGACACATGTCAAGTTATTAGCATGCTAATGCCATCTGTCATCCTATTTGGAATCATTCTTATATTTCATACGTGTTTTGCTATTTCATTCAAAATTTGTCTTACATTCAAATCATATTAATTGTGGAAACGGTTGAAATAAATAAGGCATTCAAATCCCATTATATGCTAATCTCAATTTGTTCCTACAACTTTCATTCTTCGTAAACATTCAATTTGAAAACGGTTGAAATAAATAAGGCATTCAAATCCCATTATATGGTAATCTCAATTTGTTCCTATGACTTCCTTCCAAATTCTTCGTAAACATTCAATTTCAAATTGATTGTTTCCTAATCATTGCCACCAATCTCGGCCCTTATCTTTCTCCCATAACTCATGCGTCTCTTTATTGTTTTCAATTTGAAATTTCTCGATAACAACTAAAAAGCTGTAAGTTTCCATAATCCTCCATCATCTCCGATTCTGGTGTTTGACATGTTTGTCTAATCTACTTTGAACTTTGAAGATTTCGATCTTGTATTATCTCTCTGTTATGTGGTTTATATGTCTTTAAACTTATTAAGATGCAGTTTTAGGGCTTAGGAAACTTTAAATTGATGCATTCCATTGGAAACTGAAACTTTAACTATTGCGGTGGAAAAGCATTAGGTAATTTTACTTTTAATCATGAAATTCCTCTTTTTTTTTTTTTTTTTGTAATTCTTTACTCTTTGATTTTTCTGTTCACGGTTTACTCTTCAATTCGGAATTTTACTTTACTTGTGGTGGAAATGCCTTGCCATTTTATTCAGCTGTACGGATTCGAATTGCTAGAAAAGGATTGCTAAAGACTCACGAAAAGGTATTGATAATAATAACAATAATAAATATAGTTATTATATTGATGATGATGATGATGATGAAATGAAATACATCTTTTTTAGGTTACTAGGCTAGGAATTTGTGTAGAGGTGGTAAAGAATAAGTTAGCACCTGCTATGAAGAAGGCGGAATTGGAGATTGAATTTGGAAGAGGCATATCTCGTGCATTTGAGGTTCTTGAATTGGGTTGTGAACATGGGATTGTTTTGAAAGAAGGAAATTTTTACTTCATAGATGGAGATGTTGCCAATGGTAAGATGCAAGCGGAAACTTATTTGATTCAGAATGAAGGGATTTGTCAAACTCTAAGAAGACAGTTGAATCATATTAAATTTATTCCACTTATTTGTTGGCATTATTTGAATAAGAATAGAGCTTGATAGCTGATTCTTGATGATACCTACTAGGAGTTTGATGAAATACCTAAAAGGGGTCACGATGTCGCGGAACAATGGATAAGAGTGAAAGAGTTTTGGGGATATCCAAAATTCGGGACTTATCCATGTTGCTTTTATCCAAAATTCGGGACTTATCCATGTTGATTACAAAGAGTAAGTAGGTTTTTCTCTTCGAATGGATTAACAATGATCAGCACAACCACATGTAGTTGCGGCTGCCTACACTGGTGCCTGTGGCTGCCTACACTGGTGCCTATGATAAGTAAGCACTATTTATTTTGTCAAACTGCTATGCTCTTATTTTGTCAAACCTCTTATTGTAAAAGCCTGTTAACTATTTATAATTTCTCAATTAGTCCATCAATTATATATATTAACGTTTATTGATGTTCATGCATTTTTATTGAAGAATAAGAGGTAAGAAGTGTAGTAAAAATGAAATATCAAATTATCAATGAATCCAAGCATATCAATGGTAAGTTAAAAAAGGCGGTGGAGAATTATAGAAAAGGAACATTGGCCTAATGACCATTCACAAGTGAAAGGATTGAAGTTTTTCCACTCCAGGGTTATTATTTGTTTGGTTCCATAACTAGATTGTTGGAAAAAAACTACTAGAAAGAAAGAACACAGAACATCACTTGGAATTAAAGCCTCTCATATATATATATGACTACCTGTATTTAGTTGTACCTTTCCCAACCTGATTACAATTATATTTCTATTATGACATGTGAATGGGGAGTCGACTAGCTCGATGTTACGATATGATTTAAAAGCCTCAATGGTGAGACCTTATTAGCACTACTATTTCCTTGATTAGTTTATTAAAAATAATTACCTACATTGTTGTTCTAATACCATGGTTTTCAAAATCATTTAAGTATATTATTTATTTTTAGAAATTACTCATTATGATCAATTTGTTAATACTCATACATGATTTATAGTTTTCACATTTGTTTGTTCATGCATTATATTTATGTATTTTAAATCGTAAATCCGTGTAACACACGGGTTATAACCTAGTATATATATATATATATATATATATATATATATATATATATATATATATATATATATATATATATATATATATATATATATATATATATATATATATATATATATATATATATATATAATTTCAGGGATTTTTGTTGCAGTTACGTTTTCCCCATACATCCCTTCAAATCCTAATCCACTCCAGATTAGATACCATAAACCTCTCGATGCTTCATGGATTCTGGAGTAGCAATGCTTTTTAAAATTGTACCTTCTATCACTTGCTAACTACATCTTTTTGGGAGATGAAGGGTAACTTATACAATCTGTTATTGAATAGTTTGAATCTAAATTATAGACAAAAATAATTTAAATGATCTTTACCAGGAGCACAAAGGTCATACGAGCATGTATATTCATTATTCATTATATATCTTAGGATAAATTTCTTTTTGAGATTTTTTCTTTGAACCTCTTTTTTAATCTCTCAACAGGGTCTTCTGCTTCATGATATGCTCAGAACCAAAGATAGATGTGCAATTTTTCTGGTATGGTTTACACATCTTTGTTTAGTGGAGTTTGAGATGGAAAAAACCATGATCCAATTTTTTCTAAGTAAGACTTAAATAGATGATCATAATAGTAAAACAACAGTACTATTATAATAAAAACTACTAATAAATAATAATAACAATACCGTACATTATTAAATATCAATAATACTACCAAGATAAATAAACGGAACTTTTGAAAAGTTTTATTTATTAATATAGTAGTTGTTAACATATACAAATTTTTGAAGCACTTATGTATATATCTAAAATTACATGCTTTCATGATAATTTATAATTACCAATTTATATTCATAAAGATGAATAGATAATTTTTTGTTTTGTATTATTCTGAAACAAAGAAAATAAGTTATAATTTGTGATATAACATCAAATTTCAAAAGTTTTTTCAAACAACTGAATTCGGCACAAACTTTATACACTAAACTAGAAGATGAACATTGATTTCATATATATTGTAGCAACATTTTATTTTTTTAATTTATGTTCTTTTATAAATACTTTGAAACAAATATGATATTAATTTTAATGACATATGACTAATTAAAAACTATAACAGAAACAAACTAAAAGAACTAATATCTAAAAAAGAATTCAAAAACAGAAGTGACGAGAGTAAAAGAAAAGAGATGTGAAAGTTCAAGATATAGAGGTGCATACATCGTAACATTTTTTGTTTAACTTTGACAATACAGTATTTCAATAAAATATCAACATTTAATCTAACGATCACACATTTACCAATATCTATCAAATATTTTTATTATGATTTATTAGTTAGTATTTACAAATCATTTCTTACATTAATTATATATAACGATCACACATTTACCAATATCTATCAATTATACTATATACAAGTTGTTTGCAAATTTATAATTTACATAATTTTTATTATATAATTTATTTTAACATTTCAACCGTGTAATACACGGGTTTAAAACCTAGTATATATATATATATATATATATATATATATATATATATATATATATATATATATATATATATATATATATATATATATATATATATATATATATATATATATATATATATATATATATATATATATACATACTAATAAAGGAATCCAAATTTGCCACATGGCATTTTTCTACACCTTTTAATTGACACGTGGCATGTTGTGGTTCACCTTCAATTTACCATCCCGCTAAAAATGTATCTCAATTAATCTCAAAAATCAGCAAAAGATTGAGATTGAGAATTGAAATTTGAAAACGCGGCCCTTTAAGCGTGATTTGAGGATTTGATTCAAAATTTGAATACGGTTCCCTATTATTTCTCCCTTTTTTATGGAAACGCTACATTACCACCACCACCATAAGTCGCCATTCTCTCACATGTCTCTCTCTCTCACGACTCACATAGTGAAGAACTCGACCAAAGAAATTAAGCTTGATCTGTAATTTTTTTCTCAGCCACGCCTAAAGGTTACTGGATGTGCTTTTTACAACCATCGATTATGCTTTTCGTTTAACAGGTTCGCCCTTTTGTTTCACTTGTTCACAAGTTTGATTTTTATAGGTTCGAACTTGGTTTTTTATTCACCATCATCACTCGAAAATCCTTTTTGTTTCACAGGGAACAACCTTGAATCTTCTGTCAAAACCAATTTTGTACATATCAAGAACTAAGCGGCCCAACACATATCGAGCAGGTATTCATACACATCAATATCTATTGCATCAAAGTATCCATGGATTCTGACTCTTGACTTTTCCGGCACCGCCACCACCAAAGCACCGTTGCTGTAACCACTTCCACCCCTCCCACTATAACAACTACCTTTCATCCCTATTATGAAAGTTAAAGATAAAGAAATCCAAAGCGACATAAATATTTGAATTCAGTTGAACAAGAAGGTCTATGCATTCTGTAATTGTACGTTTGGGTGCGAGGTCGTGCTCCACCATCTAGCTATGTTTTCTTTTTTGTGTGTTTGGTTTACTCAGATTCATCAAGGCACCATTTAATCTTTGCTCAGCATTGCAAAATACAGCCACGACATAAGTTTCTCATGTCTATATTCTATGATTTTTCATTGATTTTTGCTTTGTCCATATGTGATTACTTTCCCCTTGATCGATCAAGTCTGTGAGAGGGTAGATGCAGATTTTGGTAGAAACAGAACAACAAAGACCACCATTTCTTTTTCTCTAGGTAACTATGTTCCACAATGGTTTTTTATACTTCAATTTACGTTATTTTTTATTTAGGCATCACTTTTGGTTAGCTTTTTAAACTAAACAGACAAGCTTTAAAGTTGACATACAATGTTCACTTTAGTATATCTATTACATCTCTGGTTCGCCAATATTATGTTTCATTCAAAAATTTTGGAATCCAAAATTTGTTTTCTTAAAATGTCTATTTTTAGGATATGAAACCCAGTATATGCCAACAAATGAAATTGGTTTTTACTCTTCATGTTGATTTATTTGTATCTGCTTGGTTAAATGATTAAGTTGACTTGCTAATTCTACTTTTTTATTATGACAAGTTTACTCATGAATGATTATAATTATTTTGGATTATAACATGTTTACTCACAAATGATTATAGTTATTTTGGATTAAAACATGACTGATAAGGATGCAATCATATATGCTGTTATTGGTGGTGTCTTGAAATGTAAACCGGTTGTTACTACAAGTTATGACTTATGACTAATAATTATTTGTCTAATATGTGTTTTGGGAATAAAGAAAAGTGAGTTTGCTATAATGAATGAAATTAACTCTCATTATTGGCAGTTGTTTTGGTTGATAATGGGAGGCCAGACATGTTGACACTATTGCCAAGAGGTTTTCAGATTTGACCATGGCATATGGGGGAAAAGTCAAAGCTATTGTTGCTACGGTCATTGTAAGTCCAATTATGATTTACAAAGTTGCAACATTACAAAGCTTTCACATTTATTTACCGTATTAGCCTTTTTTAATGAGCTAATTATAGAAAGTAGCAAAATACTCTGTCTTTTTACCAAAATATACAATGAACTTTAGTGTGTATGTTGTGTCTGGTATGTTTATGTGTCTCTTTTTTATTAAATGAGCTAATTATTTGGTCATTTATAGTTAAGGTGTTTATTGTTTTTCATCCTATTTCTATTTTTGAGTAACTTTATTTCTCTTATACAAACCATTTACAATAAGTGTCCTTATTGGGAAATTGTTTTTTTGTAGTGGGATTCTTGAGGAGAACGAATATTAATTTCCAATAGGAGTATTGGGAATCGTGTGTTGCCCTTATTGTTAGGGAGATGGATTAAGCTTCTCTTTTAGTTGGTTCATGGTACATTCTGTTCCTAATTCAGATTGTGACTTACTTCCATATATTTGTTTAAATGCAAGATATACTTGTTTGTGTAATGTCCGCTGTATATTAAATAAAATGTTTTTATTAGTCAATCGTGTAACACACGGGTTTATAAACTAGTATATATATATATATATATATATATATATATATATATATATATATATATATATATATATATATATATATATAGGGGAGGGTTCCATTGAGAATGGAAAAGAGGTTGAGAATGCGAGAATGAATCTGGGCCGTTAGATGCACCAGCGCTGACGCGCGCGCTCTAGACGACGAGATGGGTTTATTTTTTCGTATATGATTTATTCATATATGAATGTGTATATTTATATATGAATGTGTATATTCATATATGAATGCGAGAATGAATTTGGGTTACTAGATGCGTCAGCGCTGACGCGTCGTTCTACGACGACGGGATGGTTTAATTTTCTCGTATATGATTTATTCATATATGAATGTATATATTCATATATGATTATTCATATATCATATATGAATAATCATATATGATTATTCATATTCATATATGAATAAACATATATGAATAATCATTTTTGTAATATGGTTGTGGTGGTCGGAATGGTGGTAGATGGTGGCGATGATGATGGTGATGGCAATAAAGGGTGGCGGTGATGGTGCTGATGGTGGCGGCGGTGTTAGTGGGGTGGTGGTGTTGGTGGACATGGGTGGTGACGAAGGTGGTGGTGGCGGCGGTGATGGAGGTGGTGGTGGTGGCGGTGGGTGGTGGTAGCGGTGGTGGAGGTGGTGGTAAAGGTGGTAGCGGCAGTGGTGGTCGAGATGGTGATAGAGGCAGTAGAGTTGACAGTAGCGGTGGTGGTGGTTGGTGGCGGTGGCGGCGGCGGCAGGGAAGGTGGCGGCGACAGGAGTAGTAGTGGTGGCGACGACGGTGGTGGTGTCGCAGGTGGTGCAGGTGGAAGTGGTGGTGAAAATCATATGTGCAAACACTAGAGCGGCAAGATAAAAATATGTGGCCCATATTCATTCTCGCATTCTCAACCTTATTTTCATTCTCAATGGAACCTACTTATATATATATATATATATATATATATATATATATATATATATATATATATATATATATATATATATATATATATATATATATATATATATATATATATAAAGTACTCTTTAAGATTGCATACACGTGAGAAGAGATCAAGGGAGAATATACCAGAGTCTAATTAATATACTTATATATTTTATTCTTAATTTTGATTGTGAAATTTCATCCCATGATGTAATTAAAAGAGGTAAGAGTAGGGGATTCATCTTTCTCAAGTTATGGTTAAAGGAGTGTTTGGATACGCTTTTGAAGTTGAAGTAAATTTTTTACTATTGGCTTTTTTACCTTTTTAAATCCAATAAAACAATTGTTTGAGCTTTTTAAATGGACATTTTTTATAACATAGTAAGAACATCTACGATAAGATAGTTTTTCACAAAGCTTTTTGTGCTTTTTGGTGCCACATCATCAACGAATCACAAGAGCTTTTTCACCAACTATTGAAAAGATTTTTCACTTAAGCTGTTTTTTATCTAACAATATCAATCACACATTTTAAATAATTTTATATAAAATAATCTACTAAAATAGTTTTTTTGTGAAAAATCTTTAGTTGTAGAGCTTGCTAATTAGCAAGCTATTTAAAAAAATATTAGTTTTGAAAAAGTCTTCACTATAGCTTTTAAAAAATGGGAGAACTTTTTAATTGAAAAGGCTTTAAAAAAGCTCCTATTGTAGATGCTTTAAGGCTATGTTTAGTGTGTCTTAACTGATTTATTTTTCGAACTTCCTTGGGTTATAATGTTTGAAAAGTTAAAATGTGGATTATAAGCGCTAGATTTAAAAAAAAAATTTAAAACAACAATTCAACTAATTAGCTGTTATTTTTGTTTACTTTTCTCAAGTATACCTTCAATCATTAGAAAAAAAAAACTCATTTTTCCATGTTCATTTTTTATGACATTTTAATTTCACAGCTAGTGTTTATCAGTCAGTTTTTGCCAAATATTATTTTTTATGAGTCAACTTATCGGTTTTAACTAGCTTTAATTTCAGCCAATCTTTCAAAAACAAATCATAATACTTGTATGTTGTTTTAGACAGTAGTATTCACATGTTGTTATTATAAAAGTTTATAACTTTTGATTGTGTAGTTGAATTTATTAAGGTTTTAAGCTTATATAGGTCGGATTCATTGACTAAATTTTAATGATATCTCACTATTTTAAAGTATCGAAGCATTAAAGAATTTCACAAATATATTCGAATTTCAATTGTCTGACTTTAAACAACATGCCACCTAATAAAAGCGTCCTCTCTTACATCTGGTTTGCATTAGCGGTCCCAAGCGTCTCATCGCTGTCAACCTTTTCATAAAACTTGTCAACAGAAAATCTTATCTCATACAAGAATATGTCTTATAAAATGTAAATACTACTGTCTAAAACAACATACAAGTATTATGATTCCTCAAAAACATACATCAATTTTACTCATTGCAAATCTTACTCATATAAAGATTTTGTTAGAAGTAAACTCGCGTCTATACTAATAAGTACAATCTTACAAACAAGTTAACAATTGGAATTAAAAAGGTATAAAGTGTGAAGTCAAAGAGTGGAAAGTATGTAAGTGTACTAATTAAACAATGAGATTGTTGCTAGGTATTCTAGAGAGTTGGCATGTTGGAACACGCTAATGTACGTTATTAATAAATAATATGGTTTAGGCTTCGTAGCTATATCGGAAAGGGATAAAGAGATAATGACCTAATATTATATATAATTTAACATCATTGTTAATAAAGTATATTCGTTGTATCATTGTTTTATCTCTCACATTAATCAAGGTAACGAGGGAAATTGGGCATGCTTCCTTTATCCAAGCTTTAGAATCCGGATAACATGGATGTAACCTAGATTTGAACGAATGATACACCATGAATAAATTGAATACATTTTTTTGACATACTGTAATTAATATAAGTGTCACTTATTTGATTATGTGTATATGGATGACAAACGAATATAGTTAACTTGCGGCATTGTTTCATATAAACGTTATCTGTGATTTATAAAAATATGTTATCTAGAATATAAATTAATCGAAATACAATTTACATGTATATATTTGTCTTTCATATTTTAATAAAATTTCGTTTGCTTTTGGTAAGTTGTAATATTAAATATACATAAAGAAGGTCTTTATAATATTTGTGAAATGGGAATCATCGAGTTAGAAGGCGCCAAATATGAACATGAGCCCCGAGTTTGGAAGCCGCAAGTGCCTGTGCATGCACATGAGTCTCCATTCGTATTAGAATTTAATCAATTTATAAATGGTCGCAACGTGTGTTAATCAATAAATTAACTCTAATTAATTCCTTTAAACCCTAACCCTAATCTTAATCTATTAAGTATTAACCCTAACGTCAACACCGGATTTGCTTTTTATTCTTGCCTTTTTGACATCTCGATGAGAGACATGGAATAATGGGATGTTCTGTTTTTATAACAAGTTGTTCATGAAACTTTAATTTAAATCAAGTTAGACGTAAAAACAATAAAGTACATTTGTTATTTTTCTTCTCACTAAGATGCCGTTTTCTTTTTAAAACCCAATTCCATCAGCTGCAATTGAGAAAAATGACTGAAAACATTATAATTCTACTTAATGAATAACACACAACTACAAGTTATCCCTATGCATGAATTTGAGTGTAATCCCATAACAAATAACTCATTAACCGGTTCAAGTGACTTTTCAGGCAAGGTTAGTTAATATGCAATATTACATACTATTCCGGTAGTTGCATTGTAGGAAACAGATGTATAGAGACTAATCTATTTTAAAGGAACCGTGTCAAAAACAAGCTCAACTACATTTAGTTTTACTTTCTAGAAGAAATATATTATGCTAATGATATATGACTTGTTTTTCTTAAAACATGCCTTCATTAAGCTAGATTATTACAAGAATGAAAAATAGTAAGAGTGTCCTAAGAGAGGACTCCAAATAATTAAGTTAGTAAATAGGAATTTTATGAAATTCAAACCTTAAGAGTTGATTTTAGAAAGTAAAAAGAAAAATCCGGAACATATAGCCTTATTGTTTGGAAGTTTTGACTTAATTGACCATCAAAGTCTCGATTTGTCTCCATTTAGCCTCCAAAGTTTTAATTGTGCTAAATAGGCCATTAAAGTCATGATTTTTTTCATTTACCTCTTGTTACCCAAAGCTTCAAGTTAGCATGTTTCTAAGTTGGCCAGGAACCTACCTTGGTTTAAATTACTTAAACACCTAGGAATGATGCCATCTTGTGTTTGGAAGCTCCTTAAATGAGTCGTTTGTCTATTTCCCTCTTCATTCAAACCGATTTTGAACCTATGATCGTACTCACTCTCCAAAAAAGAAGTGATGCCAATGAGATCTTCTCATACTTCAGGGACCATATGTAGGCAAGAAGTATAAAGTGTGATTGTGGTTATGCAGTCAAAATGAAGACCTTCTGGACAAATTTGAACCCTTTCAGGATGTTCATGACTTGCCTTAACTCATTGGTAAGTTCATATCGCTTAAATCAGTAGGTCTTTTTTCCTCTACTTCTTTAATGGAAATTATCATTCTTCATGTAAGACAAAAGATACTACCTTGATTAATTTAAGTGGGTTGATCTTGAGCTACTCTGCAAGTAATACAAAATATGTTTTAAGAACCTGCATAGAAACTACATGACTGCCATTGCGGTGTAAAATTTGAGCAAAAGGAGATGGAAGCATATTTTTAGGAGGAAAGGGATAAAATGAAGCAGAACTTGAATCAAAGCATGCTTTTGAATGTACATCTTATCGTGGTGATTGTGTTTTTGGTTTGTTGTATATGCATTTTCAAATAAAAACATTTCAATGTATGGTTCTACTAGTAATGTGTGTTGGTGATTTTATTTAATGTATGCTTATAGTGAAATGGAATATTGACAATGAGAGACGTTATTAGGTAAGTAATTATTCATTTTAGGGCAAATTGCACAAAAACACTAAGTTCATATAAAAGTTCAATTTTGACATTGTGCGTCTTTTTTTTTCTAATTAAGTCACAGTATCTTTTCCCAATTAAGTTACTGTATTCTTTTTTCTATTTTGACACCAAGAAAGTGATGTCACAAAAAATGGCATGTAGTGATCATGTCATGTCAGCATCACGTCATTAAAGACTGACAAGTCATCATATCACGTCAGTCGACAACCGGGTAGATCGATCAAATGACCAACATTGAAACAAATTGAAAAATATTGTATTAAAATTGATTTTTTTTAAAAAAACCTAGTGTCTTAATTGAAAAAAAAAAATACAATGTCAAAATCGAACTTTTATGAAAACTTATTGTCTTTTTTAGAATTTGCTCTTATTGTTAAGGCAAAAACGGATTGTAGAAAACTTAATGGTTCATAGGATCCCAAGCTCTAAGCGGTTAAGAATCACACTTGATGATTTAGTGGTAATTTTTATTCTTGTCAAACACCCTAAATGCTTAACGATTCAGAAATTGCCTTTAAGAGGCTTACCAAAGTACCCCTTAGATGGTTAGGATGGCAAACCATCAAACACCTAGTCTGGTGTAAGCTTAAGTTTGAATGTTAGATGGACTTTTTGTAAAACATGGGATTCAAAACACAAAAAAGAATGTATCGATTAAGTTAAAAGTTATCACTATTAATATTATATGTTATTGAATGTTTTTAGGCATGTGTCATAATATAACTGTGTCTTCGAAGTGGAGAAAATTTTACGGCTTTTTAGGACTTAAAATATGAAGATATGATGATGGTGTCGTGGTGTTTGTGGTCCATGCAACATGGTCAAGAAATCACGACCTAGGAATATTCTTGTGCGTTTACATTTGTTACACATGTGAAATGGTCAAAGATTCTTTCACGGCCCAACATGCATAAAATAATATTTTCAATTAGTTTTAATTGGATAGGGTACAATCGTTATTTCGATCCAAATCGTGATTCAGTTTTTCAAAACTATTTATAAAGTGTATATTTCGAATGCATTTGTTGGAAACTTGAGTTATAGTTGAGACTTAACATCAACAGATACACACTTAAAAGTTAAAATCGTCGACTATTATTGGTTTATAATTATATATAAAAAAGCTAACGACATGAAATATAAATTGACATTTCTTAGTGATAACTTTTTTTTTTTTGTAACAAGTATCTTATTTTATTAGAGACATATAATATGGGCTCTTAAATATGAGTATTTAGAATATGTTATTGTAAAATATATAAAGTAAAGAATTGACCTTTTCTGGTGAGAACTTAATATGGTATACGAGTCTCGTATAGCATTATAGACATATACTATGGGCTTTTAAACGTGAGTATTTAACATATGGTTTTCAAAATAAAAATTAATTAAATCTGCATTACTTTTTATGTGAAGTTTGTCATATTCTCTCACATCTACTAAGAGACTTCAATCGGATAATAGTTATAGTTGTATATATTTTATTGCTTAAATAGATCATGGAAAACATTAACGAACACTTATTTTCTCTCTATTCTCTTTCGCTGGCCCCTCTTTGTTTTTAACATTTCACATGGTATATAATTTACAAGTGTTGAAATTATATTCTTGTAAGTTGTAACACCTGTTGTTTTAAAGAAATGTTTTGGTAAATGTCGTAATCTGCTAGAATTGGTTTAAAGAATATCACAACGAGCTTGGATTACCCTCGACTCATGTATATATGTTTTTCCAAATATGTAATTTCGATGCTATTTCCAAGGTTACACAAAATCAGATTTGGATAATCAAAAAATCGATATCCCTATTTTAGGCAAAATCAAATATACAAAAACATATAATACTTATTGTTCTATCTTTAAAAAAAACAATTTTGGACAAAAAATGTAAAGGAAAAACGATAGTTTTGAAAAACCGAAATCATATACGTATGGACATTTGACAACTGAATTTGGTTGAAATCACGGGAAATTTGTGTCTATTCCCAAAAGACATGTCAGTTGGTTTTGGCATTGGGAGGAAAACTAACAAATGGGTATATTTGTTACATATAGATATTATGGTGAGAGCGTTATTAGGGGCATTGTCTTTTGGACCTTATCAGGGGTGCTACCTCTTGGAATCCCACCAAGCACACTACATCAGGACACTCATATTCTTAATATCAATCAGTTTATGTGAGTATGTACTCCACACCTCTCAAGCTCACAATATATCTAAAACTAAGCTCATCGTGTCTTGAATTAATATTAAGCATGCTCAATGGGTAGACAATGTTAGGATCGAGACACTTAGCATACGAACACTAGACTCACACACTCAGCTCACAAATTAAGAACACCAGAATTTAACGTGGTTCGGTCTAATCTGACCTACATCCACCAGGTAACTAGGAATTTATATTCAACTACATTGTTGTGGTGTGGTACAATGGGTGAGTTATGCAGCCTTGTATTTATAGGCATGAGAATGTGAATGAAATTCAATATGAACAAGGAAGATATTGCCTTCAACAAAGGAGGCTACCAAATCTTCCTACCTTTGAAAATCTTCATTCAAACTTTCACCTAACAATATTTGACAAACCACAAGAGTGGCTTCACACTCAACAATCTCCCACTTGAAGCCACGGAACAATCTTCACCTGTGCTTCAACTGTGCATCTGTATTTCCGTAAACTCCTTCTTAGTTACCCCGACCTTCTCATCAATTAACCTGAAAGGCCCGTTAAAACTCCCAAGAGTTTCAACATGTTCGTCATGACTTGAACTGCCCTTGACCCGTTCTCTGTCCCTATCGGCTCCCACTGAAAACGAACTACCGAATCCTAGAACAATCTGAGAACAAACAGCAACACTCTCCATATTTAGCAAGTTATCAAAACCGGAGAGACTTTTACAGCTGAAAACTGGTTCTAAATCCATTGTCGTCCTGGACCTATGATTGAAACATGACCTATGCTCCCACTGTTGCAAAACCCTGCAACTGAAACAATACTCTGTGCTCTTATTGCCACAATATCCTTCGACTGATTTTTCTGAACCTTTCCATGCTCGTTCAACCTGAATCTTCCTTGTAGCTCTAGGCTTCCTACTTGCAAAAGGTCGCCCTCTTCTACCCATGAGATTCTGTGAACCGGACTTTGTTTCTCTTCTGAACTGGGACGGTCACTCCCTCAGACGGTAATCCGACCATATACATCGAACATTCATCGTTCACAAGTCTTACCTTTCCAAAGTCTCCAACTTTCAGATTCTGCAGTGCTTCACTGCTGTGGGTAGCATGAAATGAAGCACCAGAATTTTTGACCCAAGAGTCTTCACTGCCTTCCACTGAGTCCCAATGCATCAAACCCAGACACATTCTCAGAAGCAGAATTTCCTCTATTTGGACATCGACTCTAAAGAATGTCCATACCTCAACGTCATGAATAACACCGAACTTTCTGATCCCGTGATTACACCTAAGTCTGCTGACTTTCTAATCACTGTTGGATCTACCGAAAACGGATTTTTCTCTTAATTACTTGATCTGTTCATCCCATGATCTGTTCTTGAACCCCTGAAACTCTGATCATCGCTGGATTTGTCTGAACGTCTGATCTTCTGTAATTCTCTAATTTTCTCCTTTTACCAATACCACATCTTGAACTTTCTGACACATAAAGCCTTAATCTGCGTCTTCCACCAACTTTTCAATCTTCACTAAACGAAGCCTTGTCTGAACTTAACGATTGTTCTTCTAAACTCTGTTAAATAATCAACCTATTTAAACTACAGCGGAATACCGAATTGAGAATCAGAAACTGAAAATTTAAACTGAATCGATAAAACCTGACAAACGCTGTTGGCACTGGTTTTCGATTTCTTTAAATTTCTTCTTAGTGCAACTGTTCTTCACCGATTAAATAGAATTTTGATTCAACTGTTCTTGGCTCGTTATTTGCAAAATATAATCCCCACCCAAATTATTTTCTGGCTAAACTGCCCAAAACAAATGTTTAAGTGACTGTTTTGCGACTTTGACAAAGTTGAGGGACCAAACTGCAATTTTCCTGAAGTTCAGGGACTAAACCGCAATTTTCCCGAAGTCCAGGGACCAAACTACAATTTCTGGAACTTCAGGGACCTGTTTTGCAATTTTCTGAAAATCTGCTACAGTACAGCTACAGGAACCGCTACAGTGAACTGCTACAGTATCGTCTTCTCCGACGCTACAGTGTCGTCTTCTCCGGCGAAACTCCGGTGCTACAGTGTCGTCTTCTCCGGCGAACTGGTTTTTCCGGCCAATTTTCCGGCGAGTTTTAACCAACTTTGACCGGTGATTTGGAGGTCTTCCGACGCTCAAAAAATTCGAAAAAATATATTTTCGGAATCTGCGGAACGAGACCTTTCCAACGGCGTACACCAAAATCGTTTTTGAGACAAAAAAAATTCCGACCAAAAACAGAAAATCACCCTCTGGAGCCATACCAAAGCTCTGATACCACTTGTTAGGATCGAGACACTTAGCATACGAACACTAGACTCACACACTCAGCTCACAAATTAAGAACACCAGAATTTAACGTGGTTCGGTCTAATCTGACCTACATCCACCTGGTAACTAGGAATTTATATTCAACTACATTGTTGTGGTGTGGTACAATAGGTGAGTTATGCAGCCTTGTATTTATAGGCATGAGAATGTGAATGAAATTCAATATGAACAAGGAAGATATTGCCTTCAACAAAAGAGGCTACCAAATCTTCCTACCTTTGAAAATCTTCATTCATACTTTCACCTAACAATCTTTGACAAACCATAATAGTGGCTTCAGACTCAACAGACAACACTTAAATCATCAACACATGTTATTAAAGAATAAATTAAATAAACATATAGTGCATTAACAATAGAACTAGATAAAATTGCATGGTAACTATATATGTATTCTATCAAAAAAATATGTCTTCTTATATGGTCCTTGCACTTACATATCTATATTCCAAAGTTTCCATCATTAAGTGACACCTACCGACACATATATATTGCTCTAACCCAAGTCCTTGTGAACATTACTTATAACAAACACCACTCTATATGTAATTTTAAAATTTATATGAGTCCATGAGTTTGTTAAAACAAACTGGTTAACAAACATTCGGTAAATGGACATGCATAGTTGGACATTTCTAATTAATGGCTTTACAATCTTCCCGACGTGGTGAAGTATCTCCTACTACAAGACTCCTCACATTCAGTTTAATTAAACCATCGAGCGGCGAACTTGGTTATATTGATAACCAATGCACTCGGTAAAAATGAAAGTTACCCAATTAGTGTCCTAATCATGATGACTTTTTTCGGGAAGTTCGTTAATTTATACTTGATTTTGTAAGTTGACTAACTGTTAGTAAATCTGAATATTTTCTGAAACTGAGTCGGTATCTGCAGAACAAAGTTAGCAATAATCGAAGTGACCGAGGCTCGTGTTTAACACGATTCCCTTAAACAGATTTCTCGTTTGTTCCCCAGATACAACAGCCTAAACAAGAAGTACTGTCGCAGATAACACTTACCTGAAAACGTTTGCCGGAAGGTTGTATAAAGAGAAGAGGAGAAGATGAAGAGTTCAAGTGTATCGAGAATGAGAGTCAAAGACTGTTTATATACTAGTTTCTGTAACAATCGAAATTAAATGGATTACTTACGCGCATTAACTCACATTCAATGCATCAATACAAGTCCTTAAAGTTGACCAAAAAAATTTGTAAAAGTTTGATGAATTTAGCCTACGAAATCCAAATTTACACCCCCTACGCACATGTTGGTGTTGGAATAAAACCATACATAGAAGCTTGTAAATCTATTAAATATTTATGCTTATAAACTCACTAAGAGTTTACTTCTCATTCCTATGTGGGACACATTCTCACACCCATTTAATTTTGCTAACTTTCTTTCCAAATACCCAACTTTGAGTATCAGTATCTCATTCACACATACTCCGTTTTGACATATTATATATCGTCTCGAAGCTCTCATGGAGGAGAGTACTAACTCACTAAGAGTTAATAATTTATAGGGAGAATTGCGTCTATATCCTTATAAACTTTCATAATTACGTTTATATCCTTGTAAAAATGTCAAATTACATGTTTATAAAACATATAAACTCACATATATACCCAAATACTTAATTTAATTATTATTAATATTTTTAAAAATTAAAAAACAGTTTTAAGTTGATTTTTTATTATTAATTTTGGTTGAATTCATGTCGGATTTTGGAATTTAGACTCTCACTTTGTTTAATCGGTCGATATCTAATGTAGGATTATGGATTTGATACCTATTTTGAATCGATGGCAGCTCCAATCATGTAAGTTCGATATATTATCGACAAGCTTTTTGGAAGTAGCTATCAATAGACTGTAGATTTTTGTTGATAAAATAACTATCGATTATAGAACGATGACAGGTCCATGTCGAATTTTGAATTTGTGACCCAAACTTTATTCAATTAGTTGATATTTCAGCTACATCCAGATTTCTGTCGATATGTTCGAGATTTTTTAGAGAAGTGTAATATCGTAATGTTACAAGTTAATTAGTTTTTTTAATAATAATAAATGAATTTAAAGATACTCTTTAACTTTTAAAAATATTAATTATCTTTAAATTAAGGATTTTGGTATATTATGAGTTTATAGGTTTTATAAGGATATACATGTAATTTGAAGTTTTACAATGATATATGCGTAATAATAAAACCTTACAAGAATATAAACGAAATTCTCTCATTTTCTATTTTTCTTAATTTAAAAACATCCAAATTTTTGGATGCGCTTAAAGTATTCTAAATTTTGTTGCCACATATCTCTCAAAATTCTTGCATTTGACGATGACTATTGAGCAAAGCTACTCTCTCGGTTGCATCTTTTCCAAGAAGTCGGTATAAAAATAAATCATCACGTTTTGTAATCATTTACGTCAAAATATCATGTACCAAAAAAATACTGGTTTGTATATTTTTCTTTTCTTGTAAGCTAAAGGCATAAATGATATCTATTAAAAACGTAGGAGGGACCAAAACCAAATTATTATTATGAAATTTGTTGTCCAATCATTCATTAAGGCCTTATTTTATATATATATATATATATATATATATATATATATATATATATATATATATATATATATATATATATATATATTATATATATATATACAATTGTTGCCTCAATGAACAGTGCCATTTTAATTAATTACAATTTTTACCCCTGTAGTTTTACCACTTTAGTTTATTACAATTTTTACCCTTGTAGTTTTAATTTGTATACCCCTGTAGTTTTAATTTGTTGACTTCCTTAACCGCAGCAACGCGCGGCTCCTTTCCGCTCGTTAATTAACAAAACAGAGTCTGTAAGTACTTTTTACTATTCATTTTCTTTTGTTATTTTCAGAACAAAAAATACTAAATGAATATCATAGTATAATTGTTAAAACATTTAATACAAAATACAAATAGAATTCTATTTGAAATTAACAAATTTGATTCTGCTTATAACAAACTTTCAAATTTACGTTTTTTCCCCTCAACTAATATCGAATTAATTGTTTTCATCCATATTTATTATAAAGTTATATTAATAGTAATTTATAAGTTGCGATTTCGGTCCCTTATTATATCTTAAGGTTACAATTTTTGTCCCTTACATAATTTGTTTTTTGTCGAGCTGCGTTTTCCAATATACCGGGCTTCCGCAGCATCGCGTGGACGGTCCAAACCCTAGTTTTTTTAAACGATAAACGAAATATATATAAAAACAAAAGAAACAGAACAAAGTACAAGAAGGGATCAACGAGAGGCAAGATCGATCGAGTCACAACATATCTACATACGACTACAAGCAAATAAGAGAGGCTATATTCCACCGAACCCAATCAAGATTACATTTGCTACCCCTATGTTTAACCCATACACAAAAGATTTGATTTGGTCCACAACGCCTTGCGGAGACGACTGCTTATGGCCAAACACGTTATCATTTCGTGCTTTCCACAAGCTCCACAACATATCGAACATTATAATGAGCACCATCCGCCTTTTCTTTGGGCATCTTCCCCATTCGTTAACTGTGGACAAGAGATCCTCCAGTGTATTCAAACCTCCCAACCTTATCTCACACCAATGCGAGATACAATCCCACACACTTTTCGCAAAGCTGCATCCCACCAGGACATGATCACGGTCTTCCACCTCGAAGTTGCAACCGCCACACACCGCAATCGAGATGTTAACACCCATGTGGTTTAATGCATCCACTGTTGGGATACCCCCCACCGTGGCTCTCCAAATGAAACAATAACTTTGTATGGGACTTCCGTTGGCCAATCACTGATTTGAAGGATTAGATAAGATAATTTTAGCCGGTTCCTCATAGCTTTCATAGTGTACAAATTATCAGGAGACAATTCACATTTCCAAATATTTAAAACAACGTCTTTCTTGAAAATAGAGTTATAATCAAGCTTTTGTTTATGTAGTGCCTTACTCATACCAGGAATATTGTTCCACGCACCATGGAGTTTCTTATCAGGAGGTTTGTGCTCGAGCCCATGAATCCCCACAATCAAACGACTCCAAAGAGCCGACGGAGCTTGCCTTAATCTCCACCACCACTTAACCAATAATCCAATGTTAAGAGTTTCAGCGATCCCACACCAAGTCCACCTTTTTCTTTGGGAGCCACGACTTTATCCCACGAAACCCAACAAATCTTCATTTGTTCTTCGAATCTTCCCCATAAAAATCTCCTTCTTATTTTCTCAAGATGCCCAATAACACCATCCGGGGTCTTGAATAACGATAAGTAATAATTTGGAAGGTCGCCAAGAACTGCTTTAATGAGAGTCACTCGACCACCGAACGATAACATTTTCGCCTTCCATGTTGACAACTTTGAATTGAAGCGATCAATAATGGGTTTCCAATTTTTCTTTAGGTTCATGTTTGCCCCCACCAGAACCCCAAGATATTTGAATGGAAGAGATCCCGCCTCCCACCCAAGTATAAGAGCACTTATACCAATCTCACCTTGTGTAACGTTCACTCGATAAACTTTAGACTTGTGAAAATTAACTTTTAGCCCGGATACAACATAAAAACATCTGAGTATTCTAGCGAGGTTTTTCATATTATGTCGAGACCGTTCCCCAACGAATAGTGCATCGTCCGCATAGAATAAATGTGAAATAGATGGGTCACCACTCGAGATTTGCACCCCGTTATACCAGCCTTTCTCTTTTGCTGTCAACGATGATCTTCCAGGCTTACCACCTTATAGACAACTTGAGTTTGTGACCGATGTAATATCCGAGGCGAAGCCGGTAGCTCGACCACCTTACCGATTGGCACCTTCTGAGATGGAAGAATTAAAGAGACAATTTCAAGGGTTATTGGAACTTGGGTTTATTCGTCCGAGCTCGTCTCCGTGGGGTGCGCCTATATTGTTTGTGAAAAAGAATGACGGATCCATGAGGATGTGTATAGATTATCGAGAACTCAACAAGATCACGATAAAGAATCGTTATCCGTTACCGCGGATTGATGATTTATTCGATCAACTACACGGAGCCACGTATTTTTCGAAGATTGATTTGAGATCCGGTTATCATCAGTTGAGAGTACAAGAAGTTGATATTCCGAAGACAGCCTTTCGTACGAGATATGGCCATTACGAGTTCTTAGTCGTGTCGTTCGGTTTGACTAATGCTCCAGCCGCTTTTATGGATTTGATGAATCGGGTTTGTCCTCCCTACGCTCAGGTTGGATCAGGGGTTGTCCCGAAGGACCTCTAGTTGTAGCCTCCACTTGAGGCTTCAAATAAGTGGCTAACAACTCGTTAAGTGCTTTGGCTACCTCAGTCGCGATCATGGCTTGCATATTACTTTGTGTCTCGGGAGGTCGCTCTCCCTCGGGTTGATGCTCTTTACTCGAATCTCGTGATCCCGATTGATCTCTTGATGGATCACCTCGCTCTTTTTCTTTTCCAGTGCTCATTTCAACTGAAAAAGAAAACCAACTCATTTAGTAATCACCACCATAATACTCAATATGGTGTATAATCAACTCATTTAGTAATCACCACCATAATACTCAATATGGTGTATAATCAACTCATTTAGTAATCACCACGAGGGATAGCTACTCGTGACTCTTTGTGACTTCTCCACCTCATTGGTTTAAGTCTAAACCCATATCAAGGTTTAATTCATTTAAACCACGGCTCTGATACCAACTTGTAACGCCCGGTTTCTCATAAATGAATTACACCTTGATTTTATCACATTAATACAACATTAAAGGGTGTAACTCAAATTAACAAACGAGTAATACAAAGTTGTTACCAAAAGCATAGTTTAAGTCTAAAACTATTTACATTAGTATTTACAACTGTCATTCAAAAACCGGGTCAAATTACAAATTTTAAAACAACAACTAAGTTCAAGTCCAAGTCCATTCTATTCCAGCTATCCCTCTGAGACACGCTTCCCCCGATAGCCACTACCAAAACCTAACACAAACAAAAATAACAAACAATTTATGAGCTATGAAAGCTCAATGAGTAATTAAAGGTTAATTGGTTTGTATCATTCATCATCTCGTTTTAATCATGCTCAACGGACTATCTCAGTCCCGAGTGTGATATACACACTATAACTCTTTACTCCATATACTCAAAATTTGGTTTTACTCAACCAAATCAAAACATAGCCTACTTCTTATCTGTAAACAACATCACAATAAGGCATAATCATCTAATAAATAATTGCTCACCTGTTGTCAGGTTACTCTGTGGAATTCCTGAACCGCGTGTACCGTGCTCCTGTCTAGCCTTAGCTGTATCACAATATCTCGGGTCAAAACTTAATATTCAACAATCTCAATCATACTCAATATCAATAGCAATCAAGAATTTGAATCATAAGAGAGGGTTACAATCAAAAGATAGTAATACTATCCTAGCTGTAGCCTTCAATTTCGCCACTTTGACTCATATAACCTTAGAAATGCAACAAACAACTCTTTGCTAGCTCGGGTCTAATGATATAACTCTTTTACACTCACTAATCCAAACAATTTCACTCTAATACCAGTTAATTACAGGTGGTTCATCAAAACCACTTGGAATAATCTCAAATCCCATAATCCAACCGGCAAAACAAAGTCAAAATCGAAGGGAATTGCCTTTCAACAGTAAGGAATCAAATCCTAGCTTCAATTCCTGAATTATACACTTCAAATTCGAGTTTAGAGGTTGAAGATTAAGTTTCTAGGGTTTTTGGGAGGTTTTGGTCGAAGTTAGCTTTCCCCAAAATGAAAGAAAATCAACTTTAAAAAGTGGGTCTGCACGCGTAACACGGCCCGTGTAAATTTAACACGGCCCGTGTAACTTACGGACTGCTCTCAAAAATTGGTCTGCAGTTTAACACGGCCCGTATAAAATTAACACGGCCCGCGTAAGTTTCCTGACACGCCCGTGTTAATAAAACACCGCCCGTGTAACTTACTGCATGGCCAAAACAGTTGTAATACTCCTTTACACGACCCGTGTGACTTAGACACGACCCGTGTAACCTATTTTGACACTTTTAAGGTTCAAACTATTCCTAAATGAATTTCTAATCATTCTAACTCATGTAACAACTTAACAAATCTTACTTACACTAAGATTCACTCAAAATCTCTATAATTTAATAACACTGTATTATAAGTTCTTACCCCCTTCAAAAGATTCCGTCCTCGAAATCTCTTGAAACAAAAAGGGATATCTTGACCGCATCTCCTCCTCAGCTTCCCAAGTGACATTCGTAAATGCCACGTTTAATCCGTCCATGGCTATTATGAATAAAACAAGGATAAGGGGTCACATTGCCTTACGCCTCTTGTTATTCAAATTATTTCGTAGAAGCCCCATTTACTAACACTGATGCCTTTGATGAGCTAAGACATTCGTTTATCCATTTACGCCATTTTCCCCCGAATCCCATTTGGTTAAGTACCGAGTCTAAATAACCCCAATTGATTGAGTAAAAGCTTTATAGACGTCCACTTTGAACATTAACATCTTTTTTTTCTTCTTTTTCGCCCAAGAACAAACTTCATTGATGATTAGTGGACCATCTAGAATATTCTCCTTTCGACATATGTTGTTTGAACCTCTCCAATGACATCCCCAATTACCCGTTTTAACCGTGATGCGAGTATCTTGGCAATAATTTTGTACATGCACCTAATGAGACTTATGGGTCGGTAGTCGCTCAAATGAGTGGGATCTTTAATCTTTCGTACCAAGGTAATGAATGAGGAGTTACATCCTCTAGCAAACAACTGAATTCTTCAAAATATCGAACAAAACGCGCTACATCATATTTTATTGTATCCCAAAATGACTTAATAAATTTAAATGTGACACCATTCGGACCCGGGGCCTGATCGTTTCCACAGTCCCACACCGCCAACTTAATCTCGTCGAAAGAAATGGGTTTTTCTAGTTCGGCCGCTTGTTCCAAGGTAAGGGTCCGGAAGTTGTTGTTAAAGAATTTCGGTCTTGTGGTGCATGGTTCTTGAAACTTCTCACTAAAGAATTTGATTATTTCATTTTTAATATCCTTCACCTTTTCTCTCCAATTCCCGTCTATTGAGAGCCCATTGATTTGATGTCTACGGTTCTTGTTATTGATAACCTCGTGAAAGAACCTTGAGTTTTCATCCCCGTCGACGATCCATTTCAGCCGTGCCTTTTGCTTGAGATCTTGGATATTAAGTCTTTGAATTTCCATAATACGATGCATAGCATGGTTACGGGCATTTCGTTGGGAATCCGCTAGAGGCTCACATTCGGATTAACGATCCAGCATTTCATCCGTACTTTTACAACGTGTGATTTCCTCCAATTCACCTTGTTTGTTATTGTGGCTCCAATTTTTAAGTGCCGAAATTTAGCAGCTAAGAAAGCATCGGCAGTAGCAGATCCTCTAAATTCGTTCCAGGAAGATGTTACGAATTCAGTAAAACCATTTTTTGACAGCCACAAATTATATAGTTTGAACCGGGGGGTGGGGGGTCCGAAATCAACAACTTTAGAAATCAACTTTACCGGACAATGATCGGACAGCTCCCGGGGAAGCGCTGTGACTTTGGCGGAAGGGAAACTGGATAAGAAATTAGAGCATACTATATACCGGTCCAACTTACTCAGTTTCGCGCCATCCTGACAAAAGTAAGTATATTGATGTCCACCCATATTAAAGTCGTGTAATCCGGCCTCGTAGATGGACTGATTGAAAGATGCAGCACTTCTTGGGCAAAAAACCGAATTGAGCCTCTCCTCGGGACGTCTTATACTACATTGAAATCACCAAATACTACCCAAACACCTTGTATTGTTTTATTTGTATTTGTCCACAGACTCGATTTCTCGGATGGTTCTTGAGGGCCATAAATATTAGCGAATATGTTTCCCATTATCCCAATCCACTGGCCCTACCGTGTGCATTTTACTCCTCCATACGAATTCATCGGATTCCCAGCACCCTCGAACATTGATCTTCTCAAAATCAGCCATCCATGTCTCCTGTAGTCCGATAAAGTTGAGTTTGTGGGCTAATTTCAGTCTCCTTACCCAATTGACATTATTAAGGCCTGTTACTTAGTTTCAAACTTCTAGCAAGGATCTCTAACGTTCCCTTTACCCATTTTAACAAGCCCAAATTAAAAAAAAAAAACATTTCTCAATTTATCCACACTCACTGAAAATTTCATCGAGATCAACAAATTTTTAATTAAATTTTCATAATGAATAAATGAAGCATAGCTGCAGTGGCAGCAAATTCGAAATACAACATATTCAAAATAAAAAATAAACATACAAATTTAATTTAATTTAATTTAATTCTGTTTCTTCTTCATCACATCCCCTAAACTTGGAACGGTGGTGTCCACCCCTTGGAGTCCTCCGCCTGCACCTTCCCGCCGGTCCGGCTGCCTTCCACAAAAGCATAATATCTCAAGAAGAAAGCAAGTGTCAAAACCAACCATTCCAAGCAGAACATCAAAACACAGAGCCCACCCGCCATCTTCAATATCACCGCCGCATCGTCCTCCCTCACATACGACTTCAACGCCGCCAAGAAATTCGAAGTCGTCGTGAAAATCAGAACAGATACAGAACCCTGGAAAATCGCAGTGAGGACCGTCGCCACCATGTGGGCTGCGTACCACCTGTTTGACCCTGCAGACACCGCGTTGCAGCCTGAGATAGCTCCGGCGATGGTGATGATGTGAAGGAGGACAAGCAGTCCACCGGCGACGGAGGGGAGAAGGCGGAGGGAGAGAGTGAGGAAGATGCAACTGGAGGCTGCTCCCAGTAAGACGTAGTTGCTTATGAGGAAGAGTTTGTGGGTCTTGTAGTGAGATTGAGCATCGCTTGAGAGACCCATTTTTGCTTTTTAACTTGTAGAGTTTTCCGGCGAACAGTGGGCGGTGTTGGTGGCGAATGGCGATGTAAGTTACAGTGGAGATGAGATTGAAGAGAAGGTTTTGGTTGACGGTAACGGTGTTTGTGTGTGTATATATATAGTTACAGGGATTGAAGCAAAGGGGTGTCTGAGGACCGTTGGGTTTGATAACGGCTAGTTGGAGAAATTATTGTGCAACGGCTATGAAGAATTTGATGCCTTTTCTAGGAAGAAAAAAGGGGGCTGTCTACTTGTCTACCATTTGAAATTAAAGCTCAAATAATATTTTTACATACATTAAACTGACAAATATTATAACTTAAATTTTTATAATGACAATTTTTAATATGACTTTTAATTGAGATTTTGATATTTATTCATGTTTTTTTATAAAACTTAATTTGATAAATTAGATGTTAATTTTAGCATTTCAAATATATCTATATATCTTTTTTCTTTTTCTTTTTTCTTTTTGGACCATCGGTAATTCAAAATGAGGGTTAACGTGGTTCAATATAATTAATTTTTTATTATATTAGTTGGAATTTTATTAATTTTAATTTTAATATATTAATATAAGACTTTTCAAATACTTGATTTTGTTATTAATTTATTTATAAAAATGAGAATATAATAATATATTACAGATTTATCGATTTATATAGATCTTATAAAAATATTATTTAAAATGTGTTTCAAAATAATTAACTATCTTTACCAATTTCATTTGAATTTAAAAAAGAAAACAAAACAAATACGTAGATTTTTTCAAATATCATATTTGTTATATAAAAAGTTAATATTGTGTTAAAATAATTTATACTCTATAATATATAAATATCCAATAAAATCATTTATTAGTTTTTTATTACCTTTTAACATTTTTTTTATAAATCTTTAACAAAAGTTACAATTTTGGATGTTATTGAACTAATTTGACATTTTACTAAGCATTGGTTTTTATTTTTTTATGAGGTCTATACAATTTTAAGTGTTTAATTTGTATACTTTTTGGGGTTTTTTTGTCATTTTTAATTATCGTTATGGTAGATTAATTTAAAAATTGTTTTCAATTACTATCATAACTGTTTTTCTAATGCCAACCATTATCTTTTAGTTAATATGTATTTCAATTTTATACAACTTTTACTTAAATGTAGTTTTTGATAAAAAAATTTGTTTATTGTAATTTTTACTTAACTTAAAAAATAACTCATTTTGATATATATTTTTAATTATATTAATTTACCATTTTGGGATGATTTTAAATGTATTTGATATTTTGATTTAGATTAACATATATTATTATATTTATTTTTCAATTATTTTAAAAATAGCTATTTTAGTATATTTTAAAAAATTTAGATTATCAGGTTGCATGTTAAAAAGTTGCATCATTAAGATCAAAATACTTTCTTCTATTTTATATATATATATATATATATATATATATATATATATATATATATATATATATATTAAAACTGACTAAGAAAAATGAAACGTTTGTGTGGACCAAGTTACAGCAAAATGCATTTCAACGGCTAAAACAAACCCTATGCGAGGCCTTAATATTGGCATTACCACAAAGCGAAGATGATTTTGTAGCTTACGGTGATGCATCGAAAGTGGGTCTCAAATATGTTTAAATGTAGATATGCAAATTAATTGCATATGCTTCCCATCAATTTAAGGATGCTAAGAATAAATATCTTGTACACGGCCTAGAATTGCCCGCGATTATTCTAGCATTGAAGATATGGATGCATTACTTGTACGGGGTAAAGTTCCAAATTAACTCGGAACATAAGAGTTTAAAATATCTATGTGATAAAAAAGAACTTAATATGAGGCAGCAGAGATGGATGAATTTGTTGAATAATTATGATTGTGAGATTTTGTACCACCCCGGAAAAGGAAAATGTGGTCATTGATGCTTTGAGTCGGAAAGAACGACCTATTCGTGCTACTTCATCCTGAATGGTGTAGTGAACCGTTTACCTGATCTGATCAAGAAGGCCCAGGATAAAGCAAGTAAAGTAGATAATTTGAAAAGTGAATGAATGGTTGGTTATATAAACCAATTAGAATAAAATTCACAAAAGCTGAAAACTTTTGTGGGACGTATATAGGTGCCCAAGTGGGGTGAGGCACGTAGGTTGTTATTAGAATATGTGCATTGTACTCGTTATACGATTCATCCTGGTACCACTATGATGTATCATACGTTAAAACGTTCATATTGGTGGCTTAGAATGAAGCGAGATGTTGGATGATTCGTGGAAAGGTGTTTGACTTGCTTACATGTGAAAAATCCAGTCATCAAAGGCCATATGGAAATGTCCAACCTTTACCTATCCACATGAAGAAGTCTGATGAGATAACCATGGACTTCGTGACCAAGTTGCCCAGGACTCCGCATGGGCATGATTCTATATGGTCGACCGACTGACGAAATCTTTTCAGTTCGTACCTATATGCAAAATCTACACGGTGGAGAGACTAGCATATATATATATATATATATATATATATATATATATATATATATATATATATGTATATATATACATACATACATACATACATACATACATACATACATACATACATATATATATATATATATATATATATATATATATATATATATATATATATATATATATATATATTAGGGAAGTAGTGCGCTTACATGTAGTACTATCTCTATTGTATATGATAGAGAGTAGATTTACGTCCCGGTTCTGGTAGAGGTTTCAACTGTAGATGGGTTCCAAGGTATTGATGAGTACAACTTACCACCCTCAGACAAATGGATAGAGCGAGAGGACGATACAAACCTTGGAGGATATATTACCTGCCAGTATTATCGACATTAGAGGTAGTTAGGAGGATCACTTACCATTAGTGGAATTTTCTTAACATTAATAGCTACCATTTCAGTATTCAGATGGCACAATATGAGGCTTTGTATGGAGCCTCGTGTCGAATTCCTAAATGTTGGACGAAGGTGGGTGAAAAGCCATTAACGGGACCTGAAATCATAAACCAAACAGAAGAAAATATAAGGAAGATCCGAGAGCACATGTGAGTTGCTCAAAACAGTTAGAAACAATACACAGATAAAAGGATTGAGACCTCTAGAATTTAAGGTGGGAGACATGGTGATGTTAAAGGTTTCCCTGTGGAAGGGTGTGATCCATTTTGGAAAACAATGAAAATTGAGTCCTCGATTTAGTGGATCCTTTCGAGTATCATGAAGGGTTGGAGTGGTGGCTTATCGTCTTGAGCTACCAAGTGAGTTACAAGGCATTCACATGTATTCCACATCTCACACTTACGAAAGACTCTCTTCGATGAATCCCAAAAGGTACCGTTAGCAAAAAATGATATAGACGAAAAATTGAAATACCAACAACAAATATTTTGGATCGTTAAGAAAAAACTTTCGGAATAAACAAGTGGGATTAGTAAAAGTCCAATGGCAACATCATAAAGGAGCGGACGTAACTTGGGAGTTGGATGACGAGATGAGGGTGAAATATCCGCAATTATTTGCTTGATTCAAGAGACATAATCCTTATAAGGAGGGGGAACTTGTAACCCCACCTAGTGGTTGGTATGTATTTCCATTTTGTATGTGTATTAATAGAAGTATACTGAAATAAATTACCAATGAAATGGTTAAAAATGTTAAGGATATGACTAGGAAGGCATAAGGGCATTTTGGTCAATTATGGTGAATTCCTGGAAAGTGTTGGTGTCACATCTATCTATTGGTAATTAGGATTTGTTTGGAACGGGTTATATGTGAGAAATATTAAATTAAGTAAAGGTGTGGAAGTATTGAAATAGGAAATTTTGGCAGGAAGTCTGTCAGGATGACTTAGCGGCGCGATGATCATAGATAGTAACGATATGTCCAAAGTAGGTTGATATACTAGACTTAAATATGAAAGTACAACGTTATATACTTAGAGACGCTATAGGCTATACTTAGTGACACGATTTGTTGACCGACTTAAATCAGATATTAGCTTAATATGTTCATTTTTAAAGACTAAAAGCCCCAAAACCACTGGAACAGGAAAAAGGTCGATTCTGTGAAATTAAAGCATGTTTTAGAGGAGGAGTCTCAAGGGTTTAAAGAAAGGAAGTGATATTGAATCTTGGGAGGTAAGAACTCTACATTAATCATGCTTTATGCTATAATTCTTACCTAAGATTGATGATATTTTTGACCAACTTCAATAAACATATTATTTCTCAAATATTGACCTTGGACAGCATCAGTTGAAAGTTGAAGAAGAAGTCATTGAGAAGATGAGCTTTAGAACATTATATATACATTTGAGTTTTTTATTATGCATTTTGGCTTAGCCAATGTCCTAGCAACTTTTATGGATCTTATGAATCAAGTTTATAAGCCATACATTGATAAGTTTGTCATCGTGTTCACTAATGATACCTTATTATTCAAAGACTGTGGAAGAACACAAGGAACATTTGAAGCTAGTTCATGAAACCTTGAAGAATGAGAAATTTATGCAAATTATTCAAAATGTGAAATTTGGATACGAGAGGTGCAATTTATTGGTCATATAGTTAACAAAGATGAGATCAAAGTTAATATGGATAATATTAAAGTACTTATGAAGGGGAGACACCAAAAAGCCTAGCTAAAATTAGAAGTTTTCTAGGTTTGATCTAATAGCATTAACTAGAAAGAATGTAAACTATGTTTGGATCGATGTGAAAGACAATCATTTCATGTGTTGAATAAGAAATTGTGTGAAGCGTCTATCCTTACATTAGCCCAAAAAACAGATGAATTTGTGGTTTATAATGATGCATCTAGTGCGAAATTAGGTTGTGTGCTTACCCGAAGAGAAAAAAGTTATAACTTAGGGAAAATGACTTATAAAGGGCAACGAAGTATCAAAATTGTTCAAAAAATATCATTGAAGTTTTTTGTGTACACATATTACCGACAAACTATAGTCGTTGTACACGTATGACCATTAAAGTTTATCATTTGTTCAAAAAATATCATTGGTCGACCAATGATATTTTATGAACAAATTATAAACTTTAATGGTCATAGTGTACAACGACTATAATTTGTTAGTAACATGTAAACAAAAAAAATTCAATAGTATTTTTTGAACAATTCTCGTACCCTTTTAAGTCATTTTCCCTATAACTCATACACCAATGCAACTTTTGATTAAAGAAAAAAAAAACATAAAATTTTCGGTCTTTTCTGAAATAAGCCAAAAATAAAAATGATTCGTTGACTTGGAACAAGTTTAAAGTTTAAACTTAAAATCAGAGCCGGCCAGGAAATACCCACAGATGGACTCGCACGAGTCATCGCCACCGTCTGTCAGCCGTGACTGGTTCTTCCCCTCTCCCTCGCCCTCCTTCATCCAACCATCGTCCTCCTCCTCCTCCTCGCATCGCCATCATCTTCACACTCCTCCTACCAGAAGGTTCTCTACTTACCCTCGACCTTCTAACCCCTCTGCTGCCGTCCCGGCCTTGCGTAGCACGTCAACGTCTTCCGCCGCTTCTTCTCATCGTGATACCAAGTATGCAGGATTCTCACGCCGTACCAATTTCTCTCGACGGTACCAAAGATCTCTCACGCCTCAAGTGGATGCTCCGTCAGCTTTACATCAAATTCCCCAGAAATGTGACGTTTCCAGCGACAAAACTTCTACTCCGGATAAGTTTATTGACTTGATTGGTGGTCGGTTGAAATTCCGGTGGCAGATGGCATTTTTAGTTGCTGTCCGTTCTCTATCTCTCTTTCGCTTATTCAATTGTCTGTTATTCTTACATACATTATTCAGATCACAATGACTTAAGGTTTTCTGTTGTGTTCGTTTCGTGTGGTGCAGCTTCTGATAACGACGTTTTCTTCTTTGCTGCACAAAAACATTTCATTGCATAGTCAGGCCAATGATCTTCAGGTAATAACACATCATTTTGAAGATTAATTGTTGCTGAAAAGTTCAGTTTGGCTTCTGAGGTCAACCCTAGGACTTCAGCAACTTCACTGATGCACGATTCATTCCTTTTCTGGTTGTTCTGCTGTCTGTAGGCCCAGATTACCAACCTCAATGGGAGATTACAAGCCTGCAATTTACTGGAACCAATAGATATTGACAATCCAGACTCTCAAAACACCATTAATCCTCCCAACAAGAGACTGAAAAGTATGGCACTGGCTGTCTCAGTTACACTTCTGTCCATCCCTTTTCTATTCCTCAAATACGTGGAGTACATCTCAAAATCAAGATCACCCGACAATTTAAAGGAAGAAGCATCCTTAAACAAGCAGCTAGCTTATAAGGTTGATGTGTTCTTATCAGTACGCCCCTATTCAAAGCCATTGACATTACTGGTTGCAACTCTACTACTCATTGGTGTTGGTGGATTGGCCCTTTTTGGTGTTACTGATGACAGCTTGGCAGATTGTCTTTGGTTATCATGGACATATGTTGCTGATTCTGGAAACCATGCCAACTCTGAGGGACTTGGTCCAAGGTTAGTTTCAGTCTCCATAAGCTTTGGTGGGATGCTTATATTTGCAATGATGCTTGGACTTGTTACTGATGCAATATCTGAGAAGTTTGACTCTTTGAGAAAAGGAAGAAGTGAAGTGGTTAAGAAAGATCACACACTAATTCTTGGTTGGAGTGATAAATTAGTGAGTATTTTAATAGTTACAAACTTTAAATGTTTCTATGGTTAAAATGTTGAAGTTACTAATGTTGTTATGGATTCAGGGATCTTTATTGAATCAACTTGCGATAGCTAATGAGAGTTTGGGTGGTGGGATTGTGGTGGTGATGGCTGAAAGAGATAAAGAAGAAATGGAACTTGATATTGCTAAAATGGAATTTGACTTTAGAGAAACATCTGTCATATGTAGAAGTGGAAGCCCTCTAATATTAGCCGACTTAAAAAAGGTACAAAGACTTTTTACTTTTTAGGGTCTTTTTCTTTATACATTGCTGTTTCATATGCAAATTGTTTATAAATTTTTCATAGGTATCTGTCTCTAAGGCACGTGCAATAATCGTTCTTGCTGAAGATGGAAATGCTGACCAGGTAATTTCTTGTAAAAAATCCATATTTTTATGCATAAAATGATTATTATTATTTATTATTATTATCACATGATTTTACACAGAGTGATGCACGCGCTTTAAGAACAGTGTTAAGTCTAACAGGAGTAAAAGAAGGATTAAAAGGTCACATTGTAGTGGAACTTGGTGATCTTGATAATGAAGTTCTTGTTAAACTTGTTGGTGGTGATCTTGTTGAAACCGTTGTGGCACATGATGTGATTGGTCGGTTAATGATCCAATGTGCTCGCCAGCCTGGCCTTGCACAGGTGGAAAACCGAAAACCCATTTTTCTTTTAGATTCTTTAACATAAATTTACAATCTTTTTTTGAAAATGTTGAATGGAAGTATGGTATTTGTACTACAGGTGTGGGAAGATATTCTTGGGTTTGAAAATTGTGAGTTTTATATAAAAAGATGGCCGGAATTGGATGGTATGCAGTTTGAAGACGTGTTAATTAGTTTTCCGGATGCAATTCCATGTGGAGTGAAGTCGGTTTCTTATGGAGGGAAGATTATTTTGAATCCTGATGAATCTTATGTTCTACAAGAAGGTGATGAAGTTCTTGTTATTGCTGAAGATGATGACACATATGCCCCTGTAGCATTACCTACGGTAATTTTCTTTTTCTTTTTCTTTTTCTTTTTTTTTGATAATTGTTTTGTAGAGATATAAGTTATATATATATATATATATATATATATATATATATATATATGTATGTGTAATATTCTGTGAACGTATATGAGGGCGATTGGTAAAATGGAATGGAATGGAGCATTCCGTCGGAATGAAAAATCCGCATAGTAATGGAATGGAGCATTTCTCATGGAACATGGAAGAAGGGTGTTTCTTGTTTTTGTTTCTTGTTTTTGTTTCTTGATGGAATGAAATGACTTGTTCTAATTGTAAAATACTTTTATTTATATATTCTCTTTATTAACAATACTATTTTTTTTTTTAAATTTCAAACTTCAATTAAATTTATTTTTTGTTATTTTCCAAAAATAATTAGAAGTATTTTTTTTACTATTTCAAGATTCTAATAAATGGTTTCTTAAAGTGATAAATAAACTAACCTTCGACTATTTCCGAAATACGCATAGTATATATATTTCAAGCGACATAAAATATGTTTATATGCAATCTTTTTAACAATATATCTTTATTTGATTCAAGTTTATTTTTATAAAATAAACATAAGTATTCTTCTTCCTATATTTCAACCATACATAACATAACAAGCCAACATGTTTGAATGACTCATTCCATTCCTTCAACTCAACCCCAACCAAACACGATAACGCAACACAATGACCAATTCCATTATTCCATTCCTTTGTGATTCCATTCCATCATACCAAACAAACAGACCCTAATAAATTTGGTGATCAGGTGAAAGAAGCACCATTCATACACATAACCCGACCAGCAAGAAAGCCTCAGAAGATTCTACTTTGTGGATGGAGGCGGGACATTGATGATATGATTGTGGTGAGTTCATCAATCAAAAACCCTAATTCTGTCTTTTTTCTTGCACTCAAATAGGTGTGGAGAGGGAACCTACCCAAAGAATTCATTGTTCCAAATACCATTGAAAAGATTCTTCTTTGTGGGTGGCGAAGAGATATTGAAGACATGATTATGGTAAAGTCAACAAGGAATCTCCAGGGGCAGAATCGGCAAAAACCACTATTCTTCTAACTTTCTAAGCATTTTTTTAATCTTTTAAATTCTTTGACATGAGTTTTATATATTATTATTATTAGGTATTGGATGCCTTTTTAGCACCAGGTTCAGAGTTATGGATGTTTAATGAAGTTATTGAAGGTGTGAGGGAACAAAAGCTTATTGATGGTGGTTTAGACATTGAAAGATTGATGAATATAACACTTGTTCATCGTGAAGGGAATGCGGTCATACGTCGCCACTTGGAAAGCCTTCCGTTGGAATCTTTTGACTCGGTGAGTAATTTGTGATTCCGACGGAATTGGAATCCGGGATTCCATTCCGTTGCTTTTTCTGATGTTGATCGTGGTTATTGTAGATATTGATTCTGGCTGATGAATCGGTTGAAGATTCAGCCATACAGGCTGATTCCAGATCTCTTGCTACACTGCTGTTAATACGTGATATACAGGTACATTGGTATTTGACATAATATTATGGAATAATTTATAATTTTTCTTTTGTGGAAGCACTAATTTTGATATCTCTAATATTAGAGCAAATTACATCTTTGGTCCCCAAGTATAGTTGATTTCTGCAATTTTTGTCGCAGTAGTAATTTTGGTTCTTATTTGAGGTTTTTGTAACATTTTTCGCCCTTGTTTTAAGTAAAATTACTATTTTAATTCCATGATTATAGCTGATTTTTACAATTTTGGTCCCTGTAAGTTGTCTATTGCAATTTTGGTCCTTTTGAGGTTCTTGTAAAGTTTTTGGTCCATGTTCCATGTAAAATGACTATTTTTGGTCCTCTAGTAGTAGCTGATTTTTGCAACTTTGGTCCCTGTTTTAAGTAAAATTACTATTTTGGGTCCATGAGCATAGTTGGTTTTTTCACATTTGGTCCCAGTAGGTTTTCTATCACAGTTATGGTCCTTATTTGAGGTTTTTGTAAAATTTTTGGTCCATGTCCCAAGTAAAATGACTACTTTAGTTCCCCAATTATAGCTGATTTTTTCAATTTTTGTTCCCAAAAACTTTTCTCTTGCAGTTATGGTCCTTAACTCCTTATTTGAGGTTTTTGGTCCAGGTTCCAAGTAAAATGACTACTTTTGGTCATTGAGTACAGCTGATTTTGCAGTTTTCATTCCAAAAAATATACTCATATTGCTTGAAACACGGACCAAAAACCTCAAATAAGGACCAAAATCGTAAAAGAAAACTTATTGGGACCAAATTTGAAGAAGTCATCTGTACTCTGGGACCAAAAATGCAACTTACTTAAAATTATGTCATTCAAATTTTAAATTTTAATGTTATTGAAATGTACAATTAATCTAAGAATTGAAATGTATAATTAATCTAAGAGACCTTGAAACAAAACTAAATGTAGGCTAAGCGTCTTCCTTATAGAGAAGCGAAGGCTTCTCATGGTCGGAAAGGAAGCTTTTCACAAGGCTCATGGATAGGGGAAATGCAGCAAGCTTCAGATAAATCGGTTATAATCAGTGAAATTCTTGATCCAAGAACTAAAAATCTCTTATCAATGTCACGAATTAGCGATTATGTTTTATCAAATGAGCTCGTTAGCATGGCGTTAGCAATGGTTGCAGAAGATCGACAAATCAATGACGTCCTTGAGGAACTTTTTGCCGAAGAGGTACGTTTACAGTTTTACTACCAATTAACGCATTATTTTTCCAAATTGTTTGCGTAAATTGGTAACAAAATGAAACATGGTGAAAATACGTGACCTAATTTGTGATTTGGGGGAAACAGGGGAACGAGATGCACATAAGGCAAGCGGATTTGTACATTAAAGAAGGTGAAGAATTGAGTTTTTATGAAATACTGTTGCGTGCGAGACAAAGGAGAGAGATAGTGATTGGGTACCGGTTAGGGAATGTAGAAAAAGCTGTGATTAATCCACCGGGAAAAATGGAGAAACGGAGGTGGTCTTTGAAGGATGTTTTTGTGGTAATAGCTGAAAAAGAATGACATATAAAATCATAAAATGTGTCGGTTTGGAAATACGAGTAACTTGTTACTGTACAGGTTCACAGTACATAGAAAATATATAAAGAAATTACCCTTTTTGATCTGAATTTGTTTTGACTTGTTCCTTTTATTGTCGATGATTAAAGCTTGGCTCTGGTAGTTGTATATCCTTTTTATTCGGAGAAACATCATAAAATGGAAGATTCTTTCAAGATATATTGAATTGATATATCATATGAATGTTTGCGATTCCAGAGTTATTTGGACTTGTATCATATTTTCAAAGGGATAGATGATTTAAATACGGTCTCCACCCTTCTTACCGCAGTCGTCGGTTGGCTCATCCAACAGTCTTCCTTTACTCGATTCTTGATGATCGGTGCCACGTTGCAACATATTCTAGATTGTCGTATTATGTGTCATTTCCTGTCTAACAAAGTTCTATTACATATCAAGTGCAACTGTGCAACATCCTCATTTCGGGAAATTTCATCTTCCTTCACGCTCCGTAATCAGCCAACATTATGATCCATGTAACTTGTGGTCCAACCAACACCCTTAAATATCTCTTCGGACCTTTTTATTGCACAAAACTTACTCTTATGGCCGCTTTTCACTTTAACCATCCGACACTAAGGCTATGGGTTGTGCCTGACGCACCCAGGTGCGTTCTGCCAGGTCAGCGTCGAGGAACGCGTGAACACGGCCCCTTTGGTGCGTTCTCCATCTGGTGCGTTCTGAGGAAGTCGTGTGTGAGAGGCGTGAGGACAGCCAAAGCCGGTCATGTGACCGTTGAATATAGTCGTTAGACTTAAAAAAAAAATATTTCCAAAAATGATACATTTTTTCCCCTATAAATACCATTTAAATACTACATTTTTGACATATAATTCTCTCTAACCTCTTTCTATACATTTTACATCCACAAAATAGAAAATAATCCAAACACACCACCATCAAACCAAAATAATTTTCGATTAGGCGAATATAATGTTAATTATTCATCAAATTGTACGTTCACGAGCCTACTTATGGGTTCATCACCACCGAACCAATATCAATACTCACCACCACCAAACCAATTTCCATACCCACCACCATCAAACCAATTTCTATACCCATCACCACCACCACAAGCTTCTCCCAGTGAGGTTGTGATGGAAACCCAACCACCACTCGAGTCTTAATCGTGAAAGAAAAAATCTTCCCAAAACAAGACGAGGAACGTCCAAGATAAAGTCGTTCCTTGGACACAAGATGAGGAAGTTGCCTTGGTGAAAGCTTACATCGCTATTTCTGGCGATCCCGCTACGGGAAATACCCAATCTTCTCAGTTGTGAGAGCAGATTTTGGCCCATTACACGAAGCTATGGGCCGAGGAGCTTACCGGACTAACGACAGGGTCACCACAAAATGAAGGAAAATCTGCCACGCTTGTACCAAGTTTAACGCAATCTACAACAACTTAGTAAACCTTCACCGAAGCAGCGAAAACCAATTCAACACTTTCACCACCGCTTTGGAGCAATATTCTCAAGAGTCCGGTAGACCTTTCGGGCATTTAAAAGCATGGGAGGTCATGAGAAATGGTCCAAAATGCGTGCTTGTTCCATCCTCGGCATCGGATTCCGGTTCAGGATCCAAACGTGCGAAGTCTTATGATTACGCTTCCGACGCTCGAGACTGAATCGACCTTAACGACGACGACGCTCCATCGAAAGAGCCATCCCCTCGCCCGGTCGGTTGCGAGCGAGCGAAACGAGCCGCTTCCTCCTCGTCATCCAAAGAAAAAGTCGGGGAAGATGTGGATGCTCTCGTTGAACAATTTAACCGTTTCAACAAGATTCAACAAACACGGTTGAATTTTCAAGTTTTACGCGAATCGGGCTAGAGATTTGTGGGACGGGACCTCGAGGCACTCGAGGCAATGAAAGAAAAAATTAAGAAAAAATATTTAGATTAGTTAGTTTTTTTAATTTAATGTAATGTTTTTAATTTTAATTTAATGTGATGTTTTTTTTTTTAATTTTAATATTATGTTTTTAAATTAATTAAATGTTTTCTTTTAATTAAAAAATATAAATTAAAATGCTGACGTGGAAATTAAAAGCTGTCATTTTCTGGGGTGTGTCTTGGGGTTGTCCTAGGGATGTGTCGCTGACGTGGTGACTGTTCTGAGATATCCTGGGAAATCCCCACATCCCATAGCCTAATGCGGTGAGTCATGTCAACTCCAAGTATTTGTTCTCTCCTTTGGGTGCAGTACTTGCGTCTTGATACATACTTTTACTACTTCACCATTACACTTTTAACTGAATTTGCATTAAAGATATTTCGTCTTGATAATGTTGATTTGCAACCTCTTCTCTTCAAACATCAACCTCCAGTATCTAACCTAGCTTTCAACTTAGTTCTAACATATGCCACTAAGCACAATTTCGTCGGCAAAAAGCATAGAACGCAACATCCATCATTGAATCTCACGAAAAATATGGTGCATAATCAAAGTAAAAATGTATTGGCTAAGAGCAATATATGGTGTAGCCCAATTTCCATCACCTGATACTCAATGTCGCCGACTAAAGCTTGGACACATGTCATAGATCAAAAATACATAATTTGTAAATATTTTCTTGCATAAAATTGAATCACATTTTGAACTAAAATTTATTTAGATAATATAAATCATATGAATATACTTTTAAACAATTTTAATTATATGATACATTTAAAAAAATCAACTTCTACGAATTTCATAAACCTTTATCTTATAAAATAAAAATCTAAAAATATGGTCCTTATATGCTAAAAAATCATTATGTTACTTCTATTTACATTAAAATTATTGTATTTTAAATTTTGGTTAAATTGATGTTTCGCAACCAGATAACCTGAGAAAATCTCTCGCGTCAGCCGCTGTTCGGCCTGTGTTGGTTAAATCGATGTTTCGTTGCAATTGCAGCTAATTGCTACTATTTTAGTATTTTATCCAAAACTATAACACCATTAATTTTCAGAAATCGTAATTGCTATTCTATGTTAATTTTATAATTTAAACTAAATTTTGATATGTGATCTTTTTAAAGTCCACATAAGTTATGCGATAAGTTTTGGTTTATCTGGTTGCAAAATTAAGGTTTTCTATAAAAAAATCTTGATATTTTAGGAAAATTAACGAAAAAGTCCTAAAATATATATTATTTAATAGAAAAGCTCAGGAAACTAAAAAAATTATTTAATTTAACCTTTTTTACCGGCTATTGGTAAAAGGGCTAAACTGAATAAATTTACCAGTTTCCTAGGTTTTTCTGTCAAAAAATTATTCTGAGACTTTTTCTTTAATTTCCCCAAAGTATCAGTTTTGGTCCTTAATAGTTTTGGTCCTTCACAATTTTGGTCCTTAACAATTTTAGTCCCTAATAATTAATCCTTCACAGTTTTGGTCCTTAACAACTTTGGTCCTTTACAGTTTTGGTCCTTTACAGTTTGGTCCTTCACAGTTTTGGTCCTTCACAATTTTAGTCCTTAACAGTTTTGGTCCTTCATAGTTTTGGTCCCTAATCCTTAATTTTGTCCAAACTACAGGAAGGAATAAAAAATTCAGAAAGTCATGGAGAGGTTATGTGACACAAACGATGTTCTTATGCAGGCCCTATGTACTCAAGAAAACAGTGGACATGTACGTAGGATGGGAAAATATGTAACCCCGCACCAATATATATATTTTTGCCAAGACCATTAAGCACTACATAGATAATGAGAACAAGAAGCTTCAATAACGGTTCAAAAAGCTTGAAGGAGAGGTAACAAATTTGAAAGAATCATGAACAATGCTATAATAAACATTTAAATAGAAGTATGTCGCTTACTTTTAGCATTGTTCTATTTAAATATTTAAATATTTATTATAGCATTGTTCATATTTCTTTTAGTTTTTCTACCTCACCTCCAAGCTTCTTGAACCATTAATGAAGCTTACTGTTCTCATTGTCCATGTTAGAAGAATGGAGGCTTTTCTTTTAGTCAACAAATGGTGAGATCATTCCTTACATACATGAAGGAAGGAATTCAAATATGGTGTTTAAGAAATGAATTCTTTATTCATTGAGTTGGTGAAAACAAGCTATAAATAGCCTTCATGTTCACCATATTTCATGCACCAACAACTAGCAACAAATCAAGAGGAAACATTAGAAACTCTTGTGAGCTAAAAATTCCAAAGAGATATATTGTGAGGTATTTTGTGCAGAGCCTTTATTTGGCAGCCAAAAATTTGAGTGATACAATATTGTGAGTAATCAGATTACAAGTGCAGTTTAGGCCTTGTATGATTGTAATTTCTTTGGTGATATAAAAATCCTCTCTCTCGTTTGCCCGTGGACGTAGGTCGTGATTCCGTGACCGAACCACGTTAAATATTGTGTTCCGATTTTCATTTCTTTTGTTTGCCGTTATTCTCCATTTTATTTCCGCGTGTTTTGCCGAAATCGTTTATCGTTTTGTCGAAGTGCCTTACTTGTTTTGTTATATCCCAACAAACTGGTATCAGAGCTCCGGGTTTAAAGGAAGTCGTATCTCGCGTATGCTCTGTGGTTGCAGCTTAGTCTGATCTTCCACATCAGAAACGAGTTTTCGATTGGCCTTATAAAATATTATTTTTCCGAGCTATGGCTGAAGATGGGAAAGTTAGGATCGAAAAATTCGAAGGTCACGATTTCGGATTTTGGAGAATGCAAATCGAAGATTATCTCTACCAGAAAAAATTACACCTACCACTGTTCGGAATAAAACCTGAAACGATGGCGCAGGAAGAATGAGACTTATTAGATCGGCAGGCACTTGGAGTTATAAGGTTATCATTGGCAAAGAATGTAGCATACAATATTGTCAGTGTAAAGACAACCTTCAATCTGATAAATGCGCTGTCTAATATGTACGAAAAACCTTCAGCGGCAAATAAGGTTTTCTTGATTCGGCAGTTGGTGAATCTGAAGATGAAAGAAGGCGGCTCGATGACAGACCATGTGAATGAATTCAACTCAATAATATCAAGATTGATATCTGTTGATATTGGATTCGAAGACGAAGTCCAGGCGTTGCTGTTATTATCTTCGTTGCCTGAGAGTTGGTCCGGTACAGTAACAGCAGTTAGCAGTTCAGCCGGAGGTGCTAAGCTGTCATTCGAAGGTATTCGCGACTTAATCCTTGGAGAGGATGTGCGAAGACGGAGTGCCGGAGAACCTTCCAGTAGTCTCCTAAGTACAGAAGACAGAGGAAGAAGGTCCAACAAAGGAGGCGGTGGTAGAGGAAGATCGAAGTCAAGAAAGAGAGGTGGTCAGAAAAACAGGACTGATGTTACCTGTTGGAACTGCAAAGAGAATGGTCATTTCAGAAATCAGTGCCCAAAGCCTTCGACAGACAAAGGCAAGAAGGAAGTCAATATGGCAGTAGATTCTGAAGATGATGCGCTCATTTGCTGTGTTGAAAACTCAACAGAATCCTGGATCATGGATTCCGGTGCGTCGTTCCATGCTAGTCATTCCAGAGAAGTAATGCAAAATTTCCGGCAGTACAAAGGAAAGGTCAGACTAGCAGACAACAAGAGCCTGGATATTACAGGTGTTGGGGATGTGGTCCTCAAGACAACTTTAGGTACAGATTGGACTTTGAAGAATGTCAAGTTCATTCCTGACTTGAAGAGGATATTAATATCCGTGGGGCAGCTTGATGTTGAAGGTCACCATGTTACATTTGGTGATCATCAGTGGAAGGTGACAAAAGGGAATTTAGTTGTTGCTAGAGGACAGAAGCGGGGTACACTTTATATGGTGGAAGTTTTTGATGCCGAAGCACACGCTGTTGAAGAAGTTGGGGCATCTACTCTATGGCACCAAAGACTTGGGCATATGAGTGAGAAGGGAATGAAGATGCTAGTTTCCAAAGGAAGAATACCAGAGCTGAAGACTGTGAAAGTCGATTTCTGTGAGCCATGTGTTCTTGGCAAACAGAAGAAAGTCACTTTCAAGAAGGTGGGTCATCAGCCCAAGTCCGTGAAGTTGGAGCTAGTTCATTCAGATGTCTACGGTCCCACTTCAGTTTCTTCAGTGGGAGGATCCCGATACTATGTCACGTTCATAGACGATTGCACAAGGAAGGTTTGGGTTTATTTCTTGAAGCATAAGTCTGAAGTTTTCAGCACTTTCAAGAAATGGAAAGCTACTGTGGAAAATGAAACAGACTTGAAGATCAAGTGTTTCAGATCTGATAATGGGGGCGAATATAGTAGCAAAGAATTTGTTGATTACTGTGCTGACCAAGGAATCAGAATGCAGAAGACGGTTCCAGAGACACCTCAGCAGAATGGAGTAGCTGAGAGGATGAACCGTACATTGAACGAAAGGGCTAAGAGCATGAGACTGCATGCAGGTTTACCCAAGATGTTCTGGGCAGATGCGGTCAACACAGCGGCATATTTAATCAACAGAGGACCCTCAGTCCCCATAGGGTTCAAGATTCCAGAAGAGGAATGGCAAGGTCGTGAGATTACACTCAAACACTTGAAGGTTTTCGGTTGTGTCTCTTATGTCAAAGTTAAGGACTCAGACAGAGACAAGCTTGAGGCCAAGGCAAGAAAATGCACTTTTATAGGCTATGGGTTGGATGACATGGGGTACCGTTTCTGGGATAACCAAAATAAAAAGGTTATCAGAAGCCGGGATGTGGTGTTCAATGAGAATGTCCTATATAAAGATGAACTTGCAGAGAGCTCAGGCAGAAACAAACAACCAGAGAAAGCAGAAAATCAAGTCGAGTTCGAAGAGATCTCTGAAGATGACGTTGTGAAACCTATCAGTACTCCAGAGATAGGTGAAAGTTCAGGAAGCAGTGGGAGCTCTGATGTATATGGAGATAGTGGGAGCACAGATGACAGTAGTTCTGAAGACGGGATTGCAGATGATGCAGAGACCTCAACTCCTACTGTTCGTAGATCCACTAGAGTACGAAGACCTCCAGTCAGGTATTCTCCTTCAGCAAATTACTTATTGCTGACAGAGAATGGTGAACCTGAGTCTTATCCAGAGGCCTTAAGGATGAAAGATTCCATACAGTGGAAGAAGGCTATGGAAGACGAATTGAGCTCACTTGACAAGAACCATACTTGGTCCTTAGTCAAGCTCCCAGCAGGGAAGAAAGCACTGCAGAACAAATGGGTGTTCCGGGTAAAGGATGAGATCGATGGCAGTAAAAGATACAAGGCACGATTAGTGGTCAAGGGGTTCCAACAGAAAAGAGGGGTCGATTATAATGAGATCTTCTCTCCAGTTGTGAAGATGACTACAATCAGAATGGTCTTGGGTATTGTAGCCTCTGAAGATCTCCATCTAGAGCAGCTAGATGTGAAAACAGCTTTTCTCCATGGTGACCTGGAAGAAGACATCTACATGGTACAACCAGAAGGTTTTCCCATAGTTGGTAAGGAAAATCTGGTGTGTAAACTGAAGAAAAGTCTGTATGGATTGAAGCAAGCTCCAAGACAGTGGTACTTGAAGTTTGATAGCTTCATGCAGAGGAATGGGTATCACAGATGTGAGATGGATCACTGCTGTTACTTGAAGAAATTCAGCTCCTCTTACATCATCCTGTTATTATATGTTGATGACATGTTGATAGCTGGATCCGACATGCAGGAGATCAACAAGCTTAAGAAGCAGTTGTCCAGAGAGTTCGAGATGAAGGACTTAGGGGCTGCTAAGCAGATATTGGGCATGAGCATAGCCAAGAACAGAGTTACCGGTACATTAAAACTTTCGCAAACAAAGTACATCAAGAAAGTTTTAGAAAAGTTCAGCATGGCAGATGCCAAGGCCAGAAGTACACCTTTGGGAAGTCAGTTAAAACTCTCAAAGAAACAATCCCCAAAGACGGAAGAAGACAAAGAACAGATGGCTAAAGTTCCTTATGCATCTGCAGTTGGTAGTTTGATGTATGCAATGGTATGCACAAGACCAGATATTGCTCATGCAGTGGGAGTAGTAAGCAGGTTTATGTCAAATCCAGGAAAAGAGCATTGGGAAGGAGTAAAGTGGCTGTTACGCTACTTGAAAGGAACAGCTGAGATTGCCCTATGTTTCAGAAGAAAGGGGGTAGTCTTAGAAGGGTTTGCCGATGCAGATTTGGGTGGATGTGCGGATTCGGGTAAAAGCACAACGGGGTACGTTTTCACAATCGGAGGTACCGCAATCAGTTGGATGTCTAGGTTACAGAAGAGTGTTGCTCTTTCAACCACAGAAGCAGAATACATGGCTATTGCAGAAGCAGCCAAGGAGCTTATATGGTTGAAGAACTTCCTATCAGAACTTGGAATGCAACAGGGGGATTGTGTACTGCATTGTGACAACCAGAGTGCAGTTCACCTAGCAAAGAATCCGGTGTTTCATAGTAGAACGAAACACATTCAGATGAGGTACCATTTCATTCGAGAGTTAATCAATGATGGAACTTTGAATCTGAAGAAAATCCTTGGAACGAAGAATCCAGCAGATATGTTCACCAAGGTGGTTACCACAGACAAGTTGAAGTTTTGTATGACTTCAACTGGCCTTCTAGAAGTTTGAAAAGAAGGGATGGCAGGAACGAGAGAGATTGGAAACATGTTGCAGGAATTGGATGTCAGAGAATGACCAAGTTGTTGAAGCCTCCAAGTGGGAGATTGTTAGAAGAATGGAGGCTTTTCTTTTAGTCAACAAATGGTGAGATCATTCCTTACATACATGAAGGAAGGAATTCAAATATGGTGTTTAAGAAATGAATTCTTTATTCATTGAGTTGGTGAAAACAAGCTATAAATAGCCTTCATGTTCACCATATTTCATGCACCAACAACTAGCAACAAATCAAGAGGAAACATTAGAAACTCTTGTGAGCTAAAAATTCCAAAGAGATATATTGTGAGGTATTTTGTGCAGAGCCTTTATTTGGCAGCCAAAAATTTGAGTGATACAATATTGTGAGTAATCAGATTACAAGTGCAGTTTAGGCCTTGTATGATTGTAATTTCTTTGGTGATATAAAAATCCTCTCTCTCGTTTGCCCGTGGACGTAGGTCGTGATTCCGTGACCGAACCACGTTAAATATTGTGTTCCGATTTTCATTTCTTTTGTTTGCCGTTATTCTCCATTTTATTTCCGCGTGTTTTGCCGAAATCGTTTATCGTTTTGTCGAAGTGCCTTACTTGTTTTGTTATATCCCAACAGTCCATGTAGTGCTTAACGGTTCAAAAAGCTTGAAGGCGAGGTAAATGTTTTGAAAGAATCATGAACAATGTTATAATAAACATTTAAATAGAAGTATGTCGCTTACTTTTAGCATTGTTCTATTTAAATATTTAAATATTTATTATAGCATTGTTCATATTTCTTTTAGTTTTTCTACCTCACCTGCAAGCTTCTTGAACCATTAATGAAGCTTACTGTTCTCATTGTCCATGTAGTGCTTAATGGTCTTGGGAAAAAAGTATTGGTGCAGGGTTACATATTTTCCCATCCTACTTACATGTTCACGGTTTTCCTGAGTACCTAAGGTCTGCGTAAAAACATCGTTTTTCCCACATATAACATCTCCATGACTTTCTGAATCTTTTAGCCCTTCCTATAGTTGGTAAAAAATTAAGGTTTAGAGACCAAAACTATGAAGGACCAAAACTGTTAAGGACTAAAATTGTGAAGGAACAAAATTGTTAAGGACTAAAACTGTGAAGGACCAAACCGTGAAGGACCATAACTGTGAATGACCAAAGTTGTTAAGGACCAAAACTATGAAGGATTAACTATTAGGGACTAAAAGTGTTAAGGACCAAAACTATGAAGGATCAAAACTGATATTTTGGAGAAATTAACGAAAAAGTCTCAAAATAATTTTATTGACAGAAAAGTCCAGAAAACTGGTAAAATTATTCAGTTTAGCCATTTTCTGCCGGTGCCGGTAAAAAAAGGGCTAAATTGAATAAATTTACCGGTTTCCTGGGCAGTTTTTTTCAAAAAAAATATTTTGGGACTTTTTCGTTAATTTCCCCAAAATATCGGGACTTTTCTGTAGAAAACCCAATTTTAATTTAACCAAAATTAAAAAATATAATATTTTGATAGAAACAAAGTTAGTGTAATGGTTTTTTCTGTTACCAGGGACTGGTCTTTTTGAGCAATGACCTATAAAATAAAATAGTTTTCAAAAACTAATTTTGCAATATGTAAAATAAAATTTCGTACATTTGACAACATTTTCCCTTAAATTTCTGATTCATTTATACAAAACAAAAAACAGAAAGTCTACCCGTTCACGGACGTTGATTACAGATGCAAAGAGAGCGCGCGAGTTAACTTTCGTTATTCTCGTTTGGATCTTTTTTCTTCTCGATTTCTGTATGGATTCACCTTTTCATCAACAACGTTCTGAAGGAAATTTCTGGTTAGTTTTCTCTCCAATCTTTCCTTTTCTTTTGTCAAATTCAGAATATAACCGTTCTGTAATCGCTACATGTTAATGTTCTGAATCATAGATTTTCATGAAATAAGGTTTTATTTACTTGATAATTTGCGTTAGGTTTGTTTCAGATCAATTTCATTAGCTTCTTCGCAAGTGTTATTGCCCCTCTGATCGCGTGTAGATTTAGTGCACTTGAATTTAAGGATTTTGAGATAATATTTATCGGATTTCCCTTTCTAGATTCGAGCTAGTCGGAATTAAAGTTTCTTCTAGTTTAGTTTACTGATCGAGATGCTAAAAGTGAACTTAATTTGCAGAATGTTGGTGAAACAATTATTTCCAAATTGATTACCAGAACCTATTTTCAATTCCAATTGCTCTGGATTATCCGCATTCATTTACTTCCTAAACGAAGCCAGAATCATAAATTCACTTACTTACCTTATCACGAAGGTAAATAGAACCTTAACTATACCACTCCCATGGCTATAAGAAACACAAATGTTCACATTCCTATTATGCTTGTTTCTAATTGATGTGTTGTACCTGTAAACCTCCTCTTTTTGTTGGGAAACACGTGTGCTTTCTATCTTTCTCTACCCCTTTTGAGGAAATTCATTGTATAATCACATGACATACCACTTAAATCTGTAACTTATATTGTAATCTATACACATCTGTCCCTTTTGAAGAGTAGTTTTTCACTTATCTTCTCTTATTACATAAATAGATACTTTTAAGTTTTAACTTTCAACTAACCTCTGTGTTTAATATTGTTTCAGACTATAGGTTCTATCCCTCAAGAGTCATGAACCTTAACACCTAAAGCAGGTTCATTATGAGATAATGGAATCACCTGGTTAGTAGTCTTCAACCACTTTCATCATTCATTAACCTTTCTTGACTACTTAAATTAACAACTTTATTTTATTTCTAAATCCAGCTGGCGGATTGAGGAACACATCTGTGGTTGTCCTTACAATTGATACAAGTGAGGTCTACATCATTGTTAGTTTATCTTCAAGAACCGACACACAGGTCATTTACATTGACCCCACAACCGGATCTCTTCACCATGACCAAAAACTAGGTCACGATGTTTTCGACTCCCAAGAAGAAGCCCTAAACCACATCACAAATGGTTCAAAATTCGTTATCAAGAATACAATTCGTGCAAAAGCAATATTAGGTTACACAGTACTTGGAAGCTTTGGTTTACTACTTCTCGCCACAAAATTAACCGCCAGCATCCCATATTTACCAGGTGGTGGTTGTGTATACACCATCATCGAAAGCAAATGGATCAAAATTTCACTTCAAAACCCTCAACCACAAGGGAAAGGTGAAGTAAAGAACATTCAAGAACTCACTGAACTTGAAATCGATGGAAAACATTACTTCTGTGAATCAAGAGACATCACAAGGCCTTTTCCTAGTCGTGTTTCTGTAAAAGCACCAGATGATGAATTTGTTTGGAATGGATGGTTATCGGTTGGTTTTAAAAGAATTGGACTTGACCAGCATTGTGTTATTTTGCTTCAGGTATTTGGTGGTTTGTGATGTGAAATTACATTAATGCCCTTTTCATCATTTGGTGATTTTTGTTCAACTTTCAGGGTTTTGTAGAATATAGAACTTTCGGAAGCTTAGGTCAGCAAGATGGAATTGTTGCTCTTATAGCGCGCCGTAGTAGACTGCATCCTGGCACGCGATACTTAGCACGGGGCTTAAATTCTTGTTACAGCACAGGTGTGTGTGTGTGTGTGTGTGTGTGTGTGTGTTTGTGTGTATAAAGTACGTTGCTATTTTCAGCAATTTTCCTTTTATATGATATTAATTAGAATCTGTATTGGACACAGGAAACGAAATTGAGTGTGAACAACTTGTATGGGTACCAAAACGAGACGGTCAAAGTGTCCCTTTCAACACCTACATATGGCGACGTGGCACTATCCCCATATGGTGGGGTGCGGAACTAAAGATGACATCAGCAGAAGCGGTAATTTACGTTTCTGACCGCGACCCTTACAAAGGAAGTGGCAAATATTACCAAAGATTAACCAAACGATACGACGCCCGAAACATGGGCATAAATGGAAACCAAAATAAAAACAATTTTGTCCCAATCGTATGTGTCAACCTTCTCAGAAACGGTGAAGGAAAATCAGAATCAATTTTAGTCCAACATTTTGAAGAATCTTTAAACCACATCCGGTCAACCGGTCAACTCCCTAACACAAGACTTCATTTAATAAACTACGATTGGCATACAAGTATCCGATTTAAAGGCGAGCAACAAACAATTGAAGGACTTTGGTACCATTTAAAATCGCCCACAATCTCTATAGGGATCTCAGAAGGTCATTATTTACATTCTCGCCATAACATCAACGAATCCAACGATGATGTTGTTGTTTACAACGATGACATCATCGGTTTTTTCCGGTTACACGTACACCAAAACGGTGTGATTCGTTACAACTGTGCGGATTCTTTGGATAGAACAAATGCTGCTAGCTACTTTGGCGGGTTACAAGTTTTCACCGAGCAATGTAGGCGGCTTGGGATTTTTCTTGACGCTGACGTGGCGTTGAAGCAGACGGGGTCGCCAGCGAGGACGCGGTCGGGTACTGATAGGGCGTGGAAGAGATTCGATATGACTTTTGAGGAGTTTAAAAGGTCGACTATTTTATCACCTGTTTGTCAATTGGCTGATCTTTTTTTAATCGCGGGTGATATTCACGCGACTATTTATACGGGGTCGAAAGCTATGCATAGTCATATTCTTAGTATTTTTAGTGAAGAAGCGGCAAAAGTCAAACAATTTTCAGTTGCTCAAAATGTGAGGATTACACTTCAAAGAAGATATAATAATGCGGTTCTTGATAGCTATAGACAAAAACAGTTGGAGATGTTTCTTGGGATAAGGCTTTTTAAGCATCTTCCTTCGGTTTCTATTCAGCCTTTACATGTATGTAACTTTGAGGATGTTATTTGTTAATTTGAGTAATTTACAAAAATGGTCCCTGTGGTTTCTGATTTCTGATTTTCACCATGTAGGTTCTTAGTAGACGATCTGGTTGCCTTCTTAAGCCAATTGCAAGCATTGATGCAAGCTCTGATGATGGAGATAGCCTTCTTAGTTTTAAACAAAAAGATCTCATCTGGGTAATATTGTCTTTTTTTTTCTTTAAAGGATTTAAAAATTCATTATTTAATATAATTCGGATTAATTGTACAGATTTCGCAACAGGCGGCGGATATAATACAACTTTTTATCTACCTTGGGGAGCCATGTCATGTTTGTCAACTTCTTCTCACAATTTCACATGGTGCGGATGATTCAACATATCCATCAACCGTTGATGTGAGAACAGGACGTGATTTAGACGAGCTTAGACTTGTTTTAGAGGTTTGACTTTCTTTGACTTTTACAAAATATGAGAAATCATGGAAGATCTGAAACATGGGTGTTTGTTTATTACAGGGAGCCTGCATTGCTAGGTGTGCGAATGGTACAAACATGGTGATACCAATATCAGGGCCTGTTAGTGATGACGACATGGCTTTTACAAAAAATAAAGCAAGTAAACCTTCCCAGAAAACTAAGTTACCATTTTTGTATGATTTTGAAGGACGTGAGGGCGAATTGGACTTTCTTACTCGGGTGGTTGTACTCACGTTCTATCCATCTGAGTCAACCACTTCCCCTGTCACTATTGGTGAGGTACATTCAATATTAAACGTGTTTCTCCTTTCTTCATTTCATTCAACTAGTGTTTGGTACCGTGGAATTCGGGTAGGAATGGAATCGTTTATTCCATTCCGTTCCTGATGTGATTCCGGTTTGATTGCTCTTTACTGGAATATGTTGCAGGTAGAGATACTTGGAATCACTCTTCCATGGAGAGAAATCTTTGCTTCTGAAGGACCTGGATCAAGGTTATGGGAACGTGTCAATAATGTCAAAGACAGCCATCCGTATGTTGTTTCTTTAACAAATGACGTGTTGCCACCTGGCAAATCCGATACAACCACCACCACCACCGGAATGGATCTTTTGTCAGGCGATGACATCATCTCAGGAACCGCTTCACAACCTATGACAGAAATTAGTTTAATAGATCACGGTTACATTGAAGATAAAATCTCTCAAACAAATGCAATACAAACCAAAGACAAAGACAAAGACAGTAAAGTTGAAGTTGAAGCTGCAGTTGCAGGTACAGGTGCACAACAGTACATAAGTTGCTTTAGAATGTTGACCGCCTCACATGGGTCAAAATTAGGGTTTATAGACAGCATGAAACTTGAAATCGAACGTCTTCGCCTCAATCTATCTGCAACCGAAAGAGATAAAGCTTTGTCATCAATTGGAGTCGATCCATCTACAATAAATCCCAACGCATTAATAGAAGAATCGTACATACCTTCATTATGTAAGGCCGCAAATGCCCTTGCGGTTCTAGGTCAAGCTTCACGAGAAGATAAAATTACCAGCGCTATCGGCCTTGATCCAATTGATGATGAAATCGATATAGATTTTTGGAACATTAACAGAATCGGGGAGAGTTGTTGCAGCGAATCGTGTCAAGTTCATATAGGAACTTCAACTTTGACTTCTTCGTCACAGTCGATATATATATGCTCTGCGTGTCAGCGGAAGGTTTGTAAAGTTTGTTGTGCGGGTAAAGGCGCTGTTCTTGTTCTTCAGAATCAGAATCGCGTTGGTGGAACAAATGTTAATGAACGTTGTTTAACAATGGATGGGGTTATTTGTAAGTTGTGTTGTCATGATAGTGTTCTCGATGCCTTGATTTTGGACTATCTTAGGGTTTTGATTAGCGAGAGAAGAGGTAGTCATGCTGAAACGGCGACGTATAAAGCTTTGGCTCACGTGGTAGGGAGGAATTATATCGCCGGAAAAAAGGAATCGTCTGATAAAAATGGAGCCGGTAAGATCCTTGAACAGTTACTTGACGGAGAAGAATCTTTAGCTGAATTTCCATTCGGAAGCTTTCTGCACTCGGTATTAACTATTATCTATTTATCTTCCATTTGACTTTTTGCATGTTCAAATATAATTAAATCTGAAATATTTTTTTTGTTTTTGTTGTTTTGATAGATTGAATCGGCGTCGGGTTCAGCGCCACCGTTATCGTTGCTTGCACCTTTGAATACTGGATTACGACAGTCATACTGGAGAGGGCCTCCGACTATCTCTTCCACTGAGTTTATCATTGTTATTGGCAGTCTTTCTGATGTCTCTGGGGTCATCCTTCTTGTTAGTCCCTGTGGCTATTCCATGTCCGATTCCCCTATCGTAAGTAAAACACATTATGGAATGGAATCTCGAATTCCGATTCCGTCAAACCAAACTCATTCACTTTCCCTTATTGTTACAGGTGCAAATTTGGGCAAGCAGTAAAATACACAAGGAAGAACGATCGTGTGTTGGAAAATGGGATGTTAAATCACACCTCACATCTTCACCGGAGCTTTGCGGTCCAGAAGAATCTAATAAAGACGGTCAAGGTCAAACTCCTCGCCACATCAAATTTGACTTTCGAAATCCGGTGCGATGTCGCATGATTTGGATAAAATTAAGCATCCAGAAAGTTGGATCAAATTCCGTTAGCTTCGAAAACGATTTCAATCTCTTATCCTTCGATGAATCCCCGGCCTCCGGTCCCGGCAGGCGTGCCTCTATAGCAGGAACATCGGAAAGTCTTCCAAGTCTACATGCTAAAAGAATTCTCGTAGTTGGATTTCCGGTGAAAGCAGATGTGAGGCGGTCATCGTCGCAGAGATCTGAGCATGCCAATAGCATAAAAAATTGGCTGGAGAAACCTCCGATGTTGAACAGATACAAGGTACGGTTACCGATTTAACTTTTCCGGTAACATATCGCAAGCAAATATCATCGCTGATTCTCGATTTACCTCTTTGTTGCAGGTTCCAGTTGAATCGGAGAAACTGATCGAGAATGACCTGGTTTTGGATATTTCTCCGTCTTCACCGACGGCAGCAGGTTTTCGGCTCGATGGATTTAATGCTATAAAACCTCGATTAACACATTCACCTTCAAAATCGGAATCATTAGTTACTGGTTTCGAACATAGATTCATATCTCCACCGGTACTGAACATTCAAGTATTGACATTAAAGGTACTCTAAGCATAAAAACTGTCTATAAAGCTATGGCGGCGGTGGTGGATATAAACTGTTACAATGTCAATTTGCAGGGTTTGTCGGAGGAGATGATGGTGATTGCAGAGTACCGGATACCGGAGGTGAAGATAGGGACGGCGTTGTACTTTGATTTTCCTAAAGTGATGAGCAGTCGACGAGTATGGTTTAGGCTGGTCGGAGACGTTGCCGGATTTGCAGATGATCCGGAAGACGGCGGCGATGCAGGGCGGGCGTTGGCGGTGGGGTTGTCTTTGTTGAACCGGATTAAGTTATACTACTATGCCCACCCGGCTGACCTTGGGAGATGGGCTAGCCTATCTGGTATATGATTTTTTTTTATAAAGTATTCTTTTGTATTGTTAGTTCAGAATAATCAATTTCATTTTATTTCAGGGTTTTTTGCTGTTTATGAAAGATTGTAGTCTAGAATTTTTTAGGGTCAAAAGAATATAATTCTGAGAAACATGTAAAAATTTGTTACAATAAAAAACTAATATCGAGTATAAATTATTTAATTATCATCACCTTTCGTTACTTTGTTGTCAATAGTTACCTGATTCTTAATGTTCACTTTTGAAGTAGATACTTTTTAAACTTGTTGAAAATATTTGTACAAAGACTATTAGTTACTTGCACAACTGACACAACTTAAAATATATAAATCAATATTTTTGTGGTGTTGAATTAGACACTAATGTCCAAATAACCAACCAATAAAAACGTTGAATAAAATTACACATTTTCAAGCCAAACCTTTTTATTGGTTAGACACGAACTTCTTTTTCGTACAACCCAACCTCATTACCATGAGTATTAGGGGTGACTTAAGACAGCTACTCTCTTAGCATCATGAACTTAGCTCTTGTTGAAAAATGGTTATGGCGTCTTAAGACAGATTCTAATAGTCTTTGGAATTCTTGTATTCGGTCCATGTATAAAATTTTGGGTTGGGACAATGCTCCTCTTGCTAAAAAGGGTTTGAAGGGCACTTGCTTTCCCAAAATTTAGATGACCTAGGTGTCTCGTTTTATAGTTTTTTTCGAGAGAAAGATTGGTGATTGTTGCAAAACATTTTTTTGGAAGGATTGTTGGATTGACTGCACTCCCTTAAAGGATTTGTATCCAAGACTTTATGCACTTGATTCGTCCAAAAATTGCTTTATTTCGAAGAAGATCCGATCCCCTGACTAGGCCCTTTCTTGAAATTGGAAACGCGACCTTCGTAGAGGTGCTGAAGAGACGGAGCTAGCTTCCACTCTGGGCTCGTATTGATCAGGCTAATCTGAGTTCGGTTCCTGACAGCTGGATTTGGAAGCAGAATACGGATGGTTGCTTCTCGGTTTTCTCATGCAGGAAAAATATGGAAGATAAGTTATTTCAGGGATCCCATGTATTCTTTCAGTGGATTCACTGGGTCCTTCTCAAGGTCAGTTGTTTTCTTTGGCGATTTCTCCAGATCGGATCTCGGTGGCAGCATGTCTGGCCTCGAGAGGTATTCAAGTTTCATCGACTACCTGTCAGTTTTGCGCAAGTTGTGATGAAATTGTAGATCACCTGTTCTTCGAATGCTCCTTCTCTATAGATGTTTGGCGTTGGCTTTATAGATGGTCGTCTTTCCTTCCCAGGCAACCGGAATGCCTTAGTGATCTTGTAGCTTTGATGGATTGTAGTCGACTTAGCAAGAGGTTTAAGGTGCTGAAGTTGGGGCTTATTTACTCCACGGTATGGTTCATTTGGAAGTACAGGAACGAGATTATTTTCAAGAGAATCAGGAACTCGGTTCCGAATATGGCAGATAACATTATGTTAAATTCCTTTAATTGGTTTAAATTTAGAAATAGAATTAATTGACTGGATTAGCAATTGTGGCAATGCTCTCCTCTATCTTCTTGTAATACTCTGTAATTTCTAGTTCATGGCTAATGTTATCTCCGTTCTAAAAAAAAGAACACTGGAACTGAAACTAGAACAGAACTATGACTGACGGTTCCTAAAATGTTGGAACCGGAGCTGGAATCGGTGATATCGGTTCCTAAAATATTGGAACCGGAACCGACGGGTAGCTTTCCAACACCGAATACCCAATTTGTTAAAATTATAAACTTTTTAAAACTTAAAAAAGACTATACCTATTGCAAACTTACAAGAAATTATCTATCAAAGTATAAGGCGCAGGCGCCAAATTCAAAGTTAATTTTATCTTCAATGTTGTTAGATTAGATCCAAATTTATCTCACTAGTTAGTTGTAAATGTATTATATATATTCCCGTGTATTTACCCTGTAAATCAATTAAGCAAAACACTTCCCGTATCTTCTCCCTTCTCGTTTCTTTATATGGTATCAGAGCTTGTCTCTGCATCTCCAAAATCCTCTGTTTCTTCCACATCCTCCTCTACAAACAAATCTATGGAAGGCGCTACATTCACTGCAAACACTATCCTTAAAGACATCACCCTCGTCAATTTTCCCTCAACCCTAAAATTGACCTCAACCAATTACCTAAGTTGGAAGACACAAATCGAAGCTCTGTTACAGGGGCTCGATCTCTACAGATTCATCGATGGATCTTATCCATCACCGCCACCGACCGTTGGTGCTGACGGCAAAGTTACCCCACATGCCGACTACCAAAAATGGTTCAGGCAGGATCGGCTCTTGTTTGGCGCACTGGTTGGAAGTCTTTCTCCCCAAATCGTTCCACTTGTCACCAATGCTTCCTCATCTCGTGAAGCCTGGACAACACTTGCAGGAACCTACGCCTCTCCCTCTCGTGGCCACATCAAGCAGCTCCAGTACCGTCTCAAGCAACTTACCAAAACCTCTTATCAAACAATCACATACTATATGCAAAACATCAAAACTGTGGTGGATGAATTGGCAATTCTTGGCAAGAAACTCGATCAAGAAGACATCATTGATGCAGTTCTCAATGGTTTAGATCAATCCACCTACAAACCAATTCTTGATGCCATTCATGCACGTGATTCTCCCATACCTTTCAATGAACTACACGAAAAACTAATAAACCATGAACTCGCTCTTGCTCAACAAATTCCAGCTCCTGACATACATCAACCAGCCACTGCGTTCTATGCTAATCACCAACACAACAAAAAATCCTGGCCCTCACGCAACAGCAACTCCCAGGCTGGTTTACTACCAAACCCGCCAAATCAGCCATCTCAAGCTACAGGGCACCGCCCCTTTCTTGGTAAATGTCAATGGTGCCATCAAAAGGGACATTCTCTCAGTAACTGTTTTACTTTCAAGAGATTTTTTCCAACAGTGTCTGTTCCTCCTCCTAATCGCAACATGCAGGCTGCAAATGCACAGGCTCATCTCATGAGCCCCCAACCAAACTCATCTTCCACTTCTGCAGATTGGCTATTTGACAGTGGCGCCAGCTTTCATGCAACCAATGACCTGAACAACCTCTCTATACATGCAGCTTACAACGGAACCGAAGAGCTGGTTTTTGGTGATGGTTCGTGTCTACAAATCTCCCATATTGGCTCAGTTATTATTCACACTTCATACACACCACTCATCCTAAAAAATGTTCTTTATGTTCCTTCCTTGTCTCGTAACATCATCTCTATATCTCGTCTATGTCTTGACAACAATTTTCTAATAGAATTTTATTCTTTTGTGTTTGTCATAAAGGATCTGCACTCCAAAGTCCCTCTCTTCCGGGGAACAGCAACAAAAGGAATGTATGAACTTCGATCATCCCCTTCACCACAGCTTTACTTCATGCATCGCTCCACTTCTTCCACTTGGCACCATCGTTTAGGGCATCCCCAGAACAAAGTTTTCAAACAATTGTCATCTTTTCTTTCGTTTAGCTCTAGTTCTATTGATGATTGTAATTTGTGTTGTATCAATAAAAGTCACAAGTTGCCATTCCATGATTCTTCCCTTACATCTACTGCTCCTTTAGAACTTATATTTTCAGATGTATGGTGCTCACCCATTGAATCTTTTGATCATTACAAATACTACATTATATTTGTTGATCATTTCACTAAATATATCTGGTTTTATCCAATGAAACAGAAGTCAGACTCCCTCACTATCTTTACAATATTTCAACTATTAGTTGAAAATTACTTCAACACCAAAATCAAGCAACTTTTCTCTGATAATGGCGGTGAATATATAAAACTCAGATCCCAACTTTCAGCCTCAGGTATCACCCACCTTACATCACCACCACACACCCCAGAGCATAACGGCTATGCTGAAAGACGCCATAGACACATTGTTGAAACCGGGCTCTCCCTCCTCTCCCATGCTCAAATCCCAACTATCTTTTGGCCCTTTGCCTTTACCACAGCCGTATACCTCATAAACCGACTGCCCACCTCCACTTTACACAACCTTTCACCATATCGATGCCTCTTTCAAAAAGAGCCAAACTACAATAAATTAAAAAGCTTCGGATGCCTTTGCTACCCTTGGTTACGGCCATACTCACCCCACAAACTACATCCCCGATCCACCCCTTGTATCTTTGTGGGATACTCCCCTACCCAAAGCGCATACTATGCTTATGATTCCAAAACCTCCAAACTATACACCTCCAGACATGTAATCTTCATTGAAAACAGCTTCCCATTTCCCACGCTCACTGATACATCCCCCCCATCCACAGTTAACATAAACACATGGCTTCCATTCTCTATACCCATCATATCCAACAATACAACACCTTCTGCCCCAAGTACCCCCACCACCCCAACACATTTCGGTCACTCTTCTCCTTCCAACCATAATACACCAATCTCCTCCCCATCCTCATCCGACTCTCACTCAGATAATGACAACCCACCCTCCCCTCCCTCTGTCAATAACAATCCCACCCACATAACTACACGACCAAACCCCAAACCGAACACTCGCTATTTCAACTCTGATTTTCACATCTATACAGCCTCCCATTCTTATCCATCTGAACCTGCAACCATCACACAAGCATTAAAACATCCTTCTTGGTGCCATGCCATGCAAGAAGAATTTAACGCCCTGGATCGAAACAACACTTGGTCTCTCGTTCCCTCCTCTCATGCTCAAAACCTCATTGGGTGCAAATGGGTCTACAGAACTAAATATAAACCTGATGGTTCGATTGAACGGTTAAAAGCCCGTCTTGTAGCTAAAGGATTTCACCAGCGCCCGGGTCTAGATTATCGTGAAACCTTCAGCCCTGTCTTAAAACCTGCCACTCTTCTCCTTGTCCTATCTCTTGCCATTTCTCATAACTGGTCTCTCCGGCAATTAGACATAAATAATGCCTTTCTCCAAGGAACCCTTCGTGAAGATGTATATATGTCGCAACCCCTGGTTTTGTCAACCCATCCCTTCTTAATCACGTATGCAAGCTCAATAAAGCCATCTATGGCTTGCGACAAGCATCTCGAGCCTGGTATGATGAATTAAAAACTTATCTTCTCTCTCTCAAGTTCAAACCTACAATTTTTGATTCCTCCTTATTCATCCTCAAAACCAAGTCTTCTTTCATACTCGTTCTTGTCTATGTTGATGACATCATTGTCACCGGCCCATCTTCACATCAAATATCTAGCTTCATTACCCACCTTGCTGCAAAATTCTCTCTCAAAGATCTTGGTTCTCTCTCTTATTTTCTTGGTGTCGAGGTTATACCTCATTCTCATGGTATTTTACTCTCCCAGCGCAAATACATTCTTGACATAATAACTAGAGCCAACATGAGTGACTGTAAACCAATATCAACACCAATTACCACCTCAGCACCTCTCACGCTGAAAGGTGGCGATCCACACCCCTCCCCCACCGACTATCGCATATTGGTCAGAGCATTACAATACTTAGCACTCACCAGACCAGATATCTCTTTCACTGTCAACAGGTTATCTCAGTTCATGCATGTTCCAACGACACTTCATTGGATTGCTCTAAAACGCCTGCTAAGGTACCTACAAGGCACCCAATATCATGGCATTATACTATAGAAAAAGTCCCCTCTCACACTTCATGCATTCACCGATGCCGACTGGGCCGGAGATAAAGACAACTAACTGGTTACATAGTGTACCTTGGCTCCAATCCCATCTCCTGGAGCTCAAAACGCCAAAGCACCCTTGCACGTAGCTCTACAGAGGCTGAGTTTCGAGCAATTGCCGCCACCACCACAGAAGTACAGTGGCTCACGTCCCTCCTTAGTGAGCTTGGTTTCACCTCCAACACCACCCCGACAATTTATTGTGACAATCTGAGTGCAACTTCATACTCTGCAAATCCAATTTTTCACTCTAGAATGAAGCATCTCGCTTTGGACTTTCACTTTGTTAGAGAAAAAGTACAACAAAATACCCTCCGAGTTCAACATATCTCCAGTGATGATCAGCTCGCAGACTGCCTTACCAAACCTCTTTTAAGACCACGTTTTCATTATCTTCTTTCCAAGATTGGTCTACTCTCAGGATCGTCCATCTTGCGGGGGCATATCAAAGTATAAGGCGCAGGCGCCAAATTCAAAGTTAATTTTATCTTCAATGTTGTTAGATTAGATCCAAATTTATCTCACTAGTTAGTTGTAAATGTATTATATATATTCCCGTGTATTTACTCTGTAAATCAATTAAGCAAAACACTTCCCGTATCTTCTCCCTTCTCGTTTCTTTATATTATCAATAACATTACTAATTTGCTAGGTATCAAGAAGTATGGATCGAAAAATATCAATAGCTTGAATAAACTTAACAAGTAAATGTGCGCGGCTCTTCAAAGTTATAAATAAACTCCGTTCATTTCAGTTTTGTTAATCTGGTCTTCGGGATTCATAGTAATGGTCAAAACCACTGCCACTTTTTCAGTTAAATATATCATTTTACAAAGAAGTCACAAATATTAACACATGATATGTATCACACGTTTATTTAATTTTAATTTTACTTCTAGATAAGCATAGAATAGTCATAGCAATCTTATCCTTTGTTATTGTTGTAACAGATCCTACATTCTAGGATTCCCTCTGTATTTATTTGTGTATCATTTTCTCAATAATACGAATCATCAATTATTCACTTATATGGTATCAGCCAGGATATACATTCCTTTTCTAAACCTATCTTCCAGCTAAACACCAATCCATCATGCCTGCAGCAGCCGCATCTCCTTCTTCATCTGATTCATCTTCCTCTCACTCATCAACAGTTCATACGCTCCCTCTCCAAACTTCTTCTCTCACACTCGTTCAATTCCCACCATCCCTAAAACTATCTTCCACAAATTACCTAACCTGGAAAACACAGATTGAAGCCCTTCTTTATGGCTTGGATCTCTACAAGTTCATCGATGGTACTAATCCACCACCAAAACCGATAGTTACTGATGGCGTTTCTACCCCTCACGCAAATTACTCTGCTTGGTTCCGACAAGATCGATTGCTATTTGGTGCAATTGTTGGCACTTTATCTCCTTCCATTGTTCCCCTTATCACAAATGCTTCATCTTCATTAGATGCCTGGAAGATTTTATCAAACACTTATGCTAAACCCTCTCGAGGCCACATCAAGCAACTCCAACATTGCCTAAAGCAAACAACAAAAACTTCTGATCAATCCATCACCGATTACATGCAGTCTATTAAGACTATCGTTGATGAACTCAGTATACTTGGTAAACAGATGGATGAAGAAGACATTACAGATGCCATTCTCACCGGTCTAGATGTTGCCTCCTACAAAACTGTCATTGATGCCATCCATGCTCGCGACACCCCAATCTCCTTCCACGAACTTCATGAGAAACTCATAAACCATGAGTTATCATTACTTCAACAAAACCCAGCCACTACAAACTTACACCAACCTGTGACTGCTTTTGCAGCAAACAAGCGCCCACCCAACAAACAGTGGAATACCAGAAATTCCCCCAATGCCCCTCCACTCCTTCCTACTCCACAACAGTCCCCTTCATCAACTCGACCCTTTCTTGGAAAATGTCAGTTCTGTTTCACCAAGGGTCACTCATTAACCTCTTGCTACTCTTTCAAAAACAAGTATCCACAGGTTACTTTGCCTTCATTACCACGAACCAACTACACCAACTCATCCCCTCAGGCACATGTCATTACCAGCAACAACACCTCCAGTCAAGACTGGTTATTCGATAGTGGAGCTTCGCACCACATCACCAACGATCTCAACGCATTGGCACTTCATACCCCTTATGATGGCACCGATGAGCTTGTCATCGGAGATGGTTCGTCCCTTACCATTACTCATGTTGGCTCTCTTCTCCTTCCTTTTTCCACTGTATCTTTCACTCTCACTCATGTTCTAGTTGTTCCATCCATATCTCGTAAAATCATCTCTATCTCTCGCTTATGTCTTGATAACCACATACTAATTCAGTTTTATTCTTTTCGCTTTTTTATCAAGGATTTCAAAACCCAACAAACTCTACTCCAGGGAACAGCTAGCCGTGGAATCTATGAACTTCGTTCCACTTCTGCACGTGTTGCTTTTCATTCTCAATCAAATAAGTCCACACCTTGGCATCACCGGCTTGGACACCCGCATCTTCGTGTTTTACAGTTTCTAGCATCTACTATTCCTTCTATTACTTGTTTAAAAGACAATTGTAATTCTTGTTGCATTAATAAAAGCCACAAGCTTCCTTTTCATATCTCTACTCTTACATCCTCTTCTCCTTTACAATTAATATTCTCTGATGTATGGTCATCCCCTGTGCAATCTTTTGACGGCTTCAAATATTACATTATTTTTGTGGACCATTATACCAAATACACATGGCTTTATCCCTTAAAAAGAAAATCTGATTCCCTTACCACTTTCATTCGTTTCCAAACTCTTGTTGAAAACTTTTTTCAACTCAAAATAAAACAACTATATTCTGATAACGGTGGAGAATTTCTCAAACTGGCATCCCACCTTGCTTCCTGTGGCATAACCCACCTCACATCTCCCCCACACACTCCTGAACATAACGGTTTTGCCGAAAGAAGACACAGACATATTGTTGAAACAGCCTTATCCTTACTTTCTCATGCCCATATGCCATTACAATACTGGTCTTTTGCTGTCACTACTGCCTCTTATCTCATAAACCGTCTTCCAACAATTAACCTACAAAATGATTCGCCTTATTTCCGTCTCTTCAAACTCAAACCAAACTATGATAAACTACGTAGTTTTGGTTGTCTCGCCTACCCTTGGCTTCGCCCATACACAAACCATAAACTTCAACCTCGCTCAAAACCTTGTGTTTTTATCGGGTACTCCTCCTCCCAAAGTGCTTATCACCTTCTTGATCCACTTACAAACAAAATATATACTTCCCGCCATGTTCACTTTGTTGAACACGCTTTTCCCTATCCCACCCTCACCAACACAACCACACTAGACCCGCCAACTCCAGACACTTGGCTTTCTATTCAACTTCTACCTACTCCACCCACCAATGATCCATCATCCACCCGATCACCACCAAACAGCCCCCCACCTCCTACTTCACCATTACCAAGCTTCTCTACATCCCCTCCACCCTCTACCACCCCCTCCCCACCTCAAACACCAACACCTACATCTCCTTCAAACAGTCCTTCTCCTTTAAATTCCCCATCAGACACTTCAAATGCTTCTCTAAGACCAGCACCTCAACTCACCACCCATCCCATTAAAACCATTCAAACTCGCCAAACACGTACTCCAAACCCCAAATACCACAATAAAGATTTTATTCTTTATCATTCCCTTGTCACGCCATATCCTGAACCCCAGACCATCACACAAGCTCTAAAACAACCTCACTGGCGTAAAGCCATGCAAGAAGAACATGATGCCCTCCTCCGAAATCACACCTGGACTTTAGTCCCTCCTGATTCTGCCCCTAACCTTGTTGGTTGCAAATGGGTCTTCCGCACCAAATACAAATCAGATGGAACCGTTGATAGATTAAAAGCCCGACTCGTTGCAAAAGGTTTCCATCAACGGCCCGGGTTAGACTACATCGAAACTTTCAGTCCCGTTGTAAAGCCCGCTTCCTTACGCCTCATTCTATCTCTTGCCACCTCTCAAAATTGGTGTCTTCGTCAATTGGACATCAACAACGCTTTCCTACAAGGCAACCTTACCGAATCTGTTTATATGTCTCAACCTCCAGGTTTTGCTGATCCCTCTCTACCTCATCACGTATGCAAACTAAACAAAGCCATTTATGGCCTACGCCAGGCTTCGAGAGCTTGGTACAATGAACTCAAAAATTTTCTCATCTCTGCAAAATTCCAACCAACTATTTCTGATCCTTCCTTATTTTTTTCTTTATCAAACTCTTCTCCAATTTACATTCTCGTCTATGTCGATGACATAATTGTCACTGGTCCAAATCATTCTAAAGTCACTTCATTCATTGACACCCTTGCCACTCGTTTCTCTCTCAAAGACTTGGGCAACCTATCCTACTTCCTTGGAATTGAAGTTCAACCTCACTCCAAGGGTCTCTTTCTCTCACAAACAAAATACATTCTCGATCTCATTCACAAAGCCAACATGAGTGACTGTAAGCCGGCTTCCACTCCCATGTCCACTTCAGTTCAACTTACTGTTAATGATAGTGCCCCATTACCGAACCCAAAAGACTTTCGATCTATAGTTGGAGCTCTACAATACTTATCCCTTACAAGACCCGATGTAGCTTTCACTGTGAATAAACTCTCCCAATTCATGCATCGCCCGACTGAACTTCATTGTGTCGCGTTAAAGCGCTTACTGCGCTATTTGCACGGCACTTTACACCATGGTTTACTCATTCAACGTGCATCTCCTCTACATTTACATGCTTTCACTGATGCTGACTGGGCAGGAGACAAGCAAACTTATCGCAGCACCACCGGTTATATTGTCTACCTTGGCTCAAATCCCATTTCTTGGAGTTCTAAACGACAACCTACCTTAGCAAGATCTTCAACAGAAGCAGAATTCCGCGCAGTAGCTTCAACCACAACTGAAGTACAATGGCTCATATCCCTACTTACTGAACTTGGCTACAAGTCGAACATCACACCTACCATCTATTGTGATAACCTTAGCGCTACACACTATTCCGCCAACCCAGTTTTTCATTCACGCATGAAGCATCTGGCCCTTGACTTTCACTTTGTTCGTGAAAAAGTTCAAGATGGATCTATACGAGTTATCCACATTAATGGTGATGATCAACTAGCAGACGCTCTCACTAAACCTTTACTCAAATACAAATTTGAGACACTCATATCCAAGATCGGACTTCTCCCTCGGTCGTCCATCTTGAGGGAGCCTATTAACACATGATATGTATCACACGTTTATTTAATTTTAATTTTACTTCTAGATAAGCATAGAATAGTCATAGCAATCTTATCCTTTGTTATTGTTGTAACAGATCCTACATTCTAGGATTCCCTCTGTATTTATTTGTGTATCATTTTCTCAATAATACGAATCATCAATTATTCACTTATAACAAACACATAATATTACAAAAAAGACATAATGCATCGAAAAACATTATTAACATAAAAATGTATTTAGAATGTATGTTGCTCTTTTGGGTAAATAAATTTTACGTTACTATTTTGCTTTTAAAAATAAAAATAGCTTTTTATATTGTACCTGAAATTACTTCATGATGAAATGTCTTTGGCAATAGCTTTTCAAATAACTCTATAATGAGTACATGTAATTGATGTGAGGGGAATGAGATATCGGTTTCGCACTCCAATATTCCCATGTTTGTAGTAATTATAACACGCAACATAAGTGTATACTATCGTTTTAGGTTTTAAAACTTAAATATCTCTTCAAGATACAACTCGATTTCTATTTATTTAGATATTGTTTCTTGTTAACTTTATGAGCCTAATAGAGATAACACTTGTTAATGTAGACATATATATTGGATTGTTCTGTTTTACATAATATATACATAGCATCTTAAAAATAATAATAATAATAAGAGGAAGGTAATTTATTTATTAAGATGTTTTTAATCTCATTACCCTTTACCCTAAATTCCGGAATGTCTTCTTTGTCGTGGCACCCTTACATCTTCTTCTTACTTCTTGGTTATTCTTGTTCTAATTAAAATCAAATTAAATAATCCATGATTTCTTGGTAACTTGTATCTTCCCCTTGTTTCTTGCTTCTTGTTTGTAGAAAATATGACTTGCATTAATTACTCCATGATTTCACGGTAAGTTGTATGTGACCCAATCTTACATGCACCCAATTATCCATGATCACAAGTTTACAAGGTCCTCTATATCACCACTCATGGATAAATATCATACACCTTCTCCCGGTCAATATCACACCATATAGAGATCCCTAAATTTGATAAGAACATTTTAAAAGTATTATTAAATTTTATCATGTTATAATGTCAAATCTCGTTCAAAAAAAGTTCGCTAAACCAATAATAGTTTAACATATATTATTTGAATTTAACCGTAAACCAAACGAGTAAGTCGAAACCTGATTAGACCAAACCTTATTCGGTTTTGGTTTCGGTTTCGATTAACATTTTTGAAGACAAAGAAAACCTGATCAAATCGACAACTAATTTAACCGACCGAATAATATTCCGAAGCTAGGGATGATAGTATCTATTTGTTTCAGAAAAATGTAAGAAAACATATAAAGAAAAAAAAACAATACTTTCCAAAAAACAATTTTACCGGTTAATCCAAAATATTATTATATATTTTCAACCATAATCATTATTCAAGCACACCTTCAAAGTGGCATTTTATTATAGTTAGTGATAATTATGACAATAATGAATCTATAAGAAAATTGAGGTTTGTCATCAAATTATTGACACAATCCAATCTGGCAGTTGACATGCCAAGTCATAATTGCCAACTAACTAAACAAAGGTTTGTACCAACCGGAGGTTGGAATCATCTTTAACAACTCTTTGTTTCAATAAGAAACAATAGTGGATCTTTTGTATAAATATTGTAAAGTCTATCCGAGCATATGAACTGCTTTGATGATACATTAAAAATGATCAATATTTAAATGAGTCAAAATAGGAATCTAACTATATTTACTTTAAGAGTAAATTACATAAACACTCCCCGACTATCCCAAAATTAACAGAGAGAACTCAAGTATTCAATTTTCACTATATGAGTCACTAAAGTTTGCAAAATACAATAAATCGGTCCCTGAGTAAAAAAAAAGACTAAAATACCCTTTAAATTTTTTTTCTTTTTCTTTGAATTTATTATTTGTCTTATTAATAAAAAAAAGAAAATACCCCACACACCCCCACCCCCACCCCCACCCCACGTCTCTCTCTTTCTCCACCACTTTGTCGCACCGGGTTTTTCCAAGCTACCTGTACAAACTTCTCCTTGCCGCCTGATTCCATTTTAAGGAGCCGGATCTTGGACCATCAATCCATGGTGACAGGTCGAACACAGGAGATGTGCACACTGTGGCCATGGTGCTTGCCGGAACAAATGATATGTGCATACGGGTTACGATTGTTGCGATTGTAGGTTACGGAGATGTGCATACGGGTTACGATTGTAGGTTACGGAGACGCCACTTTGCTGCCATCGTCGGTAATCTCGGATAGCACCCCATCTATGTCGTCAAACCACGGTGGCGATTCTAAGCACATAAAGATTGCCAGGTTGCGATTGTAGGTCACTCAGATCCTGTTGCCGGGTTGCGATTGTAAGCACATAAAGATTTGAAATCGGTTCTGCTCATCAAGCTTTGAAATCGGTTTGTTCGGAAACAGAGGATTGAAGTTGCAGGTTTTCCTTTACCCAAAAAAAAAAGTTGCAGGTTTTCTCTTTTTTGAGTTCAAATCATTCGGATTCTTCAAACCAGTTTCCGTTTGTTCGGAAACAGAGGATTATTGCAATCGGTTTCGCTCATCAAGATTTACAGAAAATGATTCCTCATCTTCTTTCCTATTTGCAGTTATTAGCATTCTCGTTACCACATAGACCCTTGTTTCCAGGATTTTATATGCCAATATATGTCAAGGATGGAGGTAAAGAACGTAATAGGGTGATTGCAGTGGGCTCGATCAAACAAGATCATGCTCTGTAATTTTGATAAAACGAATCACTCGATCAAACAGAGGAACAATAAAACGATTCACTGTAATTCACCCTAACTCAAAATTATACTGGGTTGAATCGTAACGAGGATGAGGCGGTGCTTGCGACTTCATCTATGAGAAAAGAAACCCTGGTGTGGATTACAGTGGGTTCGCCGGAGTTTGGCCGGTCGTGAGGAAAGAAAGATCACGGAAAGAAAATCGCCGCCGTAGGAGAGAGAGAGAGACAGAGAAAGGTGGGTGGGGTGGGGTAGCCGGAGGGGTGGGGTGGGTTTTTTAATTTTTAATTATTTAATTATAAAAATAATATAAATAAAAAGATAAAAGAAATAAGAAAGGGTAAGAAAGTAATTTTATATAGACCTGTGAACTATTTCGAAACCTTAGGGAGCGTTTTGTTGTATTTTGCAAACCTTTGTGACTCATATAGTGAAAATCGGATACAAAGAAAGGTGGGTGGGGTGGGGTTTACAGGTTTATGCATTTTATTTAAAATTATATATTTTACATTACAGGTTTATCACTTACTCAAGAGCAACTTAAGAATTTGACATTGAAATTGTTTTGCTTCGTAACAATTCAAGTCTCAAGTACTTTACACATATGCCTTACCCGAATGATGATTCTATACCTTCTTCAAACAACCGTCTTATTGATGAGGAGCAAGCTTATGATAATGCAACATTAAACGTTGAGTTTTATCAACTTATTGTTTCATTAACTGACGAACAACGATGTATTTTTTCCAAGGTATCATGGCTGTTGTTCAAAATAACAAAGGAGGTGTTTTTTGTTTATCGTTATGGTGGTCTGGCAAAACTTTTCTTTGGAAGACTTGAGCTGCAGCTTTAAGATCTAAAAATGAAATTGAACGTTTCTTCAAGTGGAATTGCTTCTTTTATTACTGAATGGAGGTAGAACAACACACTCTCGATTTCAAATTCTTTTAAATCTAAATAAGGATTCTCTTTGTTTCATAAAGTCAGATAGTGATGTGGTCAAATTATTAAAAAAAATCATCTTTAATTATATGGGATGAGACACCTATGGTTCATAAGCATGTAATTGAAGCTTTAGATCGGACTTGAAAGATATATTTAGGTGTGACAGTTCTGTTGGATTAGGTGTCTAAGTCATGACTTTATATTTATATTTATCTTGTTAATTGAAGCAAAGTCCATTTGGGTTGCCATCATAGCTGGAGGTTACGATAGAGTTCAGTAGAGTAAAAGGTTGATTTATTAATTGTTTAATAAATCAATAGAATTAATTAAATGGTTTATTAATATATTTAAGTGTTAATATATTAATTAGAAACTATAATAATTAATTAAGATTTAATCTAGAATTAATTGGATTTAATTTAGTGATTAAATTAATTAATTAAAGTGCAGGGGCTGACTTGTATTTATTCAATAGTTGAATAACTGGCAAGAGATAAGCCAGGGGCCAAAATGGCGCCACCCTGGAGGCTTCTCCTAGGGTTGGCGAAAACCCTAATAGGGTTTAAGGAAGCCTGGTCCAAGTTACCAACAGGCTTGCCCACCTTGGAGGCTCCTTAGGGTTTCAGGTGTAACCCTTTGGAGGCTATAAAAGGAACCCTCTGGCACCCTTATTCTCTGCGCCACTTTTTACCAAAATTACTCTGCTAGACTGTCTTCTCCATTGCTTGGGTGTGACTTGCATTTGAGGCAGGACACTTGTGCTGCTAGCTTCAAGAACAAGATCAAAAGGTTGGTTATTCTTCATTTGATCTTTAGAAATAATTGTTGGCCTTAGGTTTTTAGTTTATTATCTTCATAGAAGAAAATATAGATCTTTCTAGGGTTGCATGTGAACCATAAGAAATTATTTGTTCATTGTTTGCTAGAAAACCCTTCAGTAGTATCAGAGTATAGGCTGTTTTCTTGTGAAATTGATATAAACTGATTGAATGATTATTGCCTTGAGTGTTTTTGCGAAAAAACTCTTTTGGATGGCCTAAATTTCGTGGCCTAGGCTAGGGTTTCCTAACCCTAGCTGCCACCCCTTTATTCCCCTTGATTTGCTTGATTTGCTGCCCAGATTAGGATTGTTATTTTTGGTAATTGCTGATTAATTAAATAACTAGAATCCTTTATCCATATCTTGTAAATCTTGAAATCTAGGGATAAATATAGGTAATTAATTTGATTAATTTTGTGATGCCTATATTTGATTTAATTAGTTTAATTAATTGTTAATTAAAAGAACAATTAAATCAGCTTAAAGATTTAATTTAAATTTTCAAAAATTCCTTAAAAATTTGCGAAAATTATATTAAAATTAAATCTAAAATATTTTAATAAGATTAAAATATACCTTATATATTTATGATTAAAAGTTAATAATTTATATATAAGAAAATTGGTTAGTCTTACCGCAAGTAGGCCTCATCACAAAACTGTCCTATAAAGAGGGTATAAGGCGACTGCCTATAAAATGGCTGTCTAATGGGTATCCACTCTTACCCACCGTTCTCCTGGTCAGTCGAGTGTCGTTAGCCGAACAGGTTTGATAGAACCGCTAAGCCTCTTAAAAGTATAATGCTATAATTGAAAGTACTAGAACCTTGAACAAAAACCCAATCTAGTTACTTTAGGATAAAAATGTGAATTGGTGCTAATCCATGGAATTGCACATTGCACTTTTGTGGAACGTTGGTGGAGCGTGTGTGGTTTACCGGCACGCCAACTGGGTCTGTAAAGACTTGCAATGGGTTTCTCGATTTTGTCATTATTAACGGAGCGTGTGTGGTTAACCGGCACGTTAATTAGAGATGACAATTGACTTCGAGAGTACCAAGCGAATCTGCATGGTTATTCACACCCGGTTTGTGATCCTCAGCATCCCAGTCACAAACAGTGGTGCACATCCGAGACTAAACATGCCATTGAATAGTTCAATGTGTCTCAACAGATCTAGGAATTTCATAAGATGAAATTGATAAGTGTATTATCTACCTTAATGACCATTATGTTGTGATTACGGCATCCCTCTTCACATCATAGTTGGGGTATTTTGGGTCCTAGCCTTAATAAATAATATATTGGGTAATTATTTAAAAGGATTAATTAAACTAATAAATTCTGTTTATTGTAGATGTCTGAAACAAGTGTCTATTCTCCTCCTTATACTCATTCACCCATTTCTGAGAGCTTCAGAATGCACCTACTACATATGGTAAGGCTGACTGGCTTGAACTATATGGTATGGCTTCATAAATAGAGAATAGTTCTCTGTTTTGCTGGCAAGCCATATCTGACTGAGTGTCCGCTCCCCAGAGCATGACATCACACCGTAGCTTGTGATGAGCATGACTCCTTGATTGTTAAGTCCAGGAAAGTTCGTTGCCTAATACTATTGATCATTGACCCCGAGTTCCGCAGGAATTTAGAATTCCTAGGGTCAGATAAGTTAACACAGCTAGTTGTGGAAAAGTTCCAAGAACTGGTTGAGAAAGGACGAGCTAAGATCTTCAAAGAGTTTGAAGTGTGCAGGAAGTAGCACTAGTTCACATGTTCTCAAGACTGGGAGACATATAGGTGAACTGTATAAATTTGGTCCCTTTTTGATCGGGAGTTAAAGCATTAGCTCGACTCGCTGATCCGTTCATCCTGATGTACAAGAAGGGAAACCAGATAAGACAATCGTGGATATGCATTCAATGTTGACTCTGTATGAGTCGTTCATAGAGAAGCATAGTTCCATTGATTCAGCTGCTTCGGGATTGAGTCTAGTAATAGGACACATCAAGAAATGATCCAGATCGTCTGGACCAGTTCCTCGATGTTTCAAAGTGGGAATCCACAGGGTGGGACACAGTCACGGAAAGATTGGAAAATGCTCCGAAGCGAAACAGTTTGGCAACTCAGGAATATCTTAAAACTCAAAACCCCTGATCCTTAATTCCTTGATACAAGATGTGTTTCTCACATTTGCTTTGTATGCATGGACTCTGTAGGATGTGGGATGTTGTTGCATAGGAGCATATTCAGATTGGATCTAAAGCTCATGCAGTTTTAGAGTTTAGTTAGATGTTGAAATCATGTTATTAGCTAATTAGATGCGTATAACATTGTCTATCATATAATACATTGTTCAAGGATTTTGTTTTAATAAAATTGTCAATTTTCTTTTAACACATGTTGTTTTAAATATCTTTAAAATATTGTATGATTGTGTTGAATGCATGATTAGTAATAACTTGAATATTGATACATCCAAAGTGTTTGGATTTAGGAATCGTGTCCCTTATGATTGTTAAGATAAATATTGTAAGAATCAATTCAACCAAAGATCCAGTTGGACAGGACTTTGGAATCATTTGACTTAGAGTGTCATGATGAATTGAGTTCTTAATGTGTAAAGAAATGAATCAACCAAAGATCCAGTTGGACAGGACTTTGGAATCATTTGACTTAAAGTCAGATGATGATTAAGTTCTTTATAAAGCACATGTGGGAAGAAATGAATCACCCAAAGATCCAAAGGATAGGATTTTGGAATCAGTTGACTTAGAGTCAACTGAAGATTACAAGTCTTGCACAAAATTAACAAAGTCATAAGTTTACATAGAGATGTAAAAGAGATTTAGATTAGGAGCAACAAACACATCAGTTGTTGTGTATTGCTCGAATCTTCAAATTGAACACAATTGTTTGTACTTCACGATATTTGTCATTCGGTATGACGAATATGTCTTCGCTTATCAGAATAAGCGATTGGATTGAACTTTTGAACAGTTCAAGGACTTCAAAGGAAGTACAAGACCCACAGAACCTGAGTGACAACATAAACTGGGAAAATGTTTCACAGTTTATTCTATTCCAAAAACATTAATAATTATAATGTGTCTTAGGGAAGATGATGGAGCGTTGGTCGAAACAGTTCGGTCCTCAATGTATGAGATACATTGCCAATTAGTTTCCGATACATTGAATACTAAAACCAGTCAGACCATATTCCAACCACATCCTTCGACTAAGTAGGTTTTGCAGACACTGTCTAAAATGTAAAGTTGGGATTGTCTCACTTGTACATTAAAGGTCCAGGGTCTTGTAGTGTTCGTCCGAACCTCATGACTAGCCTGAACCTAATCAGAAATGTCATTTCACTGGCTATCCCGTTGTATCTGGAAGAGAAAGAGCTCTTTTAGAAAGAACTCATGTTTTAAGGAAACAGTGGGAGTTGGGACAGTCCTGAATGAGTTCAGGATTAGCCAAGTGAAATAACCTTTAGTCATCACTAGGCTTAGAGCAGAAATCATATTTTTGTTTTAAATTCTGACATTATCTTCTCTTGACCAGTAGTACTGATCACCATCATAAGTGGTTATGATCAGGGTGACATACCGATTAGTGGTAAAACACTATAGTTGGTACGGATTTTCAATCCGACTACTTGGAAGCATTGGTGAGCCCGGTTGCTGCCAATTAAGAGAACCTTAGGACGATACAGAGTCTATGTGACAGTTTGATTGATTTTACAACTGGTCTTAAAACCAGTGGGAGTAATTATCAAAAGAAACCAACATGGACAGAAACGTACCTTCAAAACATTTGGTTGAGTGAGACGATACTCAGAGTCAAGTAATTGACTCCGAGAGAAGCACTCTCAATAGAAGATGAAATCCGAAAGGATACTGCATATTGTAAGTCGTTAGTGGAGCGCATGTGGATCACCGGCACACTAATAGGGACTCACAAAGAATATGCCAGTATAAAGGTACATGGGCCCGGGATTTCCCCGCGGGCATCTCACAAGAAAGAATATTCAGATTCTCGAAATATGCCAAAGGATTGGATTTTGAGAATGGGCTGAAAGATTTCCATTAAGATGTCAGAAAGTTTGGATTCTCAAAATGTGCCAAAAGTTCTAGATTTTGAGAATAGTCCATAACCGTGTCAAAGCCAGTGGGAGTGTCGCTGTTATCTACTATCCCCATATGTGAGTTACATAATGTTTCTAGGAAACGTCTCTTTTCATTACAAAGTGTAACGACTTGGTGTTAAGAGACGGATCGCTATGAAAGACTTAATAAAGATACGGCATGCTCAGGTGGTTACAAACGTCTATGAGATAGATCGAAACTCTGCCAAAATGATCTTGATGAGACTCAAGATGCATTGCCTTAGGAAATAGTTTTCTGTCATTGCAAAGTGTGATGATTTGGCATGAGAGATATAAAAGGTGCAACATACTCACATAATCCATTGACATATATCAGATAGATGTTGTCATCAGTATAGACCCGGCCATAGTAAGCATGATCTTGATAAGATTCAAGATGCATGAAGAAAAGTCTCCGAAAGGATATAGTTATTAAAAGTCGTGACACAAGGATTATAAGTAATCCTAAGATTCCAAAAGAGTTTGGAATAGGACTAGATCGAATCCAACAAGTTTCTTGGATCGATCAGAAGTGTCATGAACAAGTCTTGATGACTTAATGCTTAGAGCATAGTGAGTCAGATTCAGGATATGACCTGGCTGGGAATACTTAATGGATTTTGTACATACGTGAGAAATCAGTGGAAAATGATTAGGGGTGAATGTTGATAACAACTTGAAAAGAGGTTTTAAAATAAGGACTTAATGGTTAAAGAATTTTGTTGGCATTCCGATGGAGCACGTGTGGCTCATCGGCACATCGTAACACCTTGAAATAGTCTTAGGGTGCAGTCATGTAGACTAAAGATCCCGAGAACCATGGAAAGTCACAGTACATAGAATGGAGTTGTTAGTGAGAATGACGGTATGACCAAAATGAAATATCATCGGAAGGATATCCGATCGGATAAAGTGTATTATTACATAGAAAGAGTGAAAGGTCAAGTAGACATAGATACATAACACGAATTAAATAGTTTAAAAGGAATCTAGAAACCGATAATAGTTTTATGTAAAATCCGACTTGGTGATTACCTCGTGGAGACTTGGTAATTAGGCAAGAGTAGCCATCAGTCAGATTTTAAGTTTCAATTTTGCATGTTTCACTTCCCGAATAATTTGATTATTCAAAATGTCCACAGTCGCTCATACTTTTCGGGAGTAAGTATGAACAAAGACTGTCGTGAATTGGTTTGTAGATTGTCTAAGGAGTTAGACATTTCAGTAAGACTGCTACAACGTTCATAAGTACTTAGAAATAGAGATTTGAGTATTGGATAAACCCGCGCTCAATAGATTGCTTCATGGATTACATCACGAGCAATGTTGAGACGATAATATCGTATGATCTTGAAGCGGAGACATATGAGTTGAAATTTACAAGTCGGTTGTGCATTGATAATGCAAAAATGCATCGGTAACTCGATGTTACAAAACGCATTATTGTGTAAGATTTGACAAGTAAAAGACACAACCATATGAGTCAAAGCTTATTCGTTCCTTGACCCTGATGGGAAACAGATATCTGTAGGCCTCTCGATGGTTTTGAAGTTGACTAAAGTGCTGGCCAGCCGGGACTAAATTGATGTGTTCAATTAGAAGTCTTAAAGTCATAAGCAGAATCGGAGATCGGGAAACAGAGTATCAGACAGAGATTGATCTCAATCCATGTCTCGTGTCTGAAAATATATTGTTGGACGAAGGATCATATGATCACTTATCTATGGACAGAACTGACTGGGTCAGAGTTCGGCCGCAGTTTCTTGGAAGCTGCAGGTTGTTAATTAATCAGAAGATAAATTAAAGTCATAGACTTATCCAAGTGGGAGACTGTTAGATTAGGTGTCTAAGCCATGACTTTATATTTATATTTACCTTGTTAATTGAAGCAAAGTCCATTTGGGTTGCCATCATAGCTGGCGGTTAGGATAGAGTTCAGTAGAGTAAAAGGTTGATTTATTAATTGTTTAATAAATCAATAGAATTAATTAAATGGTTTATTAATATATTTAAGTGTTAATATATTAATTAGAAACTATAATAATTAATTAAGATTTAATCTAGAATTAATTGGATTTAATTTAGTGATTAAATTAATTAATTAAAGTGCAGGGGCTGACTTATATTTATTCAATAGTTGAATAACTGGCAAGAGATAAGCCAGGGGCCAAAATGGCGCCACCCTGGAGGCTTCTCCTAGGGTTGGCGAAAACCCTAATAGGGTTTAAGGAAGCCTGGCCAAGTGGCCAACAGGCTTGCCCACCTTGGAGGCTCCTTAGGGTTTCAGGTGTAACCCTTTGGAGGCTATAAAAGGAACCCTCTGGCACCCTTATTCTCTGCGCCACTTTTTACCAAAATTACTCTGCTGGACTGTCTTCTCCATTGCTTGGGTGTGACTTGCATTTGAGGCAGGACACTTGTGCTGCTAGCTTCAAGAACAAGATCAAAAGGTTGGTTATTCTTCATTTGATATTTAGAAATAATTGTTGGCCTTAGGTTTTTAGTTTATTATCTTCATAGAAGAAAACATAGATCTTTCTAGGGTTGCATGTGAATCATAAGAAATTATTTGTTCATTGTTTGCTAGAAAACCCTTCAAGTTCTACAAACTCAAATTTGCCATTTGGAGGCAAGGTAATTGTTTTTGGAGGAGATTTCAGACAAATTCTACCTGTTATTCCTAGTGGTAGTAGACAAGACATTGTAAATGCTTCTTTATGTTCCTTTTACATTTGGGAAGAATGCAAACTTATGAGATTAACCAAAAACACGAGATTAACTGTAGGAACTCAAAAATCTTATATGAAAGAAACAATGATGCTTGCAAACTGGCTTTTGGACATAGGAGAAGGAAAAAAATGGTGGTTTGAATGATGGGGAAGCAATCATTGATATACCATATGATCTTTTGATAAGTGATTTAAATGACCCAATTGGCTCATTAATTGAATTTTTCTATCATTCAATTATTCAAAACTTCCAAATTCCTGACTATTTTCAAGAAAGAGCAATACCAGCATCAAAATATGAAGTTTTTCAGGAAATAAACGATCATTTGCTGTCACTGTTTTCAGGATATGAAAAGGAATATCAAAGTTCATATAGTCTTTGTCAATCTGATTATGTTCACGATCAATTTGATGAAAGTTTATATTTACCTGACATTTTGAATGGACTAAAAATCTTAGAATTGCCAAACCACAAGTTAGTATTAAAAGTCGGTGTTCCAATTATGTTACTAAGAAACATTGATCAGAAAAGTGGTTTGTGCAATGGAACAATATTGCAGGTGATATCATTGGGCAATCATGTTATAGAAGTAGTCATCATATCTGTAAGTAATATTAGAAATCGAACGTTTATTCTTGAATGTCTTTGACACATTCAGACAAAAATATTCCTTACAAGTTCAAAAAAAGACAATTCTCAGTTGCTGTATTTTTTGCTATTGACGATAAATAAGAGCCAATGACAGTCATTATCCAAAGTTTGTTTGTTTATAAGACAACTTGTTTTTACACATGACCAGTTATATATTGTCTTATCAATAGTTAAAAGTAGAGAAGGTTTAAAATTAGATAAAGATGATAGAGTTACGAATAAAACTTTCAATGTTGTATACAAAGAAATGTTTAGTAATTTATGATGTATGAATCTTTTATTGATGGTATTGATTTTATTAATTATACTATATGTTTATTCAGTGTGACAGCAGCAGTATATGTGTGTGACTTTGTGTCTTATCGTATAAAAACAAAATCTTACATGAGTTTGTTGTGTATACATTTTTTTTTTGAAATTTTCATTTTTTTTAACGACAAATCTATCATATTCTTACTCCTAAACTACTACCGACTCTACCTATGTCTCTTATGAGACTTAAATCCTCAACCTCAAAGAAGGAGGACGACGTCTTTATTAATTCTATCTATCATTTTGAATTACTTTATTTATTTTTGATATTTTATTTTGATATACTTTTTGTAAAGAAGTGCTTTACGACAGTGGTAACAAAAAGGCAAATAACGGAAATAAAAAATAATTTGGGTGGAAATTGTTTCTGGATCATGATACAGTCGATCCTCTTCTTCTCCAAAATAATCCCTCATCTCCCTACTCCTTTTCCCCGACTCAGACGCCGTCCACCTACCGCCGCCGTGTTCGCCACCCCTCCACCGACAATTACAAAGCCTACTGTCTGATTCCTATTTTTTCTTTTATATTTTATCAAACTATCTTCTTCGATTGGCCGCCAGTCAATCCGCACCTGTTTGACGATCAACTGGCGATCGCATCATTTGGTACTTCCTCGCCCCCTTTTCTTATGTTACGATGCTTTTATGTACTTGATCTGCTTGCCAGGGAATTCATTTCATACCGCCGTATAATCGATGCCCGAATATCTGTTTTTCTCTATAATGTAATTTCTAATTTCGATGTTCTTGTTCAAACTATTTAAAATTGGGAGCGCATCTCTTAGCTGTGTCATGTATACTCCCTGGAAAATTGATTTGTACGTTTAATTCTGAACTCGTCATGTTTAGGTCATGGTATTATTGAAAACCTATGTTACATAACTTGTTTTCACGACGATTCAGTGTATAGTTCCATTTTCCAGTGTTTAATTATACATGCCAGAGTGTAATTTTTGTCCATGGACACAAGTAACATATTCGTCGCAGAAGGTTTTGCGATTGCTTAATTACACAAACCCAAAATCTGAATGCCTCTCGTACAATTTATGCTTCCAATCGATTACCAACCATACATCAATCACACAATTTAACTTTCAACAGTTTTTTCTTTGTTTCTAAAACATCTGATTCACTTCTATCCCTCATTTCCTTTACAGCTAAGGTGAAATTCCGATTGCCACTGTCCTTTACATTCTGTTCTTTCCGCACTGTAAACGGCATGCAGAACAGTGGCAGTCTTCCCAAGAGTAATTCCTTAAAAACCCCTCAACAATCACTTCGCCGCCTCAACTTCTGCTCTCAAATATCAACCGGTCAACAAACCTCACCTGTTGTCTTCCCTGAAAAACGCACAAAAGGAAAAGTTTCAAAACGAAACGATGTCACTGTCAACAGCAATGATTCCAAGAAAGACCACAGGATTGATATTGGAGATGAACAATCTGACTTATTGGGATATGAGGTCATTTCTGGAAAGCTAGTCTTGGATAAAAGAAAGGCCATCAAAGGTTCTGATTTAGAAAAGTCAACAGAAACCGCACACTTGGATTCCATTGATGCTAAACTAACAAGCAGGGCTCTGTGTTGGGGTTCTCATGTTTTAAGCCTTGATGATGTCATTTCAGTAAGTTCAATTCTTTTTATCAGATTCTTGATTCTTTTGTTTTGACTTTTGACTGTAACAATGATTATGACTTGACAGGTGTCATACAACTATGGGATGAGACATTTTATAGTACATTCATACCCGATAAAAAAGCGGTCCTACAATCTTTCTTGTTTCTTGAAATCTGGAAGAAGTAGGAAGGATTTATGCTTTTTGGCTTCTACACCAGATGAAGCTTTTCAATGGGTTACTGGATTTGCAGATCAACATTGTTTTGTGAATTGTTCACCTCACCCTATGGTGTCTTCAAAGAAACAAGATTCTGAAATATTGGCTACTGATTTTTCTTATGGACATATTAAAAGTAAAAGTCCACCTAGGATGCTTGTCATTTTAAATCCTAGGTCTGGACGTGGTCGCTCCAGTAAAGTTTTTCATAATTTGGTTGAACCCATATTTAAGGTATTTATATTTTATAACCTTTATAATCTTTTAAAACAACATTTTATACATCTATTTTAGTTATTTGACATTTTGGGTATTATTTATTTATTTATTTTTTGTTTAACAGCTTGCGGGATTTAAGCTGGAGGTAGTGAAGACAACGTCTGCTGGCCATGCTAGAAATCTAGCTTTCAATGTTGATTTTAGTACATGTCCTGATGGTAGGTGTTATTCTATACAATTTGCCCTTTCTCTTTTTACTTTTGTTGTTTTTTTTGGATAATAATAAGCCATTTGTCTTTTTGTTCGTTATACCAGGAATTATATGTGTGGGAGGCGATGGAATTGTCAATGAGGTTGGTATTTATTTTTTCTCACTTGGTTATATTTTTAGTTTTTGCAGGTTGAATTACTGGCTATTTGGAAAATGTTTATTTATATGATGTTATTGATTATGCAGGTTTTGAATGGTCTTCTTTGTAGAGACAACCAGAAAGAAGCAATTTCAATTCCAATTGGAATCATACCTGCTGGTTCTGATAATTCTTTAGTTTGGACTGTTCTTGGAGTTAGGGATCCGGTTTCTGCTGCTTTAGCTATAGTCAAGGTAAATGATCTAATGTATGATTGTTAATTTGTTATTATTACATGTTTTAAGTCAAACATGAGGTCAAATGTTACCGTAAAGACCAAGGTGAAATATGTCCATTTCTGCTTCAAATGAACTCAATCTCATGGTCGAAAAGCCATCAGAGCATGTTCGGTTTGCAGATTCCGATGGAATTGGAATTCATGATTCCATTCCATGGTGTGTCTGGTTGCTAAATGGGTGGAATTCAATTCTATCGGATCCTACAAACTCCATGTTTGTTGGATTTCGCCTTCTCTTATGGCAGGGTAGAAGGAATTCAATTTTCCATCTTTCCTATTTTTATGAAAAGACCAAAATACCCTCATTATATAAACCATAAAATTGTTAAATAAAGTTCACATTATATATATATATATATATATAAAGAATATTTGAATTTGCATAAAAATCTAAAAGTTATTCAGCACGTGACAGATTATAAATCCTTCAAATTCCAATTCCTTCCAAAAAGATTCTACAAACCAAGAAATTATGTTAAATAATATAAATTGTACTTTTATTTTCCAGGGTGGACTCACTGCCACAGATGTATTTGCTGTCGAATGGATTCAAACAGGTGTCATTCATTTCGGAATGACAGTTTCCTACTTCGGTTTTGTCAGTGATGGTAACTCCCAATTCTTTTACTCCCTATTTTTTACAGAAAACAAAACAAAACAAGTTTTACTGAGACTGATGTCAATAAGACAAAAACTGCAACTTTTTGTCCCACCCAAAAAGGTGAGACATGACATGACAGATAGATGTACTTGTTCTATGACTATATTTAGCCCCAAAAAAAGTGCGACATGACATGACATAACAGACTGTAATTGTACTGTATTTAATTTTTTACAGTATTGGAACTTTCCGAAAGATACCAAAAACGATTCGGCCCGCTCCGCTACTTTGTGGCAGGCGTCCTAAAATTCCTATGCTTACCAAAATACGCCTACGAACTCGAATACCTTCCCGTAACGAAACAAAAATCCGACCTCGACCGCAAAATCCTCGCGGAAAAAGACACGGTCGACATGTCCGATCTTTACACAGACATCATGAAACGATCAGACGGAGGAGCCGGGAACGGAATCCCACGCGCCTCATCTCTCTCAAGCATCGACTCCATCATGACACCCACGCGGACCCCACACGAACCCGACACAACCACCGAGCCCTCCGACTACGTCCGCGCCATCGACCAAAAGTCAAAACGTCTCTCCACGGGCCGACCCGTTGTACCCTCCGAACCCGAAGTCATCCAAACTTCATCCACCCCGAACTGGCCGCGAACGCGGTCCAAGTCACGCGCGGATAAAACATGGACCGGGTTGACCGACCCGACCCGCGCTTCGTGGGGGAATTTAGGCACGAATGATAAAGAAGATATTTCGAGTACGATGTCGGATCCGGGCCCGATTTGGGATACGGAGCCGAAGTGGGACACGGAGCCGAACTGGGAGATGGAGAATCCGATACAGTTGCCGGGCCCGGGCTCTGCGGGCCCGGCAACTGAGAGGGAGGAGACGGGGGTGGTGTTGGAGGAGAATTGGGTTGTGAAAAAAGGAAAGTTTTTAGGGATTCTCGTGTGTAATCATTCGTGTAAAACGGTTCAAAGTTTGAGTTCGCAAGTGGTCGCACCGAAAGCGGAACACGATGACAATACGTTGGATTTGTTGTTGGTTCACGGGAGTGGGCGGTTACGGTTGTTGAGATTTTTCTTGCTTCTTCAAATGGGCCGACATCTTTCGCTTCCTTACGTCGAATATATCAAGGTTTGAAGAAATAGCATCGTTTGTTATAGATACTGTGATACTGATACTGATACTGGTACTGGTACTGATACTGATACTGATACTGATGCTGATGCTGGTTTGCAGGTTAAGTCGGTAAAGCTGAAACCGGGAAAAAGCACGCACAATGGATGTGGGATTGACGGGGAGCTTTTTCGGGTGTCGGGGCAAGTGGTGTCGTCTTTACTTCCGGATCAATGTAGGCTCATTGGTCGGGCTCCGAGTAGTAGTGTGAAAGGACTATAATGCCCTTTTGACGAACTTGGGACCGGTGTTACATATCTGAGGTGACTGTATAATTTGATGGTTTTTTTCGCTGTTATTGGTTTGATTTCTTGTTTGTTTTTTAGTGTTTTGGTCTTTTATATATAATATAATATACATATATACTTTTGTATCTATTGGTGCCTAGAGTGCAATCTTTTTTATGGATGGGAACAAATATTTTGGAGTTGATTTGAAATTGGTTGTGTATTTGTAAAGCATTTGTAGAGTTTGGAGTGTTATTAATTTTTTTTAAATTGTTTGCTGATTTTTTTAAAGATTGATCGGATAAATGATTAATATATTGTTTTAATATTGTGCATGGTAATGTAAAGTATGTAAAGTATGTAAAGTTAAGTACCTAATACAATGCACCACATGGGTCTTTAAGCAAAAATGATGAATTATATAACGAGTCAGAATGTGTTTTGGTCAAGATATATACATTTTTAGTTAGGTTGCCAACTTTTTAAATAATTAATTTATTAAACATGTCAAATTTATGCTATTGAAATGATAATCAGGATCTTTTAACAAGACGGATTAGGATAAATCTTTTAGGAAAAGGATAGAAAGTTGTAAGCATGTAAAACCTTTATTTTTATAAGAAACGAATTATACGTAGTTGTTCTCGTAAATCCAACTTGGTCTCTTTAAACCTTGAACATGTGATACTGAAATAAAACATTTAACTTTATCGATTTGTCATCTTTGATACCCAACAATGAGATACAACAAATACCTAAAAGACAAACTTTAAATTGCAAGAGCGTTGATGGAATTAAACAAATAATATGGGCGTTTGATGGTTCATAACAAATCATCTCGTGACTCTTGCTAGTTGCTACTTTTTATAATAATTATTTTAAGATCTAAAACTGATATCTTCATAGCCTTTTGAATTAAATAGTTTTATTTTCACCAGAACTTGGAAACTGAAATTGATATTAAAATCGGGAGTCTTGAAAATGGAGGAAGAGGTGTACGAAGGTGTTTGGAATTTTGGATATGCTTTTTCAAAAGTAGTATTACGACATTTAAGGATCAATATCAAATATCTGGTAGCATATAATCTAGAAAAAAAAATCTAATTAAAGTTCATAACAGTTGGCATATTTTATATTTATCGGCAACAAGACATATCGTCACTGTAACCTTTTACAGGCCTATTAAAACCTAACTATTTTAGCCATAAATTTCAAACGATTAAAATTAAATTTAGATCTGTCATACTCTTAGAATCATAATAATAATAATTTTTTCTTGGTACAAGTTGTTACTTGGTTCTTAAATTTCATGATTTTTTTTTTCTTGGAACGAAAATAATCGATTTTGATGGTATATGTTGCTTCACAAATTATAATTATGTAATAAAATAAAAATAAAGACAGAAAAGTTTTCTATATATATTGATAATTAATTTTGTTACGAGTAGTATTTATTGGTAGTTTTTTAAATCAAATATCCAATCATGAGTTTATATAATCTAAGGATTGCCATCCTTCCGACTAGGATGACTAGTTAGCTTAACAGCACTTGGACATTTTTGAAAGTTGAATTTCCAAGCATGCCATGAATATACTTAGACTAATTATAAAAACCCACTACAACGTGAAGAAGAAAATATGATAACTTAGCCATCATAATCATGATATATTTCTTAGTTATTAGGTTTGAAAATTCCTTTTACAACTCCTCATTTGTTGGCCCAAAAATTATGTCTATCAACATAGACTTGAACAAAAAATAATGTTAGTTTTAACTCATTTCATAAATAAAGTACGGTAAATCAAACCTAGAAAATAGTTGTTTGTATGGATGGACATGGTATGATATCGATTTTTTTCCCCTCCAAACTATGTACGGTACGAACTATAGTTAGTATAATTTTTTTGCTACCAATACTGTACCATTGATACTTTGTAGTTTGTACCAACTTGTTTTATTACCAATAAATTTGGTTGGTACAAATTGGTAATAGTATATACCAAGAAATTTGTTAAGTAATTATTTTAATTTATTAACGATTTTTTTTAAGAAACATTGTAGTAACTTTTTAAATTTTAAATTAAATGTGGTAATAACTATATACTAATATGACTAAATGACTAATACTCATTCTCTTAAAACTGTAAACACTAAACCACTTGACAATTGAAAATTTGATTTTGTTTATATATAAACTTATTCTTCTATTTCTCCACTTAGCAATACATATTTGACATCCATTGGAAGACTTTAAATGTCTTTAATGTTGTAAATGCTAAAAAGAGTATGATAGACTCTAGTCTAGGAATAGGGACATAGGTCTCATCATAGTCTATCCCTTATTATTCACTAAATCCATAAACAACCATTCTTGAATTATTCCTAATAGCAACCCCAACTACATCCAGTTTTATTTTTAACCCATTTAATCCAATCAATTGATTTGTCTTTTAGTCGGGGAACTAGAGTCCATACTTTAAATCACTTAAAATTTTCAAGATCCTCTTATATAGCTTTAATCTAGAATGAATCTTTAAGGGATTCATCTATCTTCTTTAGATCAAAGTGAAATATGATATTTACAAGTATGTAGAAGTTGGCGGCTGCCTTTGATCTTGTGGTAACACTTGTTGAAGGATTACTTCTGATTTAATAAGGATTACTCAATTCCTTTCACAAGCTTGAAGGGTTAAAATATGTTAACTTTTTGTTTACAATGACAAATTAATCATTTAGTAGAACCAAATCATGCTACTAGTTTCAATCCATACAACAATTAGGAATTTCAAGAGTTGAATAATAATACTATAATTTACCTAGCCTAAGTGGCCATCATAAACCAAGTAAAAATTCAAGCAATTTGAACAAAAAATGAATTACTAAACCGAAAGTGTTTTCAACAACAATCCTACCGTTTAACTACATACTAAACGAAAGATGATTTAGAAACCCAAATTAGGGTTTTTAGCCAATCATGGCTACAAAAATCCAACAAATTGATGACTTGCAATGTTTAATTCACTAAAACAACTTAAAACGATGAAATAATTGTTTACGAGTGTTAAATAATGCCAGTTATCCTCAAAATCTCCTCATTTGCTACAAAAGTCGGGATATTTTGAAAATATGACCCATAATCTAATAAAAGTCGTCAAAAACTACTCGCAACCGTCACAAGGCTCCACTCGGTCGAGTGTATTTTTCTCTTGGACTCCACTCGACCGATTCGACCATGAAATATTGAATCCTATAAAATATCATCCACTTGACCAAGTGGGTTTCAAGAGGGGACCCCACTCGATCGAGTAAAAACCGAAGTCCATTTTCAAATTTTGTCTGATTGTCCCGAACTTCGCTCCACGACTTCCTAACGTTATCATGAGTAAGCTCCATGCATCCAAAATCACTAAAAAGCAACAAAACTCCTATGTTGTTTTTTGCTCAGTGGGCGGATTTTTGGCCTGTATTTATGCGACCTGCGTGAATTGTATTTTCGGGGATTTTAGGGTCTGATGTCATGCACGACCAGTGCAGGCTTTTAGCCTTGGCTCACGAGACCCGTGTGGTCTCTACACACTTCCTATGTTGTTTTTTGCTCAATGTAGCAATCTTCATAGGCTTGGACCCTTGGTGTTTGATTCTCCAACCCTGAGAACTTATGTTTAGGAGTTGGTTAGCCTTGTAAATCCTTATAGTATGAGTGTTTAACCTTGAGATATGAAGTTGATAATAGTAAGAAGTCTGTCTCATAAAATTGGGTGAATTGAGCGTGACACCTTTCTTTTTTTGGCTTGTAAGTTGTGGTTTGTTTGGTGTTGGTCCTTGGACTTTTCCTTAAGGTTTTTCATTTCTTTTTATGTGGATTAATAACCTTACGAATGTTGTGGGTGAGTTTTGGTTTTTGTCCCCAAATTGATGAATTAGAAGTAATACTTCTTTCTTGGTTTGTTAGAAAGGAGTAGAGGTGTAGAAATTGGAGATGTGGTTGAGGACTTGAGTTGCTGCTTGCCTAAGGTGATTTTAACCGAGTACATGTCCCTAAAACTTATTTTGGTGTGTGTTGTTTTAACAAATATGTTTATGCATTCAATCAATGTGCTATTGCTATACTATAAGTATATATGTACATTAATGAAAATATAATTATAATGCATTTAAGATGATTTTGAATTAATGATGATGAAAAGATGTTTTTAAACTAAAGGTGTTAGAAATATGATTTCCCTACTAAAGAAGGTGAAATGATGTTTTGAAGCTAAAGTTGCATCCTACTTGTACATTAGATTTGTATTTAGGATAATAGTCTGAGATGGTCACTCATACCCATATGAAACTTGACTACTGTCGATTGATGATTGACGATTGACATTGTGGTTAAGTTTCTAGATAATCACCACTTGCAAGTGTAGATGCTAGCTACCCCACATATGGTGTTTGCATAGTGATTTTCAAGTACCTAGCTTTTGACGAAAGGAACAAACGACTCCTTCAAACCACTGTAGTGAGACGAACTTGATGAGATGGACTTGGGGAACGGGTTAGTAGCATATGCATTCATTACATGCATAATTTATCCTTTCTATGATAAAATGATATTTGTATAGAAATGATTTTTTATGATGATAAATTGATTGTGTTGATTTTGGGACGAGTCACTAACTATATCAATGATGTTTTTCAACGTTGCAAGTTTCATTTAGATGTTGACAAAGATGATATTAAGGACAATTTTCCATTCAAACCATTGTTATGACGTACGGGTATTTTAAAATATTTTGGGGGTTTCACTCGAGTATGGTGATTGACATCGCCTACTCTCAATGAGTTAGCTTTGGGTAAACTCACTAGGTATTTCCATTGCCTAACTCATTTTGACATGTGTTCAGGTTGACGAATAAAGATGAATTCTGTAGAGCTTGTGATTTTAGAAGGCCACGAGTTGTGTGGTTTCATTTCAACTATGTAATGATATTTGGATTTTAATCACCTCACTCTTTTAGGACAAGCTAAAATATTTTTAAAATTGGGACCGTATAACATTTCGCAAAGCTAAACTCTGAAACAATTTTAATTAAAACTTAATGGATTTTAAAATGCCATTTAAATACAAATTTAACTGCATTAATGTATTTTGAGATCAAATTCCTACGACTTCTAAACTTTGATAAAAACTTGATAGTTTAAAAATGATGTTTTTATAATTATCAATAGCGATGTATGTTATAATCAATATTAAAATTGATATAAACAAAATGAGACTAACAATATGCTTACGTGATCTTTTGAATTTATAAAGAAGAAAAGTTTGTTTCATTTATGATGCATTGCGGGATAAACTATTTTTGAGGCTTGGGGTTTATATCCGGTGGCTGTTGATATGAATGAAGTAAAAAACTTACAAAAATGATGGGGACAAAACTTTACACCAACGCCTTTTAACTTTTTACTCAAAAACAAAAAATTTGATGAGTAAAGCCATACTACGGACAAATATTACAAGTTATATAAAGCTTGCTACCGAGGTTTACAACAAACTTTATAATTGGAGTGACTTAAATCCTAGCTAATCTTTGCAAATTAACTTGATTAAGTTACATTGAGTGAGCCAAAATAAGAAACATCATCTCCTAATAAATAAGTAACTCAAAGCCACATGTCATCACCACATTCATTTTGCCACATGTCATTTTCTCATAATTTTAAATTTATTAAAAAAAGCTAATTGGTTTGAAACCTTTCTAACTCATTAATGATCAGTTTAATTATCATTCAATTTCAAAATTAATTGTTATAATTTAATTTCAAAAATAATTGATTTTTAATATCATATTATTTTTTCAATGTGTAGAATGATTTGGGAAACAATAGAGAGACAATTGACGTCATAATATTTTGAAGAACGACTCCAACCATAATAGTGAATTTGATTTTAGTACCGGTGACATTCTCATAATCAATTATATTTATCAAAATACAAAGTCGTAATAGTAAAAATCAAAAGCAAGATGTCACGATACACAAACAAATTTCTTATGTAAAATTATTAATGTTTAGATATTCTTAATTAATAATTTTTTGTATCATCCCGTGTAATACACGGGTTTTATAACTAGTATTTTATATGTAAAAATTGCATTTCTTTGGTTATCCCGATGATTGTTACAATCTCAAAATTTTCATATTACAATAATTTTATTATTTTTCAATAAAATATATTTATCAATGTTACATATGTAATTATGTACGCCTAATTTAGAATATAAACAAATTATTCGGTTTCAGACTTAAAAATCAGCTATAGAGCATTTTTAATAGGAGAGTTTTTTTATGAAGTTTTTTTTATTGAAAAAGTTAAAATGAAAAAACTTTATTTTGCTTCAACAATAGGAAGTGCATTCTCAATTTGCTTTTAATAAAATATTTATATGAGTTGATTAATTATAATTGGTTGAAAACTAATAAGACCCACCAAATTATTGAAAAAGTTCTAGATTATTTATATCAGTTGTTCAATTATAATTGATTGAAAACCAATAAGACCCACCAAATTATTGAAAAAAGCTCTAGGGGAAAGCCTGTTAATTTACAAGCTATTTGAAAAAGCTTAATATCAAGGTTGTAAAAATCGCTTGACGGTGGCTTGGCGGTCGAGTGAGGTTAAAAGATTAATCGGATTAATCGGGGATTAGTCGGGGATTAATCGGAGACCCCAAATTATAAAGAAATTCATTTTAAAATATATAAATATAACAAAATAGCAAAGTTTGATTCATTTTATTCCGAGATACACATCAACGATTATACATTTGTTATTTTTATTCTTTGATATTGATTTTTTTTTCAGTTTTCTTGAGTTATTAGAGAGTGTTTGTGTCGTCATTTAAAAATTTAAAAATAAATAATAAATTAAAAAATAAAAAATTTCAAAAAATGACTGCCAAGACCGAATAATTGGCCGCCAAGGCCGATATTTGACCGATTTTTACAGCAAACCGTCAAGCTGACCGATTAGGTCTAATCGTAATCGGTTGAAGACCGCCAAACGATTAATCGGCCGCCAAGGCCGATTTCTGCAACACTGCTTAATATTGAAAATGCTCTCCTAATAAGAGCATCTACAATAAAATGACTTTTAAGGGAATTTTTTCATGAAAAAACTTCAAAATAAAAAGCTAGCTTATTGTCCATTATAGGAAAGCTTTTTTAATATGTTTTATATAGATGATTTGTGTATGTTGTCAATTTACAATTGGTTTAAGTTAAATGGGACCTACATAAAAAATGAAAAAGCTCATTGTAAAAGCTTGTTAATTAGAGCATCCACTATGGTGCTTTTTCAAAGCTTTTTTTAGAGCTTTTTCAAAGAAAAAAGCTTTAACAACCATAGTGGAAGCTTTTTATTAGCAAAGCTTTTTCATATAACTTTGCCATTAAGAAGCTCTACCATTCAAGCTTTTTAATATTTATTATTATTTTATTGATATTTGTATTTATACAAAATAATTAAATGTATCAAGATTTATGAAAAAGCTTAATGAAAAAGCTTTTACTATAATGGAAGATTTATAAGCTTTTTATATAATTATGTGGCAATGACATGTCATAAATTTTTTTGAAAAAGCTCTTATAAAAAGCTCCACCATTGTAGATGCTCTTAGCAAATTAAATGAAAAAGCTTTGTATTGAAAAAGCTCTAACTATAGCTTTTTCAATTTGGAAAGCTTTTTAAGTTGAAAAAGTTATTGAAAAAACTCATATTGTGGATGCTCTAAGAGCACCTCCAATAAAGCTTTTTGGAAGTTTTTTCAAAAGTTTTTTCACCCAAAAAGTTTATAAAATTTGAAAAAACTATAGGGAAAGGTTTTTAAATTACAATTTTTTTCACATTGCTTGTTAATTAACAACTCTTGGCTTGAGTTTTTTCATATATTGGTAGGTCTCACGTGTTATTAACCAATACAAAATCAATAATGCATATAATAGTCCTACATAAAAACTCTTAAAACCTCTATAGTGAAAATAACATAAGCTTTTTAAAAAACCTCTAATATAAAAAATCTCCCTGCCTATTATGAATGCTTTATCTTTTTAGTTTTTCATGTGTTTTTTGAGAGAATGTAAAAGAAAAAACAATAATGAAATAATCATTTTTGGAACCAATATCCAGACGTAATACACGATTACACGTACGGAAAATAAAGAAAATAATAAGTAGTGTAAGTGTTAGGCGCAGGCGAGCCGGAGGCGGAAAACAGAAACAAAGATCTCTTTCCACCAAACAAACTCTTCCTTGATTTGTATTCGATTACTAGGGCTTGTATTCTTTACCTGGAGAAGATTTTTAGGGCTTGTATTCTTTCAAATCGTATAAATGGATCCAGCAACTCACCCTTCCGACACCGAAATGTCCGAGGCGGCCGCGGCCCCTCCTCCGTCGCAGCAGCCCTTGACCGGAATCGACAACATCCCGGCAACTCTCAGTCATGGCGGTAGGTTCATCCAGTATAACATCTTCGGCAACATCTTTGAAGTTACCGCCAAGTATAAACCCCCAATCATGCCCATCGGCAAAGGCGCTTACGGCATAGTCTGGTGCACTCCTCTCTTTCCGGATCGTTTTTTTTTTAACTGTTTTTGTTTTTTGTGGACTGATGGTTTTCTATTACTTTGACTGTACTCAGCTCGGCTTTAAATTCGGAGACGAATGAGCATGTTGCGATTAAGAAGATTGCCAACGCCTTCGACAATAAGATCGATGCGAAGAGGACGCTGCGAGAAATCAAGCTTCTCCGTCATATGGATCATGAAAACGTCAGTGAGTAGTAGCATTTGATTGTTGGATCATGTTAGTTTTTGGCTATGATTTTACTCGGTCACTTGACTCACTTCCATTATTTGGGGGAACTTATGGTTTTGGATTGCAATCGTCAATCAGTACTAATCCAATCTATTACCAGCTGCTGTTAATTACTTATCAGTCTCCCAAATCACTTCTCTTCGATATTATACACAAATTTAAAAGTCGTGCTGTATGTTACTAGCACTTCCACTTCTTTTTTACTTCTGGATCGATTTAGGGTTCGTAAATCATTTGATTAGATCAAGTGCCATACTGCCATGGCGATTTACATGCATAACATATAATTTATGATCAGTAAAGATTCATACAACTCATAAGTCTTACTGTTGTTTTTTGAACAATGATTTCTGAGACTTTATTAGCTGCCATATGATTATGGTACTTTATTTTAATCATTACTTCATCTACTTGGCTGCCACTTCCCCTCTTTTTTTTCTCTCTTTTTTTCGTCTTTTTGAACACAAATCTGGAACAATAAAGTTCTAAATTCAACCATTCTATGAATTTCATGTAGGTTGTTGCAATTAGAGATATAATCCCACCACCAGAAAGAATGTCCTTCAATGATGTCTACATTGCTTATGAGCTCATGGACACTGACCTTCACCAAATAATCCGTTCTAATCAATCATTATCAGAGGAACATTGCCAGGTATATTTCATATAATATCCAACTTCAACTGCCTTTATTATCTCTTAATTGTTATCTTGTTGTATTACAGTATTTTCTGTACCAAATCCTTCGTGGGTTAAAATACATACATTCTGCAAATGTCCTACACAGAGACTTAAAGCCAAGCAACCTTCTTTTGAACGCGAATTGTGATTTAAAAATATGTGATTTTGGATTAGCGCGTGTCACATCTGAAACCGATTTCATGACAGAATATGTTGTCACAAGATGGTATCGTGCACCAGAATTACTATTAAACTCATCTGATTATACTGCTGCCATTGATGTATGGTCAGTTGGTTGCATCTTTATGGAACTCATGGACAGGAAGCCTTTATTTCCTGGTAGAGATCATGTCCACCAGCTTCGTTTGCTTATGGAGGTATTATTTTACTATTTCCTAATTTGCCCCTGTTAACAAATCTCTGAATTCATCATGTTAAACTTGCAGTTGATTGGAACTCCATCAGAAGCTGAATTAGGGTTCTTGAATGAAAATGCAAAAAGATACATTCGACAATTGTCTCATTATCAAAGACAATCATTTAATGAAAAGTTTCCTCAAGTTCATCCTGCTGCTATTGATTTGATTGAAAAGATGTTGACTTTTGATCCTAGACAGAGAATTACAGGTCAGAATATTATTTGGTTTATATTTATTTTGGGGTTAAATACAAGAAATAACAACGTAGTTTTGTTTATATAATCATTAATTTCAGTTGAAGATGCATTGGCACATCCGTATTTGACATCACTGCATGACATCAGCGATGAGCCTGTATGCATGACACCTTTCAACTTTGACTTTGAACATCATGCACCCACTGAGGAACAAATGAAGGAGATGATTTATAGGGAGGCTCTTGCTTTTAATCCGGAATACCAACAGATGCTGTGAGGAATCCGACGGAATGGAATCGTGGATTCCGGTTGGTTGGTTGTTTGTTTGTTGTGTGGTTTTTCTATTAGTAGTGTGGTAATTGTGTTTTGTTACATGATTTGATGATATTCTATGATCTGTTTGTTGTATATAAATATCTTCAAGGTGGATTGTTTGTTAGGGCCATAACTTGGCAACAAATACCATTTAGATTTTGTGGCTTTTGTTGTTCTATCATTAGTATTATCTAAAAACTTTGTATTATCTTTATTTATTTCTCTTTTCTAAGTATGAACCAAATAGAATGCAAACACTGATAATGGTTGGAGCTTGTATTCTTATCAAACAAAACTAGAGTTCAACTTACCTCCAATTGTTCAACAGCCAAATTATGTAATTTCATATACATGGAACAAAAACAGAACTTGAGTGGCCTCAAAAAAAATCTTAGGGGTCTAAGAAACAATTATCAAACTTGCTTAACTATTTGCTGACTTGACATGACTTGATTCAATAAACAATATCTGGGTTTTTTTTTTTTTTTTTTTTTTTTTTAATGACAAATCTATTCTATTCCTAAACTACTTTTAATTTCACTTATGTCTATTATGAGATTTGAACCCTCAACCTCAAGTAATGAGGGTGATGTCTTACCACTTAACCAAGAGGCCATCGGTATCTGAGGTTCTTTTTTACTCGATGTAAAAAAATGACATAATAGATAAAAGTGAAAGGTAGTAACAAGTTGTTTGACAACATCAGAAATAATTTTGATCTGAATAATTCAAAAGGTATATGCAAAAGTTTTTGAGAAAATACCGATTCAAATATATTTTTCTACTTAATGGTTCAAAGGTCCATTAAGAGGTTTTGTCTTTCTGAATGATTTAAAGCCTCGTAATCATTCAGATTTAGAGGTTATCAAACATCCCTTAAGTCAATAAAGAACATCATTTGTTTATACAACATATACTATGAAAAAAAAGAGCTAAAAACCAATTTGTTAAACCACCTTCATTATAAATAGACCAAACAACATAAACATGGACATCGTTCGAATCTACATACACTAATCCTCAATAAGTTGTAATGTTTAACAAAACCCGTATTTCCTCACAAAACTTGTACACAGCTACGACTTCAAAACTTAAGGCTTTAAGACTAAAGACTAAACTAGACAAACACTAGATGGGCCTTTCTAGGCTAATTTTAGTGATGAGAATGAGGGCATTCACGTCTTTTCAAACAAGACATCTTTTTGTGTAAGGACAAATTCATTATTTGTCCCATTGACATCAACCCTAGTCTGAGTTCAATGCATGTCAAACACAGTACAACATGTCCTGTCCTCAAGGCTTAAATGCCACATCAGCAGATAACCCCTGAAGTTTCATCATACAATAATACTTAACCGGTGCCACCGCACCACCTTTCGTACACAAATCAACAACCGCAGGGGCATGTCCGTAAAAAGACCGCCATTTATCATCAAGAACAACCGGATCTT